>JALMLS010000397.1:0-392589 GCA_038496445.1 Trichosphaerium sp. ATCC 40318
CGTTAGTAAAAATGATGATTGTCAAAGACTTTTTAACGCACTTGAAGAGCAAGCTATTGTAGGCTTAGCAAGTGATATTGAATTACTTTCTATATCAAATACAACGTAATAGTTATCAAGAAACAATTTACCAAAAAGAATAGTATCACCACTCAATCCCTAAACACAAACCCAGTGAGAATTTTTTTCAAGTAAAAAAGCAAAGTGATTTTTTGGTTTTCGTTGGTTGGCTTTCTAGTGTTTCTTCGTACAGTGTTTGCTAGTGACTCTATCGTGAAGCGACGACATGGTTTATTGTTAGAGCCAATTTTGTGTTCGAAATACGCAGTTGGTGGTAAATTAAACGTATGACTTTGATTATCTCCATATTGAAGTGTCACATTAATTTTTGGGTAGAAAAGAAGCAACTCCTTGTCTCCAACTTCCATACAAAAATCACTGTGAAAGATATTTTTATCATCTTTTATTGGCTTTCCAGTGTCTATGAAAGAGGGGAAAAAATTAGTAAATGTAGAATACAGAAGAACGTCCTAACGCACAATCGCAAAGTCCTGGAATTAGACCTGTACATAGACCAAAGAAATAATGTTTAAGTGCTTTGTATACACCACTAGGTACGTATATAGTTCTACTTGTATCAACAATACCTGTGTATACGCTTCCAGATAAAAGAGATCCTGACAAAGAAGAATAAAAGTTAATTAAACGTTTTTTTGTTACAAAAACGAAATTATTGAATAAGAATGGCCTTGTACCTGCGTCTCCAAAACCAAATGATGAAACTTGCACGTTGTATGAAACAGTATCCTTTTCCATAGGAATGGTAATAAAGTCTCCTGTGTATAATTCTTGTGATGGCTCACCAACTACAAATACACCACCAGTAGTACCTTTTCTTTTGTGTTAAAAAAAAACCAATGTAAAACATAAAACTATTTGTTGCTTGACTGTACCTGTACAAATAGAAAACGATTTTTTTAATCCCACTTCAAAGAGGGAAGATAGTGGATCTGTAAGACTAGGTCTCTTCTTTTCAGCTAAAAATACATAAGAACACGTGATTACAAAAATCTTTTGACTATTTTACCTTTTGTTTGACCTAATCCCCAAGAACCATCTCGTACAAGGTTCCAACTCCCTTTTGTTTCTTCTGTGTACGCTATAAATGAAGAATGCATATTTAATCCGCTTATACGAACTTCATCAGTCACATAGACGCCTTGGAGAAGGATTGTCAGATAAATGCTCTCGATTATTTGAAAATCGAATAAATCGGTATTTGTTGAATTTTGTACCTGTACGTTTTGTGCCGTCTGTGTACGTCCTAAGAGCTCCACAGTATTTTTTATTGTCTAATTCAATTGATGAGAAGCAGTTATTAAGGCTGTAAGGTTCAATTGTTGCGTTTGAGTCTTTGTAGTTGTAAAGTTGTGATAAATGACTACAGGTGCTTTGCGGCTATGAACCGTGAGTGCCAGGGTAAACGGGGAGGTTTCAGTAATACCTGCGAGGCGCAATTTAAACCGGCAACCAAAAGATCAGAGGTCGTTGTATCCTATAAATTATAAGCAAAACGAGCGGTTTATGAGCGCTTCGTGCAATTGTGACTATGTACTCTTCATTTCCTATATTTATGCGTGTAATGTAATCATTAGAACCTCCCCACAACGGTAGCTCTATTCTCTGTCGCGTAACGTTTGTCCCGCTTACAACACCCAAAATGCTTATAAGCATCGCTGTTGCGATTATTACGCTTGTGTGAGCCATGTCGTTGGGGTTCCTTTGAAAATCAGAACGATTGTTCAACCGAATTAGTTTGAACGAATTTTTAGACTTTTTGCGATTTTGTGGAGTTTGTAGGTTGTTTGCCGCCAACGTATCCATATTGCTAACAGCGGAGTTTCTGCTACAATGGAAGCTATTTTACAGCAATTAATAGAAGCATGCACGAGATTTGCTGTATGTTGTATCTTAACCGTCAGTACCGTTAACCCATGCGTAGAAAAGCCCTACGCAGGCCAATGAGCAATATTTGGTTCAATTCAGACAGAATCATAATCTAGAAACCTATCAGTTCGTCTTAGGTTATTATTAGAGCATCAGAATAACTACTGTATTGCTAACACTTGACAGAAAACTCGAATCATCCCCTGGCTAAATTTCAAGCTGTTCAAGGACTTCAATACAATATACTACGTAACTGGTATGCCTTTTGATCATCAGATCAGCTTTGTAACCAAAAAATCTTCAGGTCGACCCTGACACCGGAAACTATCGTTCAAATAAGAGATTACTTACTGATTAGTTACCTATCAACGCCAAAGTACGCAATAACAATTCAACGATTAAAAAACCAAAATCCTTTGGGCCAGCGCTCTATCATTTACTCTACGTGCGCTTTGTTGTTTACCGGGGTCTTTTTAGTGTACCGTACATGATTAAGGCTCAGGTGATACGTCTTGTTGCTGTTATTTCAAAACGAGCTTGGGTGACAGACTCTTGCGATACAAATGCTGTCACGCAAGGAATAAAAGCGTCATTGTTTGAAAAAATAACCCTTCTGATTAATGGATCAGATGTTGAAGCAGTAAGTAGTGCCTGGATAGAAAACCAACCGTTTTTTTTGAAAGTATAAAAACGTGCCCTGATTTAATCTTTTAGAAACTCATTTGTATGACCTTATGTTACGAGCTAGTAGTTCAGTTTGGGTCTGTAAAACATTTATCTGAGCTTGGTGCACCTTGGGAATTTCATCAAGCAGCGTTCATAAGCTTTGAGGTAACGAAACGTCGTACTTAGTTTTTTGTAAATTATTCCTTAGAATACTTCTTTGAAGCAAATCTTTCTCGTGGCGACTACTCTCATGTCACAGCTTGTTCAAGGCGGTGCTCAAGTATTTAACTCTGAGCAAGGGAATACTTTGTTCACACGTACACTTCGTGTTATCACAGAATGTCTTTCTTGGCCATTTGGTAATCATGGTATGTCTTTTGTTTTTTGTTTGGCTGTCATCTTTTTTGTGCCTTCTAACGTTACTTAAAAAGGGTCTCTCGTTGGATTGAAATCATCTACGCATAGTAAAACTATAAAACCGGGAGCACAATGGCGTGATGTGCTAATCAATAACTCTCCTATTGAGTTGTACTTTACTGTGCGCTTTCTTCTTTTTCATCTTTGTAATTATAACTTACAACCCTACAGCTATATCCTCTTGTAAGACCATACCCGAGGTTGGCTTCTATGATATGGCAAGGTATTGAGCAATTGGCTTCAGTAAGTGGCAAGATATTCACATCGATAATGGAAAAACAAGTATACGTCACAAAAATAATTCACGTGATTCACTCCATAATGTTCATGTACAATAGTAATAACCAATACATAATTTTAATATTTTTTATTAGGCAACCACCTTCTGCAGAAGAGGCTAGAGGTGTTTCTTCTATAATTATGAGGCTATTGTTTAATTTTGATTCACAACAAGTCATCGCTAAATTACCAGATGGAATGAGCGACACTTTTATTGATAATATTGCAAAGTTTACTACTGGTTGTTTGAAGAATATGTACACTAGTACCTATGAAAATGATCAGTTATTATATACAGAAGCATTTGATGCTTTATTAGAAGCTTGGACACTCTTGAGTGCGTACATATAAAAACTCTTGAAAAGCCTCAGTTTTCTTGTTTTTTTCTTGTTTTTTCTTTTAATGGTTCCACACCAACTAAAAGTATTTCATTAGTTAGCGACTATACAATTATGGAACCTAATAAAGTGAATCCGTACATCAAGTATACGCGTACAATATTTACAACATACGTTGAAGCACGACTTCTTTTATCAAAAGCCAATATTCAACGTAACTCAATTGATGAACAAGAACAAGAGCCTTATGATAAGGTACTAAAAGAAACAACCCATATTTTTGCTTTATACTATTCTTTACTGTATTTTTTCAACGCTTCAAGAGCTCACCAGCTTTAAAAACAAAGGCTCACTTTAACCAAAAATGTGACTAGTTGGCTTTGACACATTTTAGATGTACTTTGATGATCAGCTTCAATCTATTGTGCATATTGGCAGGTTAGATACAAAAGACGCAACCAATAATTTACATGGTCGCGTTACCCAACTCCTTGACGAAATGACTGGACACGTACAAGCAGGAAGAGGTAACAAACAAAACAGTTTTTTTATTACTAAAATGAGTAGTCTTGGAATTTGTTGGTGTTGTAACTCAGCTTAAATGGATATTAAAGATCAGTGGCCATTTGCTTACTGTAGATAAACATGAATCACCTCAATTACCAGTACAAATTAGACAAACATCCTTAAATGCAGAACGACAATGTGTACGATTTTATTTCCATCTTCACCTTTTTTTGTTTCACTTGTCTTAATGTTTGTGGTAGGAAGAAGATCCAATTATACGTCTCAATACCGCGTTATTTAGAATAGTTAATCATGAGAATCAATGCATAAGTAATAAACAGGTATTTATTTTGCAACAAGTGAGAGTTAAAGAGTAAAACGGCAACTACTTTTTTTTTTTGAAACACGTGCTCTTTTTGAAAAACCCCGAATGTTCTGTTTGTTCTGACTCCTTTGCTCTAGATTAAGAAGTATTGGATTAAGTATATGGAAGGATCTGTCGGTTGGTTCTTAAAGCGATGGTCACGTGTTTTCTTGTACTTAGAACCAACAAGATTCACCAGCTCTGCTTTAATTCAAGCATATGGTAGAACAAGTGCAGGTGCTAGTTTACTTTACTAGCGTGTTTAAAACTCACACTTTTGTAGAAAGTACAAAGCTCCTTGATTTTCTCATAAGCCAGATACATAAAACGTTATGTACAGTGAAAGATGAGTTAACTTTAGACGAGGCACGCAGCTTCTCTCTTGTTTTTTTCCCATGCAAAACCTGGTTTTCTTGGATTGGAGACTCTTTTGTTGTAACAAGTGTCCTCAATTTCATAAATGGTTAAACCGACAACATGAAAAAATTTGACACAGATGTTACTCTTTTGGTTAACTTGTTTTGTAGACTTGTCAGTTTCTCTTATCACTATCAAAGTTACATATACACGCTGGAAGACTGGCACAGTTACCTAACTGGGCTAATCTGGTTCAATCACATACCTCAGATACACAAGAACTATCATTATTGCCTTTAAAAATACAAAGGTACTCGGCACTAGTTTTGTTTAAAACTCCAATTTGGTGGGCGCTAACTTTGCTTAAAAGGCAATTTGTTCGAGCTATGATATCTTTCAGTCTTGGTGATACAAATGATAACCGCGGGGAGTACTTTCATAAAATTGTAGGACCAATTATCGTAAGTAGTAAATGTTTTTACTAAAAACTATCTTAAGAACGCGCTTTCTTCACTAACTCTGACAGACACGTTTTGGATCTATCATTCAACGAGGCGATTTTTTGAATATTGCAAAAACACCAGATGTAGTATCAGAAGTAACAAGACAACTAGAGGTAATGCTTAAGCATAAATAGAGTCGAAAACAAATTACAATACAGAACTTTGTTCTTATTTTTTTCTTATTTTAGCGTATTCGTGGTGTTGTACAAGGAGCAACAGGAAACAATCACGGTTATGTTGTAAAGTGCCTAGATAATTTCTATAGTGCTTTTTCTGGGTTCATATCGATGTACAGAGGATTTCATGACGTGGTTTGGCGTGTTCTTTGTATCTACATGGATTTTGCACATTACGTGGTACTACATCGACCTTTTATTTGTTTTGACATGCCAATATTTTCGCAATACGTGCATGGTTGTGCTGCTTTTACGACATTTTTATTAAACTTCTTTTCAAAACTTTATCAAATTCCTCAAGAGCTTACACACTTGCACATGGTTGGTATTAATGTGAGTCGTTGAGCATTAGCGCAGTTTAATGTTTTCAAACTCTTGCTGTTTACAATTGTGTATCCATAATGCAACTCCATGAATCCTAACTTGTTTCTCTTCAAGATCGATTTTATTGAACCAGAAGAAGCAGTTCCTTACTTGGCATCTGCAAACAAAGTTTTACAGTCGTACAGTGAATGCTATATAGGTACAATAATACTTGTAAACGCCTTAAAAGACCGCTACTAACTTCACTATAGACTACTACAAGCAGAAACTGGATAGCAACGAAGCAAGAGAAGATAGATACCAAGAACTTAAGTCACTAGTAAAGTGGCTTAATAACTTATCTATATGTACACGTACACAACCAAGCGCTATAGATACAATATTCTTTGGATTGCAGACAACTATAGGATTGTTAAATCCTGATTTACTCACTGTACGTTTAAATACGAGTGAGATACTTCATTGAAACTAACTTTTCTTTGTAAATAGTACAAGAAGATTAGTAATAACTTCTTTCAAGTTATACATGCTATGTTTATATACCACCCTGATAGAATCGCTACTCTACCTACATCTTTATTCAATGCATTGATTGAAGCATTACGCTTTGGTCTCAAGCAGTATCCACCAATTTCTTCTTTTTTATTGCCTTCAATGAAAGCGAGTCATTTGTACTCGGTTGAAAACTGATTAACTTATTTTTCTTAACATATATTCTAAGCACTGAAGATCTTGTTGTACGAAAAGCACTTGAGAGTATCAAAGCGATTGCCCAATACAACTTTGAAGTTAAAACAAAAAGTAAGTCCAAAGAAAAACTGTTTTTGTTTCACGTTTACTTTTAAATAATCAAACGCTGACAATGTGTGAAGCTGGGCAAGAAGGTCTTCCACCGTCTCATAAACCTTTATTATCTGGGTTTGTAAAAATAATGGTAGAATTCATGTTATTTGACGAATTCTTCAACTTGGAGCACATACAGACTGTAGCAATCACTTTCCTTGCCCTCATGTGTTCTGAGCAGGTACCTACAATATTACTCTTCCAAAAAAAGTCACGTGTTTTATATACTTATCACATGGTTAGCATACATTTATGCAAGTCGTTCAACAGTTGATTGAATCAAGAGATGAAGTTCAAACAAAAACAAGGCTTCAACAAGTATTTGCTACCTTAATGAATGGTACTGATATATCGCTACATTCTTCAAACAAGGATGCATTCAAGAAAAAATTTAAAGACTTTATTGTAACAACAAGAAGCTTCTTGAGCCGAAAATAATAAAAAAGGTGTCATCTCAAGTGGCATATTATGGTTCACTATGAAACTGTGGGTAGCGCATGAAAATTTTATTAGAACCTTATGGAGCTTCGGCGTATGTTTCTAAATGCCAATAAAAAGGTGGCTTATATGCTAGGTACTTTCAATATAGATGTATTTGTACTTATTTAGATAAATGGTAGACAACGTATTCCACCTGGAAATTGCTCAAGGTATACCACGTGATTTAAAACAAATAAGGTTTTATTGTATGGTAAGTATGTCGTGTGGAGTTTCAAAGCCTACAGGTCGCTTTGGTTATTTATTGCCATGGCTTCGTGATAGTACTATTAGGCTAGTTAGAGTTATTGCACTGTAATTGTTACTTCCTTGTCTCAGGCAACGCTGTGAGTGATTGTTACCTTAGGTAATACTGTGAGTGTTTGTAGCAACGCTGTGATTGTAGTAGCAGATACTCATGAACACTAACCCGATATCGCTTATGAAAAAGGTACTATGACGCAAAAAAGACTATATTTAACTACTTGGAGTAATGCTCAAACGTGTTTGCTTAGTACAACTATGGCATATATACAGGTGCACTTGATTCTAGTACATTCCACCTTCAAATAGGCACACAAATTCGCCTACGTCCTATGTCCTCAAGGAAAGGGATATTGTTATAGTTCTTTTCGAAATGACAAGTCTTCTAAACTAACAAAAACCTGCAAACCTGCTTTAAAGGCATAATATTCTTGTAACAATACAAGTATGACTGGCAATTGTTGGATTTTGTACGCAAAATGGTTCGCCTATACATACAAGTTAAAGTGATAGCTAGGCTTCTTACAACTAATTCTAAAGTACACTATCACAAATGAAAAAGTGCAAAGCCAAAAGCCATTTTTAAACAGAGAATTACGGAAAGTGTTTTGAACTAAAGTACTTCAACTTTATTTCGTAAACAACTTGGCTGCTCCTCATCATGATAAACATGCCACCTCTTATTTCTCTTCTATGTATTCTATCTATTAGCGCAGCTTTTGCGCAAGTTAGTAAGTATTAAAGTCCACATGATATTAATTGAAAAAAAAAGGTGTTGGTGAAACAGGTCAATGTAAACTACTTGCTAATGGGCAGGACTTTTTTGCAATCGCTGTAGCTACAACCGGACCAAATGTGCTTATGTTCATTGTAAATGATGCTGATACAACACCAGGTACCGAGTATCATTTTTTTATCTCGCAGGTCATTTGCTGTTGATGTTGATCCAGGTCAAGTTGACATCAATATCGTGTTTAATTCAGAGATGATTGTAGCTACAACCTTAGAATGTACATTTGATAATACACGTGTCGGTGGTAATACCCCTTTTATATCTCTTAATTTAACACCTGTGATAAATAGCTTCAACACTCGCTTCATCAACCATACATCTCGATCCACTGACTTTTCCAGATCCAAATACCTTCAGGTATGTCTTTTTTCTTGTGCTTATTTGTAACGCTTCTCGCAAGTCAACCATTGCCTCCAATGCAAGCTTCTTTGATAACTTTTAGCGCTGTGATAACCTTGGCAACACCAGAACCAGAAAGAGAACCTTGTAGTAGAAGATTATCTGAAACTTTAACCAATTATATGGATTCATAGTATGTACTTGAACATCGTACATTCCTGTATCCAGATAGTATACGTGCACAAAAATCAATAAATACTAGTACTACTAATATATCCTGTACATAGCGCATTTGAAATGAAGTTCTTGTCAAAGAAACAGGCCTAATTTCGACTTCTGTTTTATGGTGAAAGTAAACTGACTTTAGTTTTAGATGGTACTTTTTTATGAGTTCCCTATGTGACATAGTAACTTATGTCACCAACGTGTTCTTTCAATTTCTAGTTGGTGACTATGTTGTGATAATATTCTGTTGGAAGGCTGATCATTGCACCGAAGTTTGTGTAAGATCAAATTGTTGTGTACTCATTGAAGTAGCCATCCTAAATGGCCACAGAATAAACTGTCTACTCCAATTTATTGTTAAATTCAGGTGTAGCCTTTGCATATACGCAAAGGTATATACCTTAAAGGTAAATATCTCCGAAATAGTGTCACAAATTTATATCACTGGGAGGTAACAGAAATAAATAGAAGTTTACTTTTAACTATTCTGTAAACAGTCTCTTTTCTCTTTTTTTTTCTATCTTTCTTTTTTTTGTTGTTGTTTTGTACCTTCAGATACTGTGCTGTGAGTTCCTTAGTTGCACCATAAATACTTCACTGGTAGGTTAATTAATGGGTTGCCCCGTGCTTTGCATACAACAAAAAAGATCGAGATACACTGCACTTACTGCTGCAGCTAAAAGTGAGTTCCCACTCTTTAGTTCAGCCTTTGCTATGCAAGTAGATGAAGCAACATCAGCTTGTACGACACTTTCTTGCTTTGTCACAGCCACCTGAAATACAACAGTATATCTGTGAAATGGAACTTATGGTACCACATGTCATATAATAGTAGCACATGACTCTATTTAAGGTAGTCAGCATACGTTTTCAAGTAGACGCTGTGATTGACTCAAAAAAATGCCACTATATCATGCTTTTTTCAATGCCGCTCCTCTTTGAGTACACAGGCACCAATGTTCGTGTGCTTGTTTTGCACTATGTACTCAACGAGTTACATTAATAGCTCATATACCCCAGGCATAATACCTCAAAGTCAATGCACTTTTATTTATGTTCTAGTTTTCTTATGTTGTATTCGAATTCTGGTATTCAAATTGGGGTAATACTCATTGTTTGAGAATGCTAGCTGGAAGCTTTTGCTTCAAGCCCAATCTCCACACACAGTTTAAGACCCGCACACAATCAGTGAAAGCCCGTTGAACCCTTTTTAAAACCCAAGACCAACTTGACTTTCACCCACTTTTCGCCTTGACAACGATGGAGGTAGCACCAGAGGTGATTATTTGTTCGTATGTATTATTACTCTACTAGAAGCCAAACCAGCCTCAAACTGCGTTTGAAGCGTTTTTACATTATTACATTATTTTTTTAGTCTACAGCAGTAGTACCAAGGGGTATGCACTATTTTTCGCAAAATTGGGTCGCGGAAGAAATCACGTGATTTGTTGCCTTAAAGCACACGCATTTTACATAGAACAGCACATTTCTTGGTCTATTGTGGCTTCAATTGTCCAAAAGTAGTGCAATCCCCTCATTGGCACAACAATCGCTTTTTTTGTTTGTGATTGCGCTCAAAAATACCACTTACTACTTCCATGCTTTACGGTTTGTCATCTCTAACATTTATACATAGATTCGGAGAAACTATAATTCTTTATGGTGACACAAACTCTTATGTTGAGCAATTTGTGGCTGAATTTCGAGAATTCTTTAACAAAACACAACATGAAGTTGTTGATACTAAAAAACTCAAAATTACATACGACCCAAAGAATGGAAGACACGTTATTTCTGGTATCAAGGCAAAGCATGCAATTATTCCTAGATACTATGATATATTTGCGATAAAGTTCTTTCATTCCAACGGATTTACTATTGCAACTCAAGCAATGGAATTCCGTTGTCGTTATATCACTTTCACTAAAACGAGTATGTGATTCTAGCAGGAGATGAACCTGCTCAATTACATTAAAGCAAGGAATAGGATTGAAGGACTCAAGTCACATTGTCGGGTTTTGTACTTTCAACAATAAATAAAAGTATAGATACTCCTTCTGCGATTTTATTGAACCATCACTGTACAAACCATTTTGAGGTGTGATGGGTTGCTAATAAGATGATACCTTTTACTTGTAAACCTCTTTCTTTTTACCAGCAACATAAAAGCTTTAGAACAACTTGCTTCCTGTAATCCCAAAATTTGTATTTACCTTCAAATTCACGTTGACATTTTTGCAATGAACGCAAAATACAGTTGGTATTCCACCCCTTGTGCTCTTCATTGATACCGTTCACGAAATGACTATGCTCATCCAAATGAACATTGTTTGACTATTACATCACTAACTCCTACCAACCTGAGTTGAGTACAGCAACGAGTGATAGTTACCAAGAAGCGACAAGCGTATCTCGAAGAAGCTACCAGTTTTCAATCTTTCCGCTCTTTCTATTTTAGTAAATTTGAGTATCTAGAAGGTCGTTATACAAAATATCCGAATACACTAAGCGTCTTTATAAGCTATTGAGGGCTCTATTGGTTTTCGTATATTCCAAAAAGCGAACGCTGAGTCTTTCGGAAATTAGAAGATAACGCGTAATCAGATGTTGTTTAGAATGGAAATAGAATAACTGATGGTTCATGTGTATGCAACAATAAAAATCAAATGGGTATTTATTATTACTACTGTACACTCAAACTTGCAGTAAAGCAAAACTTTCTTACTTTACGCTCACCACTAGGCTCAAGATTCTTATCAACAAATGTTACATTATTTTTATCATCTATGAGTACGACAGTACTTGTGCGTGTACCATATTTTGTTTTACCCAACCCAAAAGAATCAACATAGATAGAAGAAAGAGGTTTCTCAATATTAATATCGCCAAAACCTAATAAGGAAGTTGAGTTAAAAAAATGAGTTACGCTTGGCTTATATTAATTATTACATACCTGTATCTGTTATTTTATCATCCGGTGGTTTAGTGCCATTCTCTAAAATAGCCATATACGGTTCCCAAGAAGTCGCTTTTGATTTTTCAACAAGGTCTTTGCCAGTCACTAAAAAAAAGGTAAACAAAATTTCTTAGCGAATACAAGCTACTATGCTTATGTAGAGTGCTACAAAGAGCATAAACCAACTCTAGTGGCGTGTACATACCGAGTTTAGGCCACGGAGAGTTTAGTAAGTGGTTGGAAACAGCGTAAACCTAAGAACAAGTTAAGTTTTGTCTAAAGGATAGTCAAGTTCACGTACTTGTCCTTTTTTAAGCTTCTTTGGTACGTCGTCGGGATCTTTGTTTGAATAATACCATAGATTGTCTAAGTCACCAACAAAAACGTTATAGCCATCATAATCGTTTTTTTGTGATGCAAGGCGGCGTATAAATACGTCAGGAGACTCTGTGTTTCTTGTACAAGTTATTTTGGCTTTAGCAGCTGGAAACGTACTGTAAGTACTCTTTAACAAGAAGACCTCTACTCTTCTTCTCTAGGTTAGACTCTGTATTGATTTTTTTTGGTTTGCGATAATTTGTTAACGCTATGAATTTTCCTTGTTTGGTAATGCCAAACCACGTTCCTCCGCGCACGTTGTCCTTTCCTAGCGCGTTGGGTTATGTAAAAGTCCCAACGACTTTAAAAAACGTCAATTCGCTTACCTGCTAATATTTGGCTATCTGTACCATCCCACCAGTGTACCGCCCGCGTAGAGCGTTCAATAAACTCATCTCTGTTGCCCAGGATAATGTATTTATAGCCAGTGTGGTAGCCGTATGAAATAAAGTATATACACATATTTATCTTAATGTGTTGTGCTGTTGCGTTGGTTTAAATCGTAAAATATAACCATAGTGACATTCAACTGAAGTCAAGAAGAACAGAATCACTGAAGCCTTTACAGGTTAATTAAAAACGAGAGAACCAACAAACCCAATATGCAAGATTACGCTATACTATTTGGAGACTCTTTAACTTCCGTTAGTTGCGTTTTGACTTTAATCTGTTAAATCGTTTAAACAATTGTGTAGTATTCGTTTAACGCCGAATTAAGCGGTTGGGGGTTAAAATTATGCTACAGATACGTTGGTAAAGTAGATGTGCGTAACAACACTTTAAATATACACTAACACGCACTTAGATACTTAACAGAGGGTATTCTGGTTACAATACAAGATGGGCTTTGCCAATTTGTGAAAAAGTCTTTCCACTAGACGCCAAACCTCCAAAATTCGTCACCATATTCTTGTGCGTCTTCAAAAAAAACAGTCTGAAAAAAATATAGAAGAGTGCAGTTACCGCTTAGAAACCCAGGCTTTACTCTATAATATAGACACTAACGTAGTTTCTTAGTGGTGCCAATGACTCTTCGCCACCTTCTAGCGGACAATACGTGCCTCTTGAAGAATACGAAAAAAACCTGAAAGAAATAGTTACTTTTGTCCAAAAACGTTACACCAATGACCCTCCAGTTGTTATCCTTATATCTCCTCCGCTACTAGACCAAGAGGTACGTCACGTGAGATATTAAACGATGTCAAGAGCGCTCTGGAAGTTGCTGCAGTCGTCGAAATGGAACTGACATTTCTAGGCTCACATCAATGATTGTAAAAAGAAAGGTTATCCCACTGAAGAGACAAGGACAGAAGAGAATACAAAAAAGTATGCAGAGGTAGCAAGAAAAGTATCTCAAGAATGTAATGTACCCTTTGTACCTCTGGCTACTATTATGAGTAACAAAGGCGATTGGAAAGATTTATTATGTGATGGTTTACATTTTTCGGCGGCAGGAAACAAATGCGCTTATAAAGCTATTTCAAGGGTCCTTAGTAGAGTACCAGCCCTTTTACCGGATAACATAAAGCATGATCTACCACATTGGAGCGTTCTAGCTGATAAAGAACTAAAAGACAGGGAACAGGCGAAAGAAAACTAAAGTAAATAAAACCTGATCTTTTGGGGAAAGATTTACTTGCTAGCGGGTTTGTGAATCAAATATCTCGACCCAGTCTATTGTATTTCGTCAATGTATATTGCTGTCATATAGTACGGGTTTCTATTATGTACATAGCGTTGTTTATAAGTTCAGAAAAAGGGGCACAAGGAAAAACAATGTTCAGAACACTTTTCCTTGTGTACATTACACAATTATTGTAAAGCGTAATACCAGCCACTTGACATGCACTCACCCAAAACACAATCAAATTTCGTACCCTGGCTACGCCTTACGTCACATGACAAAGCTAAAGTAACGTGGTATAATGGAGTAGCTCTAAATGAACGTGAAATAGCGTCATTTGTATCTGCTAATGGTTTTGCGCCGTTTTGTTACAACGTGCGTTGGTTTTTTTTGTCAGCTTTTTTTTTGTCGTTATGAATTGACTGGTTGTATAGGTTGCTGGCGTGCGATGGGTAAAGGTAAGCTATTCAAAAAAAATAATCACGTGTTACCTAGTTTTGGGTAAAATATACTAATTGTTTGCTGGCCAGCTATGGAAGATAGTTACAGCTGATCTTGATGTACATCAAATGATAGTAAAGGCTCGTCCTCTTTTTTTTTTTTTTTTTTTTACATCTTCGTGTTTAGTTCAACACCAGAAAAGTCTTGCTTTTTTTCGTTTCGGGTCTAATATTATATCCAGTGTAGGATATTAGTTCGTAATGGTTCAAGTTATAAAACGATTACCACGTGCAAGTACGCCTTACAGTTGATAGCGTTTAAAAATCTAGTTGCTGTAAAAAAATAGAATCAATTTAGCAGCTAACACACCTTGTCAGTTATCCAAAGTGTGAGGCTAGAGATAATAAGGACAAGCCTCAAGATAGTTTAGCAAAAGGAAAAGTAGGCACAGAAGGATACGTCCACTGCAAAATATTCTGCTCGAGCTCGGGTTCGTGACTTCACTTTTCAGGATTTTTCTAATTCTGTTAAGGATTGCATTGGAAGAAAAAGAATTTATTTCTTGAAGTCCAGTTATCTAGTAATTCTCGTAGTGGACGCCATACAGTTTATTCTGTATATCCCTTGATAATACACAATCATAAATACAAGTACACTGATGGTATGAAGCAAAACATACTCACATTTTTACATCGCAGCAATCTTTCTTGTTTTTTTCTGACTTCAAGTAATTTTTAGCTATTTTACCTGGCGTTATTAATGAATCCATATCTGTCATAAATGTACCAAGAGTAGCCGTTACAGATATTCTCAATGAGTCTCAGAGGTGCGCTTTCTTTGGCTACAAAACCAGTGCTAATACATGTACAAGGGCACGGAAAAGAGCTAGGACGCCATTACCAGAGCAAACAAAAATAATCAATGACATAGAGCAAAGATGCCAAAAAATCAGACGAGTATGGACCTCACTTATATCTGTCTCAACTTCAAACAGTTTCTTTCTTTTTTGTAGGTTTGCAAGTCATCAACTAGTAATAATGACTCTCTTTCGATGCTATGTCAGGTTGACAGTGCGTTACACGTTTATAGCTTTGTGTACCTTTTGAAACAAATATTAGGGGCTCTAGAGAATATTTTAACGTTAATAGAACACCAACAAAGGAATGTTAATGTTAAAAAACAAAAGATCAGTCACAGACAAAGTGAAAATGAAATCATAGCAAAATGTTTGTCATTTCAACAACAACAATACAACCAAATATCAAGGCCTTTTCCAAAAGCACGTGCTTCTTTTTTTTAACCCCTTACAAATACCAACTGAAAAGTAATTGTTTTTCGCTATTTAGTTAGCCCGATATGGGATTTCATTCGCAAGCACAGACACGAACAATTTAGATGATTTTGCACCTTTAGCTCATGTATCTTCTGGGTTCTCTAGAGTCTCTAAACTCAACAAACATCCACAACAATGGACTTCTATCAAACACTAAGCACTCTTTATGTCATGTTTTGGAACTAAGCAGCGTGTTAAACGGAGACCAAGTACTACAAACTACGGACGAAATTGTGAAAGAAATAAACTCACTCTAATAAAGTCATTCTCCGTTATCACGTGCACTTTACTAGCAGCGCACCTTCTTGAGTGCTAAACCGTTACCTCACAGGGTGAGGGGCTACAAGTGGTGATTGACAAGCAACGTTGCTGGTTCTAGAACGGCCCATCTAAGTAACGTTGAGTTAAGGAAACCATTTGAAATGAAGGTGTTGATTGCAGGAGGTATGAAAATATGGTTTCTAAGGACGCAATACTTATTTTTGTAGCTAACAGGGGCCTTGGGCGCAAGGTTGCGTTGTCATTAGCCAAAATCAAAGCGAAACCTACTATTATCGTCACTTCACGCAATACAAGGGAAGGAAACGAGGTTTGCGACGAGCTAAGACAATTAGTAAGCTATTATAGTTATTCTTTCCTAAAAACCGCATTTTAGGGATGCAATAGCGTAGACTACCATAGACTGGACGTTTCGTCAGCAAAAAGCGGTAAAACGTTGGAAAAATGGATCAGAGAAGAACATGGCAGTATAGACACAGTAATTAATACAGCAACCACGCTTTCAAAGGATATAATGGAAGTTAACTACTACGGAGCAGTTGTACGAAAGTTTTTGAAAAAGTATTCACACAACGCGCCTGACTGCATATATAGAGTGCTACACATTCTTTACTACCTGTAATGAATCGCGGTGGACGTTTTTTATTCCTTTCAGAGAGCCCTGTACTCGCCAAAAGCCAAGGTAAACGAAGTGATAATTTTTTTCCTGTTTTTTACTTAAAACGCGTTGTGTAGAGCCTAAATGGAATAAAACTATATGGAGCCGTTTGGTTGCAGATGATCTTAAAATGAAGGAAGTAGATCTAGTTTATAAATTATATGCAGACTCACTCGTTGCCGGTTCAGTTAATGACAACTTTCCAGTTGACGAAAACACAACACATACTGTACGCGTCTGCCCCAGATTGCTTCATTCATAACTCTTTTCCCTTAAGGTTTCACGGGCCCTTGTAACTTCTTATGCACGTGTACTTGCACGAGAAGCTAGTACACCCACGTTCTCTCCACCAAACTTGTTCGTAGGAATCCTTGATCAGTGTAAGTTGAAGAGAGTGGATTTTTTTCTCACTTTTTTTTTTCTTCTTAGCATCTGAGGAAGATAACAATGCTGAAATTCTTTGTTGGCTGGCATCAACAGATATTGCAAAACTACCTTCTGGAAAGTTTTGGACAGAAGTTGGAAAACATTTAGATGCGCTGCCTGACAACTAAACATCTTTTGTGTCTTGACTTAACAATGTCTATTTAAGCGCATAAAATATTCCACTTCTTTAAACTGTACAATCAATAAAAGCTCTTCTCCTCACCTCTTTCGTTAATGTATTTACAATCTACCTCCAACGTTTTATTAAAGCTCGAAAGCAATGAGTCAGTAAAAAACTAATAAAAGTATTCTAGTAACACTGTAATCTTAACTTGCTTTTAGATGTAAGAATGACTTTAGTTTTGAAACAGTATTCAAAAGACGTGATGAGCAAGAAGCGAATACAAGAAGAATATACCAATGTATAAATGAAGTATGCAGCTTCTGGTTAAACGGTCTATGCAAGTACGGTACGCACTTCGCTCAACATTAAACTTCAATTCTTTGAATACGAGAAAGCTATGAGTTTGTTTTTTTCTATGACTTATTGACTTTCTTGTTAAGGAAACAGATGCAAAAGGTTACACGTGTACGATCTTGATAGGATGCCTAAATGTAGATTTTGGTATAAAGGTCAATGTACAAAACCTGAGTGTCTTTTCTTACACCAAGAGAGGAAGGAAA
This sequence comes from Trichosphaerium sp. ATCC 40318, assembly GCA_038496445.1. Classification (NCBI taxonomy): domain Eukaryota; phylum Discosea; class Flabellinia; family Trichosidae; genus Trichosphaerium; species Trichosphaerium sp. ATCC 40318. The sequence goes on from JALMLS010000397.1 coordinate 17,599, forward strand.
GATTTCATCAATCACCTATTGCTTGTAAATGGTATAATAAAGGGTTTTGTAAAGAAGGCAAGAAGAAATAAAAAAATCTTTCGTTCATATTGTTGTGTATCTTTTAGATTCTTTTCGCTGATATCTATACAACTTAGGTCCGAAATGCAAGTATAAACATATTCGTAAAACATTGGAAGAGTTGAAAAAATGAACAAGCAAGACAAAGAAGAACTTAGTCCAAAACCAATTGTAGTAAACAAAAAACCCAAAAAGAATTAACTGTATTGAGTATACAAGCCACATTTAATAAAATACTGTAATACAGTTTAATTTACATTAAAACTAAAACCATATGGTTACCAACGGAGTCTTACTTACGATCCTCAAACCAACTCTTTACTGTCTAAAAAAATAAATAAATCAAAAAAACTTACCAAACGGCTGGCTTCTTTCTGACGCAATTACATGACAGTGCGCGTACCTTAATCTGTGATAACATATGTGCACAAACGTCTAAGTAAAAATTACCACCCCCATATTGATCTTGAAATTCTTTGCAAGCAAGTACACCTTTAATCACATGTTCTTCTGTATGATTTATTGCTTGTTCCCTTATTTCGTTCCATGACAAGGATGTCTCAGGTACAGACTTATCTAAAGGTAATTGACCACGTTCTATATATGCAGCGATGAGTCCAAGTAAGAAATACTGGAGCAATTGTCTCTTATCTTCCTCTTTGTCCAAAAGCGGAAAAATCTAGGAATATTTGTTAGTTAAAGATTACACCGTTTTTTGAGAACTGTGACTTCACAATATATGACTTACCTCATTTACGGCGTACATTCCCGTTATGCCATGTAGAAAGAAGAAATTATTGCAGCCAGTCTTGGCAAATACAAGTACTGATCCTTTCTTAAGTTCGTCTAATGCAGCATCGACATTCTTGCAATTCCATTTTGATACATACGCATGTAACTCAGCATTTTTTGCCTTTAATAGCGTTTTCATTCGTGTCTGGAAACCTTTAACACCTTCAAGACATGAACTAAACTGTTTATCTTTACTAATCTCTGTCACAATTGAAAGAATATCATCTGAGCCAACTATTGATAAAATAAGTCATAGAAAAAAGTAAAAGTTAAGTTGCGCACTGGTTGAATGCAGATCTCCCATTGGCAAGTTAGAGAATGCAAGATATGCAACTCCAGATGTAACACCAAGTTGAGTTTCACTTTTAAGACCATAACCAAGATGAATGATACCATGAAAAGCAGCTCCAGCTACTCCACACGAAAGGCTTGGTGCATATTCGTTAATCTATTTTTATCAAAAAAATCACGTGTTAGTAAACAGTCACGACAAAAGTAAGAAATTTTTCACGTACTAATGCTTTTTTAGAGCCAAGGCGTACGTATTCTTTATGGAAGAAATCGCAAAGACCCGGATAGTTATCTGATAATCCTATAAATGTCTTCCAATTGCTAGCATTCACAACACATGTTGGTTTTGTTTTTTGTTCCAAAGGCGACATTGCTATAAGTCAATTAGTCACATATACTTACAAAGGTGGCTTATACGTACTTATACCAGCACATTTCACGTATGCTTTGTAGTACTCGTTCAATCTCTCACTAGAAGCTTGGAAGACGAGTTAGCAGAAGCGGAATTGTTTGGTTGTTTTTTTGGATTGTGAATACCTCCAAGGCGTTTAAGAGCTACCATTGCGTGTAACGTATGATTGGTTAAGGAGCCATGATATTCAATATGATGCGCGTCGTGATCTAAACTGAATAAGCGATAAAACCATTGGTAACAACTCTTGAAGCGTCATTTAACAGTGAGGAGTGCCGACAAGTTATATAGCAAAAAAAAAGCTTGTAGCGGTTAATAATTAAGCATTGCGGGTACTCAGCACGTCACATGACAGTAACAACGCGTAGAATAAGCGTTGGCTACTTTTTGGCCTCTTATATGCGTACCTTTGTGTATTATCATCTCCATCGTAGTACGTTCGCTTGACATGTTGTAAGTAGTGAAACGGTTTTGTAAAATGAAATTCGGCAAAATTACTTAACCGCCTACTTTAAGCCACGATTTCTCCTTGCTTTTTTATTGTGACAAAGGGAGGAAGCTCCTTCGTGTACACTGTATCACAGTATACGTATTACAGAAATTTTAGCGGATAAATACTATTTGCCCGTTTTTTTAAGTTCAATTGCCCGTTGTTGCAGTCACGTGTACATGTTTATCACAAACCAGCCTCTATAAAAGAGGTTGTAGTGTTTGCATAAGCTCAAGGTACCGCTCTTCCTCTCCTATTGTTGGGTCCACAACTCCCTGTTTTCTTTCTGTGCTTTGCACAATCTTTTGAGCATATCCAGTCCTCAGATTGTTTGCTATGTCCTAAGATATGAATATATCACCAGCCATATGTTTCAACCATCTAACATAAAGTTAGTGACGCTAATAAAAATTGTCGGAGAAAGAAAATCAACTGTGTTGCTTTTTTGACTTTTTTTCTAACCTTTGCATTGATCTTTTTTTACGCTTTTCAAAAGCGTCTTTGGACCAATTATATTCAGGATATACTCTATTCATTAAAGCCGGCCAATAAGAACGAAATCCAATACCTCCATATTCATAAACTTGGCATTGAGATACACGATACCAATCTGAAAGTTTAGAAATATTTAGAGGTCTTTCAACGTTCTTAATGAATTGGATAATATTATTTTCAGATTGCCAATAGTTCCTTGGAACAGAAGCTAAACACACAATGAGTTCAAGAAAAACGAACACATTGTGAGGGAGAAAAGAAAATCTTTCTTATCACTTTACCAATTGCTGTTCTGAACCTTGAAGATTGCCATTCGTAATCTGGATATATACCTCTTATCATACGTTGAAGTGTCCCACCATAGTGGCTACAAGTAATTAGATCATATAGTGGATAGATACGTACTTTAATATTCCTCCACCGTTAAGTTCTCTGAGTCTGGTTGTACTAACATTATACCAGTCATCTATAGAATTCAAGTGAAGCGAAGATTCAACCTAACAGTTTTTAGTCACTGCGTGATGTTAATCAATCATACCTTTCGTACGAATGAAATTCTATTGTTTTGCGATGACCAATGGTTCTTGGGTGCATGGGCTGTACTGAGATTAACAAAATAGAACAAGATCAAAAATTAATACCAAATAAGGATTCATCCCAATCAAAATCTGGGTACACCGTCTTAACCATTTGAACTAAGGAGTTACCATACCACCTACGCGTAATTAGGGAACCCAAATTCTATGGAAAAGTAGAAGAAAAGAAGCACTTACTGTAAGAAGCCATAGCCCTTTGGATCCTTTCGAATGTCATTAATGCTGATATCATACCAATCAGTAATGTTGGAAACGTTCAAACAATCTTCAAGCTGTGCACTTGCATTAAAATACAGTATTCGCAGCAAACATAAACTTACGTGTCTTATATATGATATGACGTTGTGCAAGTCATACCAGTAGTATGCAGAAACAACCTCTTTCAACAATGTTAGAAGAGGTACATTTTTTGAAAAACCGTACGAAATTTCTGCGGATTCCAGCTATGTTCAGGGTACATGTGCGTAAGAAATTGCTGTAATGTTCCTTTGATTACACTAGCAATATATATTATTAGTAGTAGAATCAAGCAAAATAATCAAATCAGTAACCTCTTTGCGTTATTGACACCCAAAGCCTTTTCAATATCTGTTTTGGAATACTTGTACCAATCACAAGGTTCTGTAATACCCATCTTTTTCTCTATCTAATAGTTGTATAAATGGTGTTTCATGCATGTTTGTGACGAGTATTCATAAATAATTGTCAACATACCTCACGGAGTAACAGCTTTGTGTTGCTTAAATAGTGATAGTGATTTTGTGTTTTTCCTATATTTGATTTTCTTTCATCCACTTTATTTCTGAGTGCTGTTGTATCTAAGCATATCTTAGTGCTAACATAATGTGCACCGATAGTGTACCGAACTTCCAGGGTTTCCATGAATGCTCTGGGTACACTGTACATAAAAAATTGTACAAAGAGTTTCCAAACAATCTGAACAACTAATAAGCAAAAAACCTCTAGAAATTTGCTACTTGCAACACGTACCTTAAAAGCCCTTTACCACCCATGTTTAGCACATCACCTGTACTGACATTATACCATTGGTTTAACTCTATTAACCGATATTTCTTCTCAACCTAGACGTAACAATTTAACAAAGATGACATTTCAGTAAAATGTCAAATCGTCAAAGCGTACAGCTACTGTAAAGGACTTAATATTGTCCATGCTTAACCAATAGTTTTGTGGTGTGTTTTCTAGAGGTACACAGTCAGAACCAAGCACCATCGTGGGTATTTAAAAGGCGAAGACACAATTGACCGAAACGTCAAAAAAACCGTTCCAACATTGCGCTGTCACTATAAATTATGACACGTACTAAAATTCCAAGCTAGCCACTTATAGTCAGGGTATACAGCTCGCAATAAGCGTTTTAGAGACCAATCAAATTTTCTGTTATACTTATTGTTACAGAAGTGCTTGGTTAAACATACTAACGCACTTTAGTACGCCACGGCCACCCAGCGCTTGTATTTGATGTACTGTAATATTATTCCAGTCAGCCAGTCGTTTAATCTTCAGAGAGCGTTCCATCTGAGTTTGTAAGTTTAATTTGATTAGTTTTAACGAACCTGTCGAACAAAAGCATGTAAATTGCTCGTAGAGTTCCAATACCCAGCATGACGCCTGACAATAGTATTTCGAGCGTGCATCGCGGCCATTTAGGTCCTTCTGGATGTCCTGTTAAGTAATTGTACAGTAAAACTTAAAAACTTGGCCAAAATACCTTTGTGCAAGGTAAAACTGCTTTTAGGTACGTCTCGTCCGTTATAACTGCGTACTTCCACATTGGGCTATTCATGTACAAGAAAGCAGTTTCGCTTGTTGCAACTGCATCTTGTACCTTGTAGCGTATTTATATAAGCGAAAACTGCTCGCCAGTACATGTACTAAATTCCCGCACTGACTAAGTATAATTAGGCATCACATACCGCCATAGCTAGCTATTTGGGTGTGAATACATCACTAGATATGTCTGTAAGTAGACGTAAAGGCTCATACACTCCGCTCGCCCTAACAAACCCTCACAACCCTAATGGTCGGGGTGCAGGGCGTAAAAACGCAAGGAGACGGCCTCTTTCAGTAATTGGATTGGGAAGGTACCAAAACCTTTGATCGTTGTTTTCATTGTCAAAACCTCGCGCACTGTAACGTGACACGACAAAACACCTGTTTTTGGAAAATCCTTGAGTTGTACTGCCAGTTTAGTGAACACTTTCGTTAATGGTTCTTTGTTACAGGACACCTGTAAGAAGTGGCTTTGATGCTCCATCAACATTAACTGATGATGGAACAAAAAAAAAAAAGAAAAAACAACCAAGAGCTGTTGCTCGTCATGATTATAACCCTGATGTTAGTGATATCTCCAAACTGTGCCTTTGTAAAGGAGACAGGTTGCGCGTTCTTAAAAATGGTGACAAGTACGTCAACACTAAGCAAAGACAGAAAAACTCATCTCTTGTAATATCTCAATTTCCACGATTCCTCGTTTCTTTCTATTGACAAAATGGCTTTTATAGAGCTGGTAAGGATGGTTGGGTACTTGTAAAGTCAGATATGGGCCGTGGTTGGGTACCAGAAGCTCATATTAGGATTCGAAAGAAAAGGAAAAACGGATCTAAAAGAACAAAAAAGAGGAAAAAAGTACTGAGCATGGTATCTTTTAATGACTTTCTTATGATATTAGATTGGTTCTGATGGTTCTGTATCATCTCCAAGAAGACATAAAAGTCGCTTAGGTGGTAATGGGCTTAAACTAGATCTTGGTGATGACAAAAGAACAAAAAGTATTTCTAGAAAGAGTTCGCGAAGAGAGAAATCAACATCAAGCGCAAGAAAAACGCCTAAAAAGTCAACACCAAAGAAGTCAACTAGAGGTGCACCAACGCTGGAGGACGATTCCGCTTCCAAAAAGAAACGGTTAGCAAGACGAAGCTCTAAGCGTGATAAAACACAAGATGGTTCTGTGAAATCAGCAAGAAAAACAAGAAGATCAAGTTCAAAACGTCACCAAGATTCTAAAAGGACAACACCAAAAAGAAAGTCATCTAGACGTTTAAAGAGTCCAAAGAGTGATGCTAGTATTGAATCAGGTTCTAAAAGCTTAAGATCAAAGACACCAAGAGGAGATGTTTCTACTGATGCGAAAGAGAGAAAAATGAAAAGAAAAAAAAGTTCAAGACGTGCTACTTTAGGTGATGCTAGCGATACGTCATCAATGAAGGTAACATAAAAAATATATTATGTAGAGTAAACTTATGTTTCTAAAGAAGAGAAAGAGTAAGAAGCAAATCAACAGAAATGCTGAAATAGAAACACCCAAAATAAAACATGCAAAAAAATCAAAAAAACAAAAAGTTAGCAAGAAAAAGAAAGTTTCATTACCTGAACCAAAAGTACGTTATAAATCACGTGACGGAAGTGAATTTTTTCGTTCTATACAACCCATTTTCTGCCTGTTGTTTACTAACACTTTAAGCAGGAGGAAACTGATAAACCTAAAAGACGCGATAGATTTGTTAAGATCAGAGAATCTGTATCGGTTGTAGATGCACCTGCAAGATTTAGGATTAAAGAAAAAGTAGCTGTAGAAGGCGAACAAGCACAAGGCACTATATGCGTTAAAATTGCTTCTATGAGTGTTAACACTACAACAGATTCTGTTGAAACAGAAGAAACAAAACAAGTTATTCATCCGGACAGTATTGCTGTTGCAAAGGTTAGAGTAATTCCAGGGGAACCAGGAGATTCAAATAGCGACTCTAAAATTGAAGTTGTTTCTAAAGTTTTATCACCAGAAGAGGTAAAGCAACTAGAGGCTATGCAAAGACGTATGGCTCAAAGAAAATCCAGAAGGTAAAGTTTTATGAAAAAGTCTTAAAAGTCAAAAAAGAACACAGTCTAATGGTTTTATTTTATTAGACTAAGTGCAAATGTGACGGACATACACTCAATTAAACAACCAGGTACATTTTTTGGTTTGATCTTAGTATCATATTGTTGTATTGTTATTTAACTTTTTGCGTTTCTTAGAAGTGATTGCAGTTCCTTCTGAAGATGAAGAAAACAGTGATGGTTCTACAGATTCTGAATACGATACAGACTCTGAACGTATGAGTGATGATGAATGGATGAACATTGTTACAGAAGTAAGAAACAAAGAGGAAAGGCATAGGTACACAAACAAAGGCTGGTCACAATATTGATACTAAGTTTTTACAAAAAAGGCGTAAGAAGGTTAAAGAAGACTGGGACTGGCGTCAAATACAAAAAGAGTATCAAGACCAAGAACAATCAAGACAACAACAACAATTACAAGACGAAATGAAAGTTAGTGTAGCAGTGAACTGAGATAAAATCAGAAAATGTACAAAGAAGAAAAACAGTTAAATAAAAAAAACTGTCATTGAAAAAGACGTTCTATTCTCCCGGACAGGTCATTCACACAAGTTTACTCACATTTTATATAGTGCAGCACAATACTTTATAACATCAATACATCTTTAGCTCACAACCACTCCCACCGTGGCTGGAAAACGACGTACAAATTTTTATGGTATTTCTGGCTAAGCAATAACGCCTTACGTCTCTTTGTGAATTCTGCCTTACAGATATAACCTTCATCTACAAGCATCACTAGCGCTCTTAGTTCATCTTGAATATCTTGAGATGACGCGTGAAGAATAGACCCAAAACTATTAATAAACAATTAAAAGCCGTTCCAAACGTTGTGGTAAGGCGCTCGTACTCTGAGCGAGGAATGGGCGCTGATGGCGTTGATACAGTTTGAACGCTATGATCTTCAGACCTAATGTAGGCGTCAGCAGAATTAGTGTATGTCACGTGATGACATACACAAAAGGCGCTGGTACTTGATTGTTTACGCTCACAGTTGCTTGCATCTTTCTTGGGGCACGTCTAAATGTCCTGCCTGATGCGGTTCGCTTTTTGGTTGGTAACTGGTACATAGTGTCAATTTTTTGTTGTCGTTAACGTACAAGACGCCGCGTTAGACATAATTCAGAATGTCAACGTTGCGTACAAATAAACTGCTAGAAATTACGCACAGTTTGCATTTTAGATGGTGCTAGACCTGCACTTGTTCGAAAACGGCCCTGCATAGCGATTGGACGCTTCAATTGTGTTGCCTATTCAAATAAATCAAAAAAAAACCGAAAGCCGCAATGAAGTCAACTAAAGTCATTTTTCATTGCAACCTGGACTTGATAATAGCGTAAAATGGCACAGTCTCACTCCGATGATCTCGTTTGGCAAATAATAGGCAATGATTTTTGCTCATTCAGAGTAAAGTAAGAGCTCAAAAAACCACCAAAATATTCTGGCTGATTTCCTTAGAATAAAACAGCCTCTACAGAAGTTCTGTACGAATAAATACAATATTGTTGGATTATGCGACAGAAGATATTGTCCTTTGGCGAACAGGTGCGATATTTAGTATTATTACGCGTATACGACCTCGAATTTGTTATATTGGCGTCGTTATTTACAAATTTACGAAAATTACATTTTAATTCTCATTGCGTTACAATGGCGTAAACGGAGCTTAATAGTCATAAGAACAGTATTCATCGCTTTAGAAAATTATTTAAAGCGGTTTGTACGAAACTGTTTCGCCGTTAGTACAATTGAGTCAAAACTAACGCATATATTAGCAAAATGGCTACAGTAATCGAAGAAAGAGGTATTATAACTTGCAACTGTTCAAAAAAGACCAAAACTCGCTTTTTGAAATGACGGTTTAAAACCTCTGCTCACTTGTCACTTAGGCAGAATTTTCTTATACATTAAGACAGCGGAGAGAACACACATGCCAAATAAACAATGGGAAAAGGTATAAGACAGATTCTATGAACACTGTGTCAACGCACATTCTTTTAGTTTTTTTTTTCTTTTTTTGACGTTACTGTCGCCTTTTACCTCCTATCTATGGTATTGTTTTACTAACGTATATTTATTAGATACAATTACCGAAAAGATACAAGGAAGCACTAAAAACTATTGATGTACGTCTTGAGTTTAGTTTCAAATTTTTGCTTAAACGCTTCAACTATTTTTTAATTTTTATCCCGCGAACTCCTTAACTATTTTGCGACGTTTGTTAATGCTCGGCAATTGCAAACATACTATTAATTCCTTGGGAAGCGTTCATCTTCCTGAACAATTTCAGAGAAATCGGCAAATCGCTCTTCTGTTGAAGTAACTGTTTTCTTATTTTTTTTCGAATTCAAACATTTATATTGTTTTTGTTGACTCTATGCCCATAGAATGCACTACAATGGTGGCCAGAACGTATCGTTAATAAAATCAAACAACGTCTTACACGTCTTAAACAAACACTTGCACGCATGAGAAGAATGGAAACACAAATTTCAAAACAAATTATGCCAATAAAGAAAAAAGCAGAGAGAAGAGAAGAAAAATGGGAAGAAAAAGCAGCAATACGCGCAAATGTTGAAGAAGTTATTAAAAAGGAACTTATTGCACGATTACATAGGGTAAGTAGGAGTTTTTTAATTTGATAAAAAACCGGAGCACGAGAAAATAGTGACAACGAACAATATGATTTCACGTGTTTCATTTTTTTTTGAATTTCAGTTTGTTTTACATTTCTTTCTATTTGCAGTTCATGTAGAACACTTTAATTTATATTATGACGGTGTTCGTGGTAATTTTGTTTAGCAAAGAAATTAGAAAAAATAACAATTTTGAATTTATTTTTCACTTTACGAAATGGAGTGTTTTTTTTGTTTGTTTTTGACGTTTTTGCGTAGGGTGTCTATGATAATGAGAGTGTTCCTGATAACATACTCCTTGATGTACTAGCTGAGCGTGGTGAAGTAGAAGAAGAACCAGAAGAATTCGAACAAACTGATGAGGACAGAGCAAACCTAAGAAAACCAATGATAGAATACGAAAGAGAAATGGAATTTGATGACCAACCAGAGTTTGTCATGGACGAGGAGAATTTGTATGAAGATTATGGAATGGAAATGGAGGATGCATACCCTGAATTTGATAAGGGAGAGGGGCTATTAGATGAACAAGGTGTTGACAAAGTTGATCCCCTTGATTTTTAAGAAAAAAAAAGGAAAGCCAACAACACAAAGCAATAACAGTGTTGTTGTTAAGTATCTTTTGTACAAACATTAAAAAAAAATAAATTATCTTAATTGAGATGGAAGTGACTGCGTTTAGAGCAAAAAATGTCTTTAATCACAAGCAACAACGAAATCTTGCAAATTGGTAAGCCGATCCGTGCTTATGCACGAGTTAATGGTTGTGCACATCAATACAATACTACATCAACTCCTTTTAGTTGCTTTTCACATTGTATTGCAAGTTCACTAGGGCGCAGGTAAATAGTTTGTAAACCTTCAAGAGTTTTGATTCCTTCAAAGGTAGCCGAGGTATTACATAAGTTAATTTCGCGTACACCGTTAAGTGCTTTGATGCCTTCATCAGTAACAAGTTTACAGTATTCTAGATAAACTGTGTGTGCACCTTTAAGCCATCTAATGCCTTCATCTGTCACATACGCACATCTTGATAGATATATTGTATGAACACCCTGTAGTGCCTTGATACCCTCATCTGTAACTCTTGTTTCACTCAAGCTTATAGTATGAACACCTTTAAGTTCTCTTATGCCTACATTTGTTATTCTGTGGCATCTTGCCAAAGAAATGGAGTGAACACCTCTTAAGCATTTAATGCCTTCATCTGTAACTTGAAAGCAATCGGTAAGCTTGATTGTATGAACACCTTTTAGCTCTTTAATACTTTCATCTGATACTTTGGTACAACCTGCCAAACTGATAGACTGTACTCCTGTTAACCACCTTACACCATCATCTGTTACTTGTGAACAATTGTAAAGACTTATATCTTTTACTCCTGCTAAACTTTTAATGCCCTCATCTGTCACATGTTTACAACTTGATAAATCAATTCTCTTAACACCCCTCAATGCCTTGATGCCCTTGTCTGTAACTCTCGTTTCACTCAAGGTAATTGTATGTACACCCTTTAGCTCTTTGACACCTTCATCACTGACTGAGGTACCATGCAAGTTTATCCACTCAACTCCTTTCAATGTTTTAATACCTTCATCTGTAACATATCTACAACCTTGCAGATCAATTTGCTTAATGGCTTTAAGTTCTTTCAGATCGCTGTCATTGATATTGATGCCATTGTTAGTTCTTATAGTGTTACACCCTGATAACAGGGAATACATAGTATTGTCCAGCTTGCTGGACAACTGAATTATAGTATTGTTCATAACACCTTTATACTGTCGAACCTTTAGAATGTCATTTATAGTTGAAAGATATACTTCTTGGTATCCGACAATATCATGGATAATATCAGCTCCAAAGCGGCATGATTGAGCAAAAGAGAATTTAGTATCTGCTGATGTGAGCCTTATAATCTTCGAAATAATCTCAGGTGGAAAATCAAGTATGTTCAGTTCGACTGTGGATATTTTTTGATTTCTTGGAAAAAGAAGTTAGCGGGAACTACATTTAGCTTACTCGAATGTACTCTATCTCCTGGTTGTTTGTTTGGTTGTTATGCCCGCGAGATGCTATATCCTGGTGATCTGTAGTGTTTGTAGCTGAATTGGGGTGTTTGTCAAGTAGTTTGTCGAGTTGTTGTACAATGGTTGTATTCACATCATTTACGATAAGTTCAACTTGGTTTAAGAATGTTTGGTGTTGTTTCGCCTGTATTTTACTAAAAGCCTGTTCGTGCTTCGTATGGAGATAGCTAATGGCTTTTTCTAACGAAACAAACATGAAACTCATTGCTAAACACGTGTGTTGAAACGGTACAACAATTGCCTTAATACAAGCAGAGCTTAAGTATTTACCGAAAATTAAATCCCTTTGCAATTAGTGTATTGCTTACGGAGGCGAAAAGCGATATATAAAACGATTACTAAGGCTCATGTTATGACTCTACATCAAACGGAAGTATAAGAGTACAAAGAGAGCATGACACAATTGATAAGGAACGCAAGTTTCTTTGACTTTCTGTGCAGCTTCTGTCGTGAGTAAACTCTTTGTTTTGTTGTAAATCAAGGAATGACCAAAAAAACTTACACACTACACACAACACGTGTTTTTTTATTGTACATTAAAATAGTGCACAGTCCATAAATGGCTTTTCTTCAAGTGCTTCCCTAACATTTATACCTTTATATTCTATAAGATTAGGACAAGCCTTTCCAATATTTCGAAGTCCTTGTGGTGTCTGACCATCCAACTTACCTACATCAAGATACTTCATTGTAGGACAAGATATACCTTCAAGGTTCATACCAGTAAAAGTAGCAGTACGATAGCTAGTAATCTTTAATCGTTCTAAAGGCATTTGGAACAAAATGCTAAACACATCATCTGTGCCACTATTATCTATATGGATGTACTTAAGCTTCTTGCAATGAGTCTGTAAAGCTTGTGCAAACTCCCTCTCTAGTGTGCCCTCCTCTACACCACGTATAGTACCAGAAAAAGGTAATGAAAATGAAGGAATACACTCAAGGTTTGGCACACGAGGAAGTAACCAAGAAGCAATAATATCATGATGTGTTGGTCTATGTTGTAGGTTACAAGGGCAATCAAGCTCAAAAACACGAATGTTATGGAATACAGGACATGAATTGAACGACTCGTTCATATCAATAGGTTCATATCTAGGTGCTTGGGGTATCCAAGGTCCTCCTTTGATATTATTATCCCACACGAGTGATAATCTTTCAATACCATCTGCCACTTTTAAAAGTTGTCTAAATAAGAAGAAAGCATTTCCACAATCAGTTACAGTCACTTTGGTTAACTTTGGTAAAGGAAAGTCTATCAGTAGATTGTGTAGTATCAGTACATCATCGTGAAGCATACCACTGATATGTAGGATCTCTACAAAACGTGAAATTTTACTAAAAACTTCAGCAAGAGAATCTATATCTTTTATGTGTTCTTTTGAAGTTAGAAAAAGTCCTATAATTGTTGAGCCAGTTGGTATGTTGTCTATAAATTCTAGGGCATCACTGACATTTCTACAGTCCATTTTAAGAAAAATGTATCTATCCATGGACTCGCTAAGCGAGTTTAGTTCCGCTGGTTTCTCCTTCGTTGTAAAGTCCAAACTAAGTAGTGGCTTGAGGCGTAGATGGTTACACCATGTGGTAGATACACAGCAAGCTATACTACGAGTACACAAAGATAGGTAAGGTAGTAGTAGGAATGCTGCAAGTGGGTTTGAGAAGCAAGACTCCCTAAATCACTGTTACAATATGCAATACCGTTAAAATAATGTCAAGCAGTATCTTTTATGCAAAAAGATGGCTACAGCATACGTTTCAGTTCTCTCCATAACGTATTTGTATTGCTTCTAACCTAGTAGTAGATTTTAGGGCTTGTAACGTAAGAAAGCAGTCAGTTCATCACCTCTGTTCTACTTGCCAAGGGTTTATTTCGCGTTTGACAGTCGCTGACCAAAGACAACCAGTTTCAATTATTGCATCAAAGATAGCTGTCAGGGAAAGCCACAATAATTTATTGTTTATTTTTTAATTTACTTCTTTATTGCTTGGTACTCTTGTAATTCCTCATCAACTTGTTCTCTTGTAAACCAACCAGCATGGAATCCATACGGAACTCTTTGAGGTATTGCAATACGACATACAAGTGTCATATCATTCGCGTTTAATATAACAGCTTCTGACTTGTTTGTATTCTCATCATGCAAGAACCCAATGAGATAACCCTTTAAACAAAGTTCAGATTGCTGACACGTGGTGTAACATAATTCAGTTAAAAACGTACATCATCTTCTCCTGTTGCATTTGGTTTTTGTACAAACATGAATTCTCCACCATATCTGTTTTTACCATGATGATATTTCTTTAATGAATCTGCACTTGTATTAGAAAAAAAAACGAAGAATAGTTTGTTGGATTCAGTTTTAAACAAACTCAAGAATTAACACGTGCCTGGTGTACTCAAATCCATCTTATATACTGTATCGAATTCAGCAAGTTTAAACGGTCCACATCCAGCGTATATGTATCTAAAGATATTTAGCGTCAATTCACGAAAGTGCCAACAATGAGAATTGTTTGTTTAACAAAAATAATTCACTTACCGTGATTTTCTACCAAGCTTGGCGTTGTTGATTATAGGGAACTCAGTGACATCTGAGAAAAGAATCTTTTCTTCAACAGTGCCATTTTCAATATCTAAACGCCACATGTTCAGTTGAGAACTCTAGCAGAGATCAGTCAGTGTATTTTTTAAGGATGCTTTTTACAAAAACCCGAAATAAGTTCTATGCACGTACAGCGAGTTCTTCATTTGAGTTTTCATCAGAATCATATGGTTGTTGTGTGCGCATGCCAACAATAACTATGGTACCATCTCTAAAATCATATTTAGAAGGCTACAACAAAGGAAACTGCCTAAAAGTTTTTTGTACTGGATCCAAAAAAAAACAAAGACGAAAACACAAGTTTGCACTTACTCTTCCCAAGCGTTTCCTGTATGACTTACCCAACAATTTTTAATCTCAAACCACTTCAATTCATCGATACTCTGTAATAAAAATAGAACGGTAAATAGAAAAGCCAAGCAGAAGAACAATGAAATAACGCTGAAAATGAGGTACCTTAGCATATCTAGGTAATACACCTACTCTTGTGCGTGCTTTAGAGTCAAATGTTACACCAGGAGCTATTCAATTAATTAAGTACTAAATCACATGATGCAATATGGGTAGTACCTGACTTGTTGAATCCAAAAGGACAGTCAAAAAAAAGTGAATATTTGTCTGTTATTACAAAATCGTGCATCTAAGAAAAAGTGCTTTAGTTTACTCTGCTAGTAGCTTTCATGTAATAATGTGACATACTATTTGCTTGCGCTCAAGAGGTATGATAAGGTCTGGTGATAAGTTACCGTCTTTATCAGCAACACGGTAACGTAACGGTGGACCAGTAGTGACATCATAGGCAAAAAATACTAAATCACCATTTACTGGATCAACCTATTGATGTCATTAGATTGAATACTAACTATTACATGGGAATACCTTAGGGTGAGCAGTCATTTTGTGGTTAAGTTGGCCGTTGAATGTGTATCTATCATCAAAGGGATAAACAAACGGAACGAGGCGCATAATAAACAAAGGTATCTCTATGAAAAAACTACAAAAGAGAAAAAAGAACTTACTCTCCTACTGTTTCAAGCGTGGTTGGTAGAACCCAGTATGGTCTATGTCCTTCAGCAAGAGCAAATGTATGCCTTACAATTACTGTTAGCAAAGGAAAACCAGTACGTACAGCAACAAATGGTATTATTCATAGATTTCACAAAAAAAGTAAGATTGGTTCTTTGAATAAGATTCGTACTTGTTATGGTGAACAATGGAGGTATTAGCATGATGTTTGTCATATACGTTTACAAAACCAATGGCTCCAAGAGCCATGTTCCACATAAAGTCTGCTATCGCTCTAAAATCTTGATTTAGAAACTTTTTGCAAGTTTTTTTTGAGTGTTGCAGCTTCGTACAAGGTCTTGTTCTTAGACTTTCCAACTGTTCCCAAAGGCTTATATATAGCTTTTCCTTTCTTGTTTTCATGCTCCCATGTGCGTGTACGTACAAACCTGTGCGTATTGTTAGAATACCGTTAGAAATAACTGTAAGGACCTATTGGTGTATGTAGCCTTTCCGTTAGAGAAATCAATAGCGTGAAGCATTCCACACCCATCTATCCAGTGATAGTGTCTGAAAACAATTATTTGGACTGTGATCTTGCGTTTGCGTACTCAAATGGCGTAAATTGAGGGTTACCGCCGTTTCTGATGAAAATACCATCTAAATCGCTGGGAATTGTACCTGAGCGAATGTTACCTAGTTTCAATGGTATAACAGTACCTTCAAGGACTTCCAAGTCTTCTGTACGCATTTCGGTTGTAACTGGTTTGTGATTATCCTGTAGCCACGGATTGTTTTCCATCTTGTACTTTTAATGCTACAGACGACACAGAACAATTGCAAGATCAAATGGCTTAATGTGTTAAGTCTTAGCTGTCATAGCAGTGTCAGTCGCACAGTTGTAAAATTAGATCGAGGCAACGTAGCAACGTACATTACATAAATATTTATAACACGTGGGTTTGCGCTTCTTTCCGGTAGTAACTAGAATCCCAAACAATAACATTTCATAGTTAGGGTAATTAAATAGCCTCAGTGATGCAAAATAAGACGCCAAGAACGATTGCTGAACAATCTCGCGAATTATCTATCTCTGAAAGAACTGCCGAGCTTCTAGACGCGCCTACTGAGGTAATAGTTCATTTGCTCGAGTATATCGATAGTTTGGATCGATTTCCCGTTTCTCAAACATGTAAACGCTTACGGAGCATTATACACTATCATATTGGATTCAAGAGTATCTATATTCGATCAAGATGGTGTTGTTCTCGTCTAAGCGGAAGTCCGCTTCTCAAAAACAGCAATATCTCAATGAAATATTTTATAAATGCAGAAGACGATGACCTTGCTTTCCTTTCTGGAGTTTTATCTCTTAACCTTGGTATAAACAGTGGAATCACAGATGAAGGGTTAAAGCATATATGTGGCGTCCATTCACTGTATTTTGGACGCTGTACAAGAATCACAGACTCAGGAATAATACCATTAGTACAACACCTTAAATACTTTGGTATGTGTGAGTATGGTACAGGAATTACTCCACAGGGTTTTAAGGCACTTGCTGTAATACCACATATTTGCCTATCACGATCTGATATTCAAAATGAATTCTTAATGGCACTATCTGGTGTACACACAATAAGCTTGCGTTATTGTACAGATATTAATGATTTAGGTATTTCTGCTTTGGCAGGAGTACACACCATAGACTTAGCTTACACACTTGTGAGAGATAAAGGAGTTGTAGCATTGTCTGGTGTACATACTATAAGTCTTTTAGGTTGTGACCGTATCACTGGGGCTTGTATGCCCAGTCTTGCTGGTGTACATACCATTAATCTGTCATGGACTACAGCTAAGGATGATTGGATTGTTCCACTTTCTGGAGTTCATGAAATAAAGCTTGCTGGTTGTGCAGGCATCACTGGGACTTGTATGGCTAGTCTTGCAGGTGTTCATACGATTGATCTGTCAAACACAGAAGCAACAGATGATTGGATTATTCCTCTTTGTGGTGTCCATGAAATAAAGCTTGCTGGGTGCAAGCATCACTGGAACATGTATGAACAGCATTGCGAGTGCACACACTATTGATCTATCGTACACAAAAGCAAAAGACGATTGGCTTGTTCTTCTTTCTGATGTCAAAGTAATATACCTGACTGGATGTGGGTTTGATACAAAGATATTGAAGCATTGACTGCACTCTAAGACCGTTACAAAGTAATTCCTCGAATAGTATAGAACTGACCTGAATAAACCCAATTAATTCAAAAAAAGCAATGAGTGATAAGCAGTTGTGAAGTTAAAGCTATACTTCAAAATTGGAGATTCACCGTCAATTTCAATGAAATACTTTAGTCACAAAACATGTGCAAGAACCGACATCCCTCGTTGATGTAACTACCTAGTATTTAACACTCGCTTGTACTTTCTTGGAACAATCCACTTGAAGCGACAACGCCAGCCGGATGTGCAATGAGTATTTAACATGTAGCACCAATGAAATATTCTACAACAAACAAATCATAGTACACAATTGTTTCACATAAGTTGCAACCAAACCCAGTAGTGTGACCAAGTAGGCATAGTATGACTCAAGATATAAAACTTCCGGTAATTATTAGCTGTCTTTATGCGCTACATACACGAGATATGTTGGTTCTATATCTAGTGTTAAATTGGAGCAACGGTGAAATAGCGACTAAGGTAGACAACTTCTTACTAAAAAACTCGACATTTAATTTGAGAAAGGACAATACAACTTAAGTCTGAGAAGCGCTAGATTTATTTGAGACTGGGGCTTTTTTGAAAACTGTTAATTGACAACTTCATAAGCGTGCTTTTTCTTGGTACAAAAGCAACAACAGCATATCATAATTATTATTAATGCAGCCAATATTACTACACCACCTCCAGCTCCGGCAAGTATAAGGTACAAACTCGCTAAAACAAAATGATTCAGAAGTCTGTCAACAAAGTTTGTTTGTTGGCGCACGTTTTTTGCATTCCAAGTCTCCAATGTTATTTGTAAAGTACCACGGACATGCTACGCACTCACCATCTTTTGGAATGAATGCTGCAAGGCATGGTGCACAGTCTGTGTTCTCATCAAGTGTATCTCCACTTGGACATATCTTACACGTTGATTGACCTGGTAAATCTTGGTAGGTATTATTGGTACATGCTGTACACAGATAAGCTCCTCTTTTTAGACAGTATTAGTTCATAGTTCACAGTGTATGAGTATCAAAAGCATAAGCAAGAGTACGTTGTATATCCAGCATATCCAGGTTCACAAGGTACACATTTAGTGTTACCACGCCCTGGTCCTTTTGTACCTGTTTGAAGAATAGTAAGTAAAAAAACAGAGTGCCGGCTTTTCACTGCCGTACCAATTGGACATGCCAAACATGTTGACGCATCTGTCGTATTAGCGAAATATCCAAAAGAGCAAGGTTCACACAAAAACAATCGTTTATGGCTCGCTTTACCAAGGCTACATTTACCTAAGAAGAGTATGAGTACATACAAAAAAGTGTAAAAGTTTTCTTAGTACTTTGACAAGAATTCGGAATGGCTTGATTTACGAGTGTAATGGTAGTGTAATTTTGTTTCCATGCACTTTGGATTAGTGCAAACTCACTCTAGATAAAATAGATAAGAGAAAGAATCGAATGTTACAATGATTTGCATGACTGACTTACTGCAGGTTTACATTCAAAAGTATTTTCTTTGAGAGTCAGATGATATTTGTTGTTACTACTTTGAATATCTAGTGACATCATCGTGTTCCTAATCTTCATGAGACCCAACGTTGTTTAACCGCGATATAATACGTTTTGTTGGATGATGTGAAAGTATTATTGTCAAGTACAACGGTGAAGTCTTCATCTTTTGCTCCGAAAGATAAGCAATCCTAAAAAAAATTATTAATCATCAAGTACGATAGCTTGTCTAGAACTACTTACACCTAACAATGTTGTTTCTGGGCAGTGCTGAACTGAGTTATGTATCTCAACAATCCCAAGGTTATTAAAAGGACCGCCAATAGATATATCTTGAAAAACAGAATCATGCATCACGAAGTTCTTCCCTATTGTTGGCAATTAACAAAAGCAAGATCACAACTGATTGTACCTCTGAAATCGCCCATGCATTGTATTGTTGTACCAGAAATATACAGACTTGTACCACTTGATACAGTGACTTGTAGACAATAGTTAAACGATGATGTAAGCACTGAGTCAATAATGTGAATCTCAGCTGGCAATGTATCGAAATTAGAGAATAAACTTAATGAACACTCTGACACTGTAACATTTACAGATTTTGTGCTGTTTAAACTGTAATACCAAGCCAGTGATGTTATCACTGACAGACCTAAAACAGCAACGTCAATATAGTACAACGACTCTTGGTAGAAGTAGCACTACACACGTTCAAGAGTAACAGAGAAGTCGTTCGAGATATTAAAGTCCTAAAAAACCCGTAAGTAATATTAAAGGTAAATGAAAAAGTAAGTATTACCAGGGCAAACAATTGAGGTTTTCCTATTTGAGTTGAAAGCCAATTGAATCCTCTAAGTACAAGTCTCTCCTTAGCACCCCAATGCACATTTGTTTTTCCATCGAAGTAACTTCGTGAAACATTACCTTCAAAGCAATTAATGTACGAACATAATTTATTTTTCGCACAACAAAATCGGAAGAAAAGTCGTAATAAATTTCCCAAAACCACTTAAATTTGGATAAAACGTACCGCCAATACAAATGACGCAATCTCTGCCTTCGAGACAGGAAACCATCTCAATCGCTTGTTCAATGTAAAAAAAAGGAGCCTCAAGTGTGCCGTTTCCCTACGTTCAGTTTAATCGCCAAAATATGGAAGCTTCGTTTGATTGTACAGTATTGTTACCAAAACTCGCTACGAAGCTATCACAATCATCTATAAGGTATTGTAAGCGGTTTGGATATGATTAATGCAAGTTTAGGTAGTTTCCTTTGTTACTTACCAACAGAATAGTTATTTGATCCGAGTGCCGTAGAAATACCTAAGAGTACTAACAGGATGAAGACGTACTGCATCATATTCCTAAAACAGAGCAATTTATCTTATTATTGACGAAAACTTGGTTTTTTTTTAGACAACTTATCTCATAACTTCAAGAATCACTGAATATCTTAAAATCAAAGGAAAAACACTACCGTAAGCAAGATAAGTTTGTATATTCTAAAGGTCACAACAAGCTGATGAGCCACGCTTACGAGTTTTCACTGCGATCGCTTTTGCTGACGCAGAACCAGCTAAAAAGAGGTTTGTAGTGTTGCGAATCTAAGAGGTACGTTGTACTAATGAATTAGAATCTACAAAAGAAAGGCAAATGATATTTGGACTAAAAGAGCGCCAAAAAGGTTACAGTGGCATCCCAGTTATGCGACTATCTCTAATATTACATACAGGCTAGTTTTGAGCAAAAGTCAGAACAGAAAATCGGTAACTGTACGATCACGTTTTTATTGAACCGAAAAGGCAGGTTTCTAGTTTAAACCGTCACCAACGCTATGATACATTTACGTTATAAAATCAAGGCATGTTCTGAGCGACAAGAGCTTGAGAGAAGCTACATCAGACTGATCGACCTTTTTTTGGATCAGAACAACACAAAAACACCTTACGTTACATTAATAACATACCGCCAGTAAATAAAGGTTGATTACACAAATTCTCAGTTCTTATTTTTATTCATTGACTTTCTGTCCATTATAAATATAGACCGGTATCAAAATACGCGTAGAAGACACCACATGGGAACGCAGAAACCACTGTAAGTTGCATTTAACTATTTTTTCGAATTTCACTTTTTTTCACATTTGTTTCTCAACAACCCACTCTCGATTTACTTCATAACTCCACATCTTAAATCCCAACATCGAAATCCATATTTTTACTAACGATTGGCCTTGATATGCTTCAATTACCGTGTACAACGTATTGGAGCGGTTTTCTCAAACCCCGTGGCAAACCACAATTTTTTTGCAACAAGAAATTACTTGGTTAAAAGCAAAATGGATTTTTTATCTAGTGGAAGCATACGAATACTACAACTATAATATCTATACTTCTGCTTGACATGTCAAGACTACTCCGAGCAGTGCGAAAGTACGCTCGTAAAAAATACAATTCTCTCCTGGGCAGACCATTAGTGATTAAAGTCACGGTCACAGTCCCTAAAAGCATCCTGGTTAATACCAACCCAGACTACACATATGCTCTGACTTGGGACCCACAGGTAGAAGACCTCTACTACCCACCTACAGGCGTATCAAATATCATAATGATATCCAGCTATGACATAGATCTAGCAAAAATGGCATTCGAAGGCGGAAGCCCAAGAATGTAAACAAAAAAAAAAAACAAAAAAAAAACAAAAAAAAAACAAAAAAAAACAAAAAAAAAACAAAAAAAAAAACTTTTGCTGGAAAATCCTTTACAACAAAGGTTGTTACACCCTTTTTGTATACCTAGTTTGCAATATCAATTTGATTTTTGGTGAGTGAGTCTCAAAACAGACAGCCCTGGTAACAAAGGTAGGAGACTGTAAGAATGTAATTACAAAAGGAAAGATGTACACAGTCAACGAAAGTTTTACCATACATTTCTCGCAACTCAATGATGGATTCATTAGGTAGTTCAGTAGAACAGGCGCTTACATACTATCGCATGAACAATTCCATAGCGTTAGACACAATTATATCAAATAAACGCCTGAAACTTTTTTGATTGTAGCTCTACAACAAACATATCTTTTTCCTCTAGTGTGGAACAGATCTATACGAATTTGTATTCTTAGTATGTTTCTTACTGTCATTCTTGTCACTGACTATGTCATTTTTTTACTCTCTACAAAGAACCGGCTAATACCAACAAAAATAAAAAAACCTGCCCAAGCTTTTTTTAGCTGAAACTGCAAAGTTGTAACAATTCCGACATTGAGGTTCTTGTGCAGCAGCGAGTCCGCAAGAGAAAGCGAACTGCCCGCTTGTTAGTCTGTACTTTTTTGGTACTTTCATCGTACACCCATTACTCTCGGTGTCATCCTTTTGTTTACTTTGAGAGTTTGTTGAGCAACAGAACAGCGATAATAGGACGAACAAACCACAGCTTTTATTGTTTACATTTCGTTAATTATTTTGTATAAACTTTAGTGTGAGTGTCTGTGTGATCTACGTTGAGATGTAGTATGATCTTCTTTTGATTCATTATCTACGTCAGAGGCAAGTGTGTCATATTTTCTATCCAAATCTGTTACACCTTCATCATTGTGACGTGTTTCCTCTACTCCACGGTTTGTTCTTCTGTAGTGATCATCTTTATACTCATAGTCAAACTCACTATCATAATCGTATCGGTTATGGGAATCTCTTTCTCTTGATGGACCGTGTTTCTTTGATAGTGAAGCAGTTGATCTTCTTGAAGAGTCATAATCATTGAAATCGTAATTGTAATCGTCTTGTGCGACATCATCACCTCGGAGATTGGAGTGACTGCGATCATAATGATGGTCATCAGTGTAATCATCATCTCTGTAACTATCTCTACGAGCATGATAGTCATCATCTTCGTAACGGTCGTGAGCACGGCGATCATCTTCGTAACGGTCACCATCAAAGCTTCTTTCATATTCATGATCATAATCAGACTGGCGGTAATCATCAGGTCTTGAAGATCTACGACGTTTATAATCAAAACTAGAATCATAATCATAATCACTGTGATCGTATTCTTCTTGTCCGCTTCTGTAATCATCATAGTATGAAGTTCTTCTTCTTTTATGATACGATGATCCTTCCGAATGATCATAGTCGTTAAAGTCAAAACGATCGCGGTAGTCATCGCTGTATCTATCATAAGTTGGTCGAGGACGATAACGAGGGTATGGGCGACGAGGTCTTGGTCTTCTGTAGTAGTAATCGTAGTCAGGGTGGTCGTGATCATGAGTATAATCATCGTCACAGTCACTTTGGTCATCATCTTGATCATCGTAGCGGTCATCATAGTGATCATCGTAGCGGTCATCGTAGTGATCATCGTAGTCGTAATAATAATCATCATCATAATGGTATCGTGGGCGAGGACGAGGACGTGGACGTGGGCGTGAATGATAGTAATCATAATCGTAATCATAGTCGTAGTGATCATCATAGTGGTCATCATAGTCATCCTGATAATCATCATAATCGTCGTAATGGTCATCATAGTCATAGTAATAACCATCATCATCATCGTAGTGGTCACAAACCTTACACATCTAAATACATTAGGTTTAAACTAACCGTAGCAACGGGAAGAAGATTTTTAAGAAGTAGCAACTTAACAAAACTCACTTAATGTTTCAGACTTTTTTTTTTGAGGTAAGTTCGTACTTTTGGTGGCTCTGTTGGTGTTGGAGGTGGAGCCGTTGGTGGTGGTGATGTTGGAGGGGCAGCCGTTGGTGGTGGTGGTCCAACCGTTGGAGGTGCTGCTGTTGGAGCTGCAGCCGTAGGTTCTGTTGAGTTGGCTGCTGCTACAGTTAGTGAAGCCCCAGAAGGAGACACACAGAAATCAGCAGACATTACAAGATTGGCAATACCACTAAAGAAATAAGAACCAAAGACAAACTAAAAAGAGAAGAAAAAAAAAACTAAGAAATGCTTTTCGTCAAGGAGTTGCGACGTACCCAATAGGACAAACACCGCCGGAAGAAACAAAAGACGGATCATTTGGATATGCTCCAATGTCAAAAAGGATATCAGACTCAGTACCAGCACCTTAATGAGAGTTTAGAGAAAGAACTAATGAGATTTTCTTGTAGACAGCAAACTTTTTTACAAAAAACGTGCCAGTGAGATTGATTGTGAATGTGCACGAAAGCGCTTCTCCATCTTGAAGAGTTCCTGTTCCAACAAACGCATTACCTTCAACAGATGTAGTGAATCCCTAGTGAGGCAAATAAATAAAAAATTCAATTGAAAAAATAGCACATGTGTTATTACACGTGTTTTACGTACCCTATCGCAGTTTCCAGGTTGAACAGAACCAATACTTGAAGAGAATGGAAAGTGTACACGTGTGTCTACAGGATATCCATCCAATTTATGGTAGTTATAGCAATTCATATTCACTTCAACAGAGTCACCTATTTTTAACAAAGAACACGTGTTAGCACGATGATCACAAAGGGAGAAAACCACTTAAAAAGTTCGAAAAAAACCGTCCAACCCCAACTTCTCTGCCCTACCAGCTGTGGCAGGAGAGAAAGGTAGTTTTGGATTGAGCGGTACTAGATATGTGTCGTACCCGTAACATAAGGAGGCCCAGTACGACCTACCGCCGATATAGTGTAACAACAAGCAACAGGTGCGGCACAACAAAGAAAATCAGTGAGTATGTCAACGTTCGCTTCCTCTCCTTCAAAAGAAACTTCCATTCCAGTAACTGCTCTATGTGCTTGTATGACTTGGCTTGTAAGACCGCCACCAAGAGGTAAACACATATTCGTTGGCTCTTCAATGTTAGAAGAGGTTACAAGAGAAGACGTCTGATAACCAGATTCGGTTCTTGCTGTAATAGAAAATCTCGCATTGTTATCTGCCTCTATTATCCTTACAAGGTAGCAAGCTAAAGAAATAGAATATATCAATACCAACTAACCAAAGTTTAAAAGGGTAAAACAAAAAATCGGGTATTTGTTAAGGGTAGTTTATGTGAAAAAAGCTTGTCGTGTAATCACGTGATTACAGTTCTTTGAGTTTTAGCTAATATAGTCCATATTCTACGTACAGCAACCAGTTGATATTACGTCAAGAGGTGGATCAAAGTCTCCGTCATAGTCGAGAGAACAATTACCCCTTGTTTGTACGTCCGCGCTGAACGTAAAGGAGCTAATGGATGGAAGAGAGTGACAAGAGACGGAAAGAGGTCCTTCGAGATGTCTTCCTGTGAGTGTACGATCTCCTCCAATCACTCCGCTTGAACCAGAGATTGTGGAAAAGGCGGTTGAAGTACCTAAAATACAAAGAGTAAGAAAAAACTAACAAAATCGATAAATAAGCTCGAGCGTAATCAAAAACGTCATTAGTTTTGCATGCGTGTACAGCGTGTATAAGATTAGATGTAGAGATTGAAGAATTAAAAACACGAAAGGGTTTTTATTTAATGCTCCACCCGTTCATCCACGTGTTGTAAAAAGACGTACTACCAGTAACTCTTACACTAGAGAAATCGTTGAAATCATCAATTAACCACGGGCTTTGCCCGGCTATGTAAGTAGTAAAAAGGCCTAAAAGTACTATAAAAGTACGTAAAGACATAGCAGCCGCGTTTGTAGTTACCAAAGCGTTGTATATTTGTGATTACTACAAGATTGTGAAGCAACGTGACTTAACTCTGAAAAAACGAAAACTTGAGCTTGTTTTCCTGTTGCTAATTGCCCCACGTGCTTTGGTGTTGGATGATGAAATAGGATTCAATCAATTGTCGTTATGATTCGATGGACTAATTAATTTTCACGAGGGTAACGTAGTGGGCATAATTGATGCATTACATACCACAAACAACCTATTTTTTTTCTCCACAAATAGCTCACAAACCCAAAAACGTTTACACTCGTCATCAAAAGTTTAACAAAATGTAAAGTACTTACGAAGAGCGTCAAGGCAGTGGCAAGTAAAATTAGGTAAGTTGGAAAACGCAACCTTAAACCTGGCCTATTCTGGATCAAACAAAGCTGACGGCTATATTGCCAGATATACTATATTTGCACAATATTGCCATACTTGTGAAAAACATGTTGAAGCATCACGCCATAAGAATTGAAATTATCTTTGTTGACGAATTATTAACTGTAGTTAATACAGACAATACAAATCAAAGGTAGCAAAAAAGAATAATACAAAGGTTACATAAAAGAATGACTTTCGTTTTTAATTTTTTTTCTCCTTTTGTCAAGCTAATTACAGTAATTTCTGAACAATTGTCGCATTCTTTAAGCCAACATCTTCGAGTGTGAGTGTAAGCACCTGTAGAGGTGACGGAGGGAAAGCAGTACGTAATTCAAAATCGCGACCGCCAGTATCGCATTTGCTAAAGGAAACCAGTAAGAACACAAAAAAACGTTAAACATCCAATAAACAAAAAAATATAAAACGCACCTCATGACATAATACTTTAATTCCTGTATTGTTGTCGTCAAGTTAAACTTACCTGCAATACGTTTACCATTATGAAGTCGAATTTGAAGCTAAAAAAAATATATTAATAAGAATACCACAAACAAAAACAAGCATGTCAAATTATCACGTGATATCGCAAAAAAAAAATCACTTCGTACTCGTGTTGTTGGTTGAGACTCATCTAGCTTTAAGACAAAGTCTGCTGGTAATACAGCTTTTGTAGTAGTAGCTGTAGTCGGTGAGGTACTTCCCAAGCTCATACCAGAGCCACCATAAGCGATATATTTTGGTTTAGGTGGCTCAACATAATCTCTTGTTTTCTCATCTTTGAGCTCAACATGTAACTCCTGACCGCGTACTTGAGCTTCAATCTCACGAGGTACAACACCATCATTAACATCGGATAAGAATGCCTTATTTTTAGGGTCATCAAATCTACGTAGTGGACCATCATCAACAGTGAATCCATTTTTCCAAAACGTGAGAACTTTGACAACCTAAAACATATTTAATTAATGTAAGATCAACATGATAATGGATAAAAGAACAAATGCAGACATTATAAAAAAAATTATAGCAGGCTTGTATCTACTCGAAAAAAAACGCGCGTAAAGAAGGTGTGTCTATCTGCTACAAACAAGTAGTTTACAACGCCCTAAAAAAAACACAAAAAAAACTTTGACGTACTCTTTTTGGCTTATTACTTGGAGGAGGGGCAATAACTGCTGATGCTTCTGCTGGGTTATGACCTAGACGATATCCAGTACCATCAAATTTCGTTTTTTCTTCCTTTTCGAACTCGCTAGCGTTTACAGCTCCTTTTTTTTTGGCGTTTTCGAAAACATCTTTTACAATGGAAGAAGCCTCTGGAGGTCCTTGAATAGCAACGCCACTATACGTACATATGTTAACGTAGTTATTAAAGGGCAAACGGTTCGTTTACCTGTTCTGTGAGCCTCCAGCGAAATAGTTCTGTGCGTCTGGGTTTTCTGGACCACTGTTAAAGTCGGAGATGCCCATTACGCCAGGTCTTCCACTAGAACAGGCAGTTAGCGAGAATAAAATAAATTCGCGTTTTTACGTCTTTTGTTTTTTTGACGGATTTGGTACAGGTATATTCGTTTGTGCTGGTGGTACTTGCGCTGGAGGTACTTGTGCTGGTTGTGGTGCAGTTTGAGCTGGACTTGGTGTACCAGCTTCGAAAGCGCTGCTTACAGCCACCTAACGCCGGTGTTAACGCCAAAAATTACAACGTTATCAATTCAGTGCAAAGAAAACCTGCTGACAAATTTACTCTCTTAGAAAAACATAGGTTGGTACAGCGAGCACTTGATATGGTTTTGGTTGAAATTAGTGGAGTAACGTACGTTTAGGTCCCAATTCGCTGCTTCAAGAAAAAAACTGGCTGAAGCGGTGTCTTTGCCTGTAATTTGGCAGAATTGTGCAATTTTGTTTTGATTGTCAGCCATTTTGGTTAGCTACGTTGTAATTTAGATGAAAACGACAATTGAAGTTCAAAAATTGTTAAATTGTATTCGTTACGCTTTACAACTTACCAACTGCTCGTTGTTTCAATAAATAAAGAATTTTGTGGACTTTGTTTTACCATTTCTTTTTTTTGTCCGTATTAGAAATTAACCGTTACGCTGTCATGTTAGAAGGACAACAAGATAATCTAGTTGCTAAATTGCAAGAGGCAAAACATACAATAGAAACTTTCAGCAGTACAACATGGAGCGACTTGGAATCGCAAAAGGAGAATAATAAAAATCTTGCGCATCAAAAGAAAGGTACAGCAGTATAATTACGTGGATTTGTTGCTAAAGGCGGGAAGATATTCTTAAAAAGATTGAAAAGGCCGAAAAAAGCTGCATACAGTCTCAACAGCGACTAAAAAGAGGTATTACGGAGTAGAAGCATTTGAAAAATTTAAATATTGATTAGAGCGCGAACAGGAAAAGAGAGACATTTATAATCTCAGAAAGGGCGTCAGTAAGCTACGTATACTCGAGCGCGCTCTAGAAGAGGAGGTTAGGTTCATTTGCGTAACTCTGTTTTTGACACAAAAGTAGGTTGTAACCGTTGAAAGCGAAACACAAAAGCGTGCCGATATAATTAGACGGCGTAAAGACAGTACGTAGCCAATTTAGAAAGAGAATTCTCTTCTAATCATTTCTAGGACTTAACCAAGCAGACCAACAGCGTAAAGCTTTATACAACGAACTCTCATCCACTTGTGCATTATCTGAGAGCTCTCTTGGCCTCTCATTTTCGCGCGTAGATGGTACGACCCATTTTGAAATGTCAAATTGCATTTATTCTATTGTCGTTGTATTAGCGTTTTAATGCGATCTTTCAAGGTGATTTGCGATTCGCGTTTACAGGTTTTAACGAACGAAACCCTGAGGACGACGAGGTATCATTTTGTTTACACGTAAGCGGTGATGAAGATTACCTAGGTACGTTTCATTTCCTTGTTAGCTAAAACAGCAATTCGGTTGCTTACGTCGTTATTAGTTACCGAAACCGCTCCTCCTATACGTGAGAGCATTCTAGCACCATTACAAGCTGCTTTAAACCATGAAGAGTTAAATTTCCGCCATTTTGTAGTTGTTATGAGACATCTTCTTGTCCGTAAGGCCACAAGTGAGCAGTGTATTGGTTTCTATTAGAATTAGTTTCATTGCGACTGTCAAAGAAAAATTGTAGTCTTGTACATAACCAAAGGTGTCGTAACCTTGACTATTTGTAAAGTAAATACTGTTAAATCACTCGTGTCAGCTTTTAAGCGCCAATGTAGACTTGTTTAAGTTCCTTGTGCTACATTTTTCGGGAAGATTTACACGAACAAGAATGAGTGCCGCACCAATATGTGTAGCACTAGGTAGTACCAATAACGGTAAGTTTCAGTATTGGTTTGTAATTTGACAGACGGGAAGCTAAAGTAAAGGCTGCGGAAGCAGCCCTCGCACAAGTATTCCCTAAATCAGCGATTAAAGTGATTCCTGTCAGTGTTGACTCTGGTGTAAGCAATCAACCTATGTCAGGTACAAAAGTAGTTTATTGTACTGTCTAACGCGCTTTTATAGATCAAGAATGCGTAGAGGGTGCTCAGAATAGGTGAGTAACAAAGATGGTCTTCAGTTCCATCAACACTCTAAATGCGTAGTTTCTTGTTAATTTATTATATTTCAGGGCGAATGCAGCTCTCGCAGCGACATCGTACGTTTTTTTCGTTAAACTTGTTTTATCGTACATATAGAACTGCGGAATATGGTATAGGCATTGAAGGGTATAAATGACGCTTGAATTTTGACACATTCCAAAAGAAACTTCCCGCGCAAGAGCGAAAAACTCAAATTTTCCAATTTTCCAAGTTTTCTGTTAAATCCTTCTCTTAGAGGAATTCAAGCATTTTTTGGTCGTCATTTTCAGGTTAGCTGGATTGTACGTGATGTTTTAAGTCGTATTTTTATTCATGTATGCTTCCAGGTTGTCATCCATAAGAGCGGTACATGGAAATGAATAGCAATATCTTAGATTATTAGGTAAAAAAGGGTTTGGATGTGGTCCACGTGTGGAGTTATCAAATAAGATTGTTGGCAAGCTAGGAAAAGACGTAGAGCTTGCTGATGTAATAGACGAATTATCAGGAGAAACAGACTTGAGATCAAGAGGTGGCGTAATGGTGAGTATTCCTGATTTATTTTTACGGAGATGAAAACTTTTGTTTCTGGAAGGCTACCTATCAATCATGCTTGTGACTTTATTTTTTTCTTGTAGGGTATGTTGACATGTGGTCTTATGCCTAGAAATAAGATTCTCGCTTCTGGTGTCATCATGGCTTTTGCACCATTTCTTTCTGCTGATACGAATTATTGGTAGTGATTCAACACTTGTAATTAAAATATCATCACATAGACAATAAACACCCAATTTTTGCCTTAAAAATCATATTAATACATGCCAATCACGTGAACACTAGCGTAGGATAAATGATTCGCGGAGGGAAGAAGCTGATGTTCATGTTAGCGCCTGTACCCTTGTAAGGGTACAAGAGATAATGTAAACATGATTATTTAACAGCTAACTACCGTCTACTTTCTTTAACCATAAGGTCGCTTTAAGCCAATGTTAGAGTTTCATAAACACGAGCTAAAGCTTTAACGCCTTCATCTATTACTACTATTCGTTCTTGGCGAGCAAACTTGACGCAAAACATTGTGCAAAGTGGCAACAGCAAACTTAATTTACGAGTTCCTCACTGAGTTGCAGACAAGAGCCACACAAATGCCTCACTTTTGCAAAGATTTGATTCTCATTATTGCCCAGATAGGAAACTTCCTCGAGCTCGTCAAGCAATTACTTGAAACTTCTGCTGTAACTGGACAATGGTTTTTGTAACT
Organism: Trichosphaerium sp. ATCC 40318; assembly: GCA_038496445.1. Lineage (NCBI taxonomy): Eukaryota > Discosea > Flabellinia > Trichosidae > Trichosphaerium > Trichosphaerium sp. ATCC 40318. The sequence continues at coordinate 48,597 of JALMLS010000397.1, forward strand.
AGGGATTGTATAGGAAACATGTACTTTCGAAATTGCTGTTACAAACAACAATTATGTAAAACGGGTTGCTCTACAAGGTTAGTAAAAGTGATATCATAGAATCATGTCTAGCCTAGAGTCAAATCCTGCATTCACAGGTGCAGTGGTAAATTCTTAGTAACAATAAAGTATTTAGTTTTTTAAGCATGACCCATATTAATCACAGACTTAACACTGTCATCATTTGGAACATGCCTTCCATACATGCTCATCACATATCTTACATTCATTGTTGTACTTCGCTTAAACATCCTAATATCCTGTAGATGATAAAAAGGGTTGGTAATTTGACATTAGTGGTAGGACAAGAACTCAGTTTTTTGAACTAAAAAAAGTGGCAAACTATTTAATTACATCTAACTTTGAAACAGTGCAATTTTCAGCATATGTATTGCATTACAAAAGCAGTGATGAAATATTTTCCTTACTACAATATTAGTTGACATTGCTTAGTTGTACAAAACACTCAAGCCGAAAAAACTGAAGTCATTTGCCTTTCTGCATAAAACGGAAGACAGAAATTAGGATGTTTTCTTTCCCACTATTTGATATTATTGTCAAACAGGCTGGTTTGCTAGGGTCCGACGAAAGAACTCATTTTACATACGCAAACTAGAAGATTTATTTGTAGTACAGTATTTATTGGTTGTGTATACTATCTGGAAAAGGAATATGTTCAAGTCAATATGCATCCACGCGAGTATTAGATAATCGTCGAGTACAAGGTTCTCTATCATTTGCGTATACTGGCGCACTTGTTGGTGCAACCGTTGGTGCAACTGTTGTTGGAGGTGATGTCGATGGAGAAGTTGTTGTAGGGGGTTCTGTTGGTGGTGATCTTAAAGTCATCGTAGCAAAAAAAGTTATCTGAGACGGTACCATTGAGGGCAATGATAGACTTATGAGAAGAGTCAAAAAAGAATAAAAAAACAAAGAAAAGACGTACCTGAAGGTATTTGGATCTGGAAAAGTCAGTTGAGGGATAAGTATGGATGATGAATCGAGTGATGAGTCTATTTATCACAAGTGTTAGACATCAAGACTAGAAGAAAAAAAAGGTGTATTACCAGTGATAGGTGTATTAAATGTACATTCTAAGGTCGTAGCTAAAATCCCTTGTGAATTAAACACGATATTGACGACAACTTTATTTGGATCAATATCAACAGCAAATGACCTGCCCGCAATAAGATAATGATACTCGGTGTTCGGTGTCGTATCAGCATCATTTACTATGAAGGAAGGCACGTTTGGACCGGTTGTAAAGTCGGATTCAAACAAGTCCACTCTGTTACCAATAAGTACGCACCGACCTGAATCACCAACACCTTTTTTTTTCAATTAATGCGTGTCTTGTGGACTTTCATACGTACTAACTTGCGCAAAAGCTGCGGTAATAGATAGAATACATAGAAGGGAAACAAGAGAAGGTGCTTTTATCATGATGAGTTGCAACACGTGGCTTACGAAATAAAGTTGAAGTACTTTAGTTCAAATACACTTTCCGTAATTCTCTGTTTGAAAATGGCTTTTGGCTTGTGCACTTTTTCATTTTGTGATAGTGTACTTTAGAATTAGTTGTAAGAAGCCTAGCTATCACTTTAACTTGTATGGAGAGGCGAACCATTCTGCGTACAAAATCCAACAATTGCCACTCATACTTGTATTGTTACAAGAATATTATGCCTTTAAAGTTTGCAGTTTTTTGCTAGTTTAGAAGACTTGTCATCTAGAAAAGAACTATAACAATGTCCCATTTATAGAGGACGTAGGCGAATTTGTGCGCCTATTTGAAGGTGGATTCTACACGAATCAAGTGCACCTTGTATACCATAGTTGTCTAAGCAAACACGGTCAAGCAGTACTCTATGTTAAATATGGATCTTTTTAGCGTCATGGAACTTTTTCATTTGTGACATTCTTTGGTATATACAGTGTTTGTGAGCGCCTACAACCACTCACAGCGTTGCCTGAGACACGAAATAACAATCATTGAAACTCAAAACATGTACATCATTTACTTTAGCTACCCATGCCAGCACTAGAACTCGCAATAGCAATAGGTCACATTATCGCGAAACCACGAAAGGCAATGAACAGAACCAAAGGTACCTGTAACACTATCACCGTTGCTGTAGGCTTTGTAAAGGCCACCGCATGGTACTTATACACCATTTAAATAGTGTTTAGTAAATCACGTGGATTTAAAAGTTCAAAAACAATTTCTCCGTAGAACAAATAATGGATCACATTTTTGGTTAGTTTGTTAATTCTATCAGAAAGGTATCATATCCGCCTGGTGGTATAGATCTGACAAAAACTCAGAATTTCGTTGGAAAGTCACTTTTTTTTTGCCTCCAATTGATACGAACAATAACCTAATCGTAATGAGCACATAGTTCATTGTCGAAGCTTACAGGAGGTTTTAAGAACTTGTTTGCTAGAAAAAGGGTCGCATTTATAGAAGGATATTTATTACGCATATCACGTGTTCGTATTGACTAATGCAAATCTATCAACGACAGTAACTCCATGTAATTTAGATAATCCATTAGGAGTTACTTTAGTAAATACAACACCAATAGTATGAACACCAACTAAAGCTTCTATACCTACATCAGTAACGCCTGTTTTCTCGAGGTCAATTTCATAAACACCAGCTAAAGCTTTAACACCTTCATCTGTTACTTTTGTACATCCCGTCAAGTTTATAGTATGAACTCCTGAAAGAGCCTTAATACCTTCATCTGTTACTGCTTCACATCCACTGAGACAAATTTCATGAACACCTCCAAACAGTTTTATACTTTTATCTGTTGGACAGCATTCATACAAGTTTATAGTATGTGCTCCAGCTAGCGCTTTAAATCCTTCGTCAGTAAGATGAGAACAACCCATAAGATTGATAGTATGAACGCCAGCAACGGCTTTGATTCCTTCATCGGTGATTCCGTAACAGCTGTTTGCACTTAAACTATGGACACCAGCAAGAGATATTAGTGATACATCGGTTATATTTGTATTATAAGAAATGTTAACTGTATGAGCGCCTGCAAGATGAACAACGCCTTCATCCGTAATGTTGTAGCAACTTGAAGCATTAATACATTTCACACCACTTAACGCCTTAAGTCCATCATCAGTGATGCGTGAGCTACTCAAATCAATCGTATGTATTCCTGCTATATGTTGAAGCGCATTGGCATCAAATGAACAGAAAGGAACCATTAGATGTTTGACACCTGAAAGGTCTTTCAAATTATCTTCAGATGGCCTACTTTTCCATGCAAACCTTACTATTGTATTCCGAAGAACTCCTGTGTATGTTGAAACGATAGCTGTATCACCGTCTCGTAGAATAACCGAGGTGTATCCAATGTGGTAATGAACTACATCAGAGAACAGTTTACAACTTTGAGCTATTGTGAACCGTGCTTTTTTGAGGTTTGAGAAAATGAGACAAAGTATTTCATTAGGTAAGTTGATAAGAGACATTGTGGCACTAATTTTGTATCGTTAAATAGAGATTGTGGTTAATGTTGTAAACTGTTCAGTGAAAATATTCCAACAGCACGGATTTTTTTTTTACTACTGCTGCGTGCCTTTGGGTAGCTGCGTAGTCTATCGAGTGATTTGTGTCAACGCGTTGTTGTACTTATTGTGTGTTGCGAATAATAAAAAACAGCATTAAAAAAATTGCCGATTTTCCACCATATCCACGTGACTTCTCTAACGACACATGATTGTGCAGTGTAGTAATATCATGTGATGTGATAAATTTAACATGTTGGCACATTAACCACTACAGAGTGATCTATTTTGCTTTAGAGGTATTCTTTTTCGGAGCTCCTTGTGTACATCAAAAATGCCTTTCAATGCACGAAAAGGACATCTTTTGTCTACACAGTTGAGATGGTATTTTGTGCATGCTTGATACCTGAGCTTAAAGGGTAGTATGAGGTGACTCGCTACTTGGTTTTTACAGGGGTAAAACTATACCTTTTGGATCTTTTGCTACAACAATGCAAAAAAAATGCAGTCACCGCAGTAACAAGTCTTACCTATTTCACAAAAAAAAAAGTCGAGTTGAGTTGGAGTGTTAACAGTACTGTATATCTTTTTATTATTTTTGTCATTTCTTTTTATTTCCCATCAACAAAAAAATATCACAATCAGCAAGGTATTGCTTGATTGACATTATTTCTTTTTTATGTAACTTCAAAATAACACTTTTGAATAATTTTTTGTTTCCTTTAAAGTTTGAAAGCTCCTTAATCAAGAAAGGTTTCATTTCATCTAACGATGGGGATTCTATACCCAATTCATTCTCACAATTATCAATAACCCTCTTATATCTCTTTTCCCAGTCTTCAACAAGATTTAAAAACTTTGCTCTCATTTTCATGTACTCTTGTTTATACTTTGGGAAGTAAGTCAAAAACTCGTCACCTAAAATCTCTTTAACTTCACAACCACACGCTAAAAATATATGACAGCATACCTTCGTTTGTACGAACAATTTGTAGAAGATGTTGAGCATTTTTTCCGTATTTATCACGTGGGTTCAAATGTGTCAATGCAACGTATTGAGGAGACTGGGAAAGAAAAAAATGAGAACAAGTAATTAACGTTCATTGCTTTACCTTAATCTTAACACGTTGAAAGTTCCTATCACATACTACAAATCCTTCACTCTCAACTGGATTTAGTTTTTGAGATGCAATAGATAACGCTTCAGGGTCATTTATATCAAAAACGGTTGGTGCCTATTTGCAAAAATAAGTCTTTCTTAATCATAAGTTACTGCGCTCACCTTCCATCCACATTCGCTTGCAACTTCCAAAGGATCTATACGAATGTATAAGCTTTAATTTTATATAAATAATCAGTACCAAGTTCTTCAAGTGTTGTCAAATCGCGAGCACCAAGAAAAACCAGTTCGTCTTTTTTTGGTCGTACTACAATCACGTTTCTACAATGTACCATGAGATAAAAGATTATTTATATTCCCGTACTGAACAGATATCATTTCAAACATGTAACAGCGATTTGTATTACGTGGTTTCTTATAATCCATACGCTTCCAAATATCCCAAAATAACTGTCTAAAAACAAAATTTCCTCTTTTGTTGTACGCATTATATCCTAGACTTGAATGAGTCACCAAACGTTTATAATTCCCTGTCCATTTTTGTCATGGTATTAACAGAGAATAAAAAGCTTTTACTTCAACATTGACCAGTATACTTACCGATTACATCGCCATCACCATCAACAGTTCCACTTAATTGAAAAAAAGAGGTTAGTTTTTTGTTCTATTTTTAGTGTATTGCAATGGTACCTGCTAGCCACGTGCCACTTATTTTTGTAGTAATATAGAGTTGCAATAGATCCATCTAGCTTTTCGTATACTTTTGCTGATTGCCAATCGATATCATGAGCTAGTGGCTCTTTGTAATTAAAAAACTTCCGAAAAGGAAATGAAACAATATCCCAGTTATGTTCAGCGCTTAAAATCAAACCACGGCATTCACACGTTATAGGGTTTGTAAAATCGCAGCCAAACTAAACGTTTTAGCGAGAAGCGTTTATACAATCTAAAAAAAGTCGTTTACGTTCTGATATTTAAACGAATAGAGCTCTGGGTTTATCTTTGAGCGTTTAACTCTCACGTGGTGCTCTGTTTGAAGAGAAACAGTTACACCCTTCTCTCCTAAGCGTTGCGTGTTCTCTCGAAGGTATTTTTGTACTTGAAGAGGCTCTAATAATGAAATTTGTATCAGAAAGGATTTAAAGCGTTGGTCGGTGCTTGTACCATGTTCTCTTTTGAAATTGTGTTTCTTGGCGCTCATTGCACTTATTCTGTGATTGTTGCAAGTTGTTTCTTAGTTCAAATTGTGTTTACCAATTGTTGACTTTTGAGGCTACCCACTAGCAATAATAGCGCTATACTATGGCAGAATCTCCACCTGTCGCGCAATGGAGCAGTTTTGCGTGCGGTTTAGTCGATTTGAGGTATCGTTTAAATAATAATTGCTGTGACACTGCTGTAAACACGCGCTAGGACTACTGAAGAGTTTTTTGAGCGTCATGTAGTAGAATCAACTTTAATTCCGTCAGAAAACTTGATCGAGCGCGGTATGTGGTAATATAGACGAAACTTAGTGTTTGTAGTTATGGAATTGCCACCTAAGGTATTAATTATTTAACAACACTCTAAAAACGCGGAATAGCACTCAAAAATTGCCTTACTTGGCTCTGAAAAACAAATGGATGAGGTTAGATTGTTATTTAACTACTACGTACTAATTTCGTCAATACAGGCGGAAACTGAACTTGTAAACCGTAAATATATAATATCAGCGAAATATGAATCTACTGAGGAGTTTTGGAAGAGCGCAGAGGAAGCAGGCGTTGTGGAAAAACAGTCTGCCAAGTCAAAAATGTAAATATGCATAGTTCTTTGTCTCCACCTCTCTAATTGGCATATTCCAGGTTGTGGTTAGCATCACCTGTTCTGTATGGGGTAATTGATAGAATAGAAGCATTGAGGAAAGAGTCTGGACTACCAAAGGGTGGTGTTGCACTTGATATTGCTTGTGGAAACGGTAAGAAAAAAATGAGAATAAAATATATTTGTTATTGGTCAATCCTTATTTGTGTTTTGTAGGGCGTGATTTGATGTTCCTTGAAATGAGAGGCTGGAAAACTATAGGGTTAGATAATAGTGAAAAACAGCTTGGACGTGCTAAGAGAACAGCTCCTTATTACAAAGTTAATCCTCGACTTGAAAATATCGATTTAATTAAAGAGTATAACACCATTGCAGAAAGGTTTGGTCCCGTTGATTTGGTAAATGTTGCACGATTCCTTCAACGTAATTTATTTGATGAGATAAAGTACGTACGGTATTGAAACCTATTTTTCAAGCTTGTTTGATTTGTCAAACGAAAGATGTTAAGGTTGATATATTTATGGCTTATTGGTTTATCTAGAGCTTCTCTGAAGTGTGGAGGATTTGTTGTCTATCATACTTTCATGTTTGGTTGTAAAAAGCCTCGTAGAGAACGGTTTCTTTTACAACCAAATGAGCTAGCATCTTTTTTTAAAGGTAGACAAAACAAAAAAGACAAATCAATCTATTCCTTCTTTACCAATGACATAAATAGGTTGGGAAATTATTGAAGATAAGACTGTGAATATAGAAGATGGTAGAGAACTATCCTACTTTTGTGCCAGAAAACCCACAGAGTAAATTTTATGATTCGAAAAAAAAAGAAAAAAAAAATTTACATAACGAAATAAAACCAACTTCAAATCTTCCGTTTTCTCTAACACGTGTGCCTTAAATTAAAACAAATACATCGCTCAAAACAGGGATATATATAAGCTATTGGATAGGGTATTGTTTGATGTAAATAGATGCCTTTCAGGCGTTTAAAAAATTATTTACTTTTTTTCTTCTTCTCTTTTTTTTGTTGCTTTTTTGAACGCAGAAACAAAACTAGAAATTTGCATTGCATCAGGAGGAAAGCATCCAGGATGTTTAATCATCTCGCCCATAAGTTCACCAGCAATCTTTTGTTCATTATGAACAGACGTTAACGCTAAAAGACGCGTTAAAGCAGAAATATCATTAAACAATGATCATAAGCTTAAAAAATGACTTCACGCTTGTTTTAATACGTACCAAGGAGTGTTGCAAAGCTTGTAGGATTTGGGATTACTTTCTCTTTATTCATGACTGTGAATAGTGTGAACGCCTGGTGAGGCCTGTCGTATAATCCACAAAGATTAAAGGCGCAATTATATCCGTCTGCCGTTGGAGATAATCCAAAATCTTCAATGTTTTTAAAAGTTGACAGCGCTTCGTCTATTTCTCCTTGTTCTCCTTGTAGTTCCATTAACGCGATTAGGCTTGACTCAGGAGGTTTTGTTGTCTTGTGAAGACGTTCAAATTCTTCATGAGCAAATTTTGCGTCCCTAGAGCGCATAGGTACAATGTTGGAGTGTTGGAGGAACAACGTACTTGATGTGGGGTATTTTATCGTTAAACACCTTCCATTTATCTGTTGATACCTCAGAGAGGTCTTTGTACGCTCGTATATCCGCTGCTATTGAAAATTTAGCAAAAAGACCTCTAGCCACTCACACAACCTGTACAGAACCTTCTTGTTGTTACTCTGACGTTTCCTGAGTATTTTGCTTTGATCTGGGTTTTACTTCGCACAGCGGCTACTCTACGCATGTAATGAAGTCTCATTGCTTACAATGACACGTCCAAGTGCTTTTTGTACTTAATTGTGGTAGCACTTAGTCACATTTTCTGCAGCCTTCAAGGTAACAATGTTGCTTTCGTTATTCTTGTTTTTTTGGAAATCATTCACGTCCATACCGTACACTATTTTACGTGTACTCTATTGTGACGTTATTTCACTGCGGTTTGCTGAACAACTGCTTTTTTGTATGACTTTTTCTTTAATTGGACAGCAGTCGATTATCCAGCGTGTACTAGTTTTGACAGTTTTACTTGGTTCCCTTAGGAAACAAATGGATTCCTATGGATAGAACAAATTCCTTTTTAAGAATACAGTCTCAGTTTAGAGTACATTCACAACAAGACACAACTACTAACAACGATGGCAACATCTCCTCTTTTTTTTCGCTTGTAGCCTGATACCAATGCTCCAGGGGCACAATGGCGGATGGCGTAGAGTTTAGATATACTGTGTTGAATAACGTACTGTAGAGGGATACTCTCTTTAACAAAATCTTGGTATGCACGTGTAAGAATCTCGTTTTGGTTTGGATCATGTGCACACGACTAGTCAGTTTTTTAATCTATACTAATGGTTACCTAGAACGCTGTTGCGGCTGCCAAGAAAGAAGATTTGTTGAATGCAACACTGGCAAAAGGTGTCACATCTCCTACTAAAAGAAAACTCGAATGTCGAAACAATAGGCGCTAATAACGCTCAGTGCTAACGAATTCGATAGATAAAAAGTACTCTTGGGTCAGTACACAATTGTTAAATAAAAAGGCTTTTGCACAAAGGCAAAAGCAGCAATTATTGCTCATTATTATAGAGGCAAACAAATGGTGCAGCGCGCATGTGATCACGAATTTGGTAGTGGTTCAAGATGGTCGGATTGTAACATGTCTGAATAAGTTCACAACAAAAGAAAATTTGCCTATGAACTGTTAATATTTTCGTGCAACTCTTAGAAGGCGCACGTGACAGATTATAGCTTTAATGAGAAGTATTTTACCATTGGTCGCCGTGGTTACGGAACTGAAGGCCATAGTAATGCGTGTAGCTTCTCAATAGCTAGTACTTTATCATACTGTTCACTTCTCTGCGTAAAGCTGAAGTCGTTTCGTAGCACGTGCCAACCGAGAACTTAGCTGTGATTCCAGGGTTTTTTATTTAATTCGATTTACCAAAAGTAAAAGTTATGACTGAACATGAAAGACATTTCAGACGTTTGGTCAGAACGAACTTGACTATCAAATTGTGACCAACAAGACCAACTCAGGATAGCAAGCAGAAATCACCCTCCCACCGCACCCTTAATAATTTGGAAAACTTTTCTCAAAACTAAATTTATTTTCGAAAACTTTATTTTACATTTCGCGACCGTGTATTTTTTGTAAATAAACCACACACGCTCGCTCTGCGCTAGAGCTATCTGTCAGGGACAGATGTGTTCCTCTCCTCCCAAGATCGTCTCCGCTGATTGATTGGCACAGGTCTGATCTAAATGATGTTGAGATCCTAACCTTGGCATTCTACAATTTTCTAGATGTATTCGTTGTAAAAGTCAGTTACACAAGCTGTAAAAACTGTCTCGCCAAAGCCTAACATGCAATGGAGCGGCTAGAATCTACAAGTTTAGACTCCATAGATGAGATAATACGCAAAGTGAGCATCTACAATAGTCTATAACAGAACTTACGCGTTTGGTAGGTCAAACTATTAGCTGCGTTTATTAAGCAGGCAAAATACATATGCGCATATACTGGGGCTGGTGTAAGGCCGTTTTATTAGATTACAGTCCGTAATACGTTAGTAGATAAGTACAAGCGCCAATATTCCGGACTACACAGGTCCAAACGGTATATGGACTAAAAAACGCGATTTAAGCACTTTACGAGAACGTTTTGAATCAGCTCAACCAACTGTACTTTGAAGCCACTAAAACGCTTGATCACTCAATCAATAGGTAACACATAATGCGTTAGTGACACTAGAGAAGCTAGGGTACTTGAAATTCATTATAAGCACTACAATAGGTACAATGACAAACACGAAAAACACGTGCCTTATTTTTTTTTGAAGATGGACTTCATCTTCGCTCTGGATTTCCAAGTGTAAAGGCAAGGAGTTTTTGCGAGTTTAGTACGTTACTGATGCATAAAAAGCTTGCAGAGATGCATGGGAATGCTTATCTAAGGCGTTGTGAAAAGTGTCGAATGAAACAAAAATCGAAATGTTCAATTGGTGCAAGAAACGAAGGTAGCTTGTGGAGTCATTAAGTTTGTTCTAACATTCATAACTAGACATTCAATGCTCCTGTGGTGGTATCCTACGTATGTAATAACATCTAATTGTAGTGCTTAACCTACAGAAGAAGACAGCGTTGTACCCTTTGGTCACGATCTTCCTGAAGTTGAATTTGCTTTAGCCGGAGAGCATTCTTGGAAAGTACGTATTGTTCTTCCACAGTTTGTTGTAGTTACCTTCGTTTATTTTAGTCGGATTTTGCTCTGGTTCTTGGGACATCAATGCGTGTAGCACCTGCTAATAAGCTACCTTGCTATAGCTATAAGAAAAATAATGGGAAAATGGTTATTGTGAACCTAGAAGAAACACCTTGTGCGTTTTTGTTTATCAGCATTTTACTTGTTACTCTCTTGGTGACAATGTAATGGTACTAACTGTTATCTAGTTGATTCAGATGCTACACTTAAGATTTCTGCTACTACAGACAGAGTAATGTCACTACTAATGGAGGAGCTCGAGAAGAACAATGATAAAAACAGTGTGTTTCACAACCTGTAATACAAAAAACAACCTTTAGAAATACTAGGAAAGAATGTACTGAAGAGTCAGAGGTAAAACTTCAATTATGCCTTTGGTTCTGTGAATTGATGGAAATTTATTGTTGAAATACTTATGTGCTAATTAAAACGCTTGCTTTTGTCTGACCATGTAATCACGCATGTATGCGGTTAATATACTCTCTCAAGGATTTAACAAACTCGACGCTACTCAAATGTAGAATCTTGGAAGGTTCTTTTTCGTAGAACGAGCACTCCACCATGCCCTCGCGTAGCAATGTATTTTGTACGAAGTTACACGTCGATGCCCACCGAGCTGGGTGAGTTACGTTAAAAGTCCAGTGAGGAGTGGACTCGTTTTCGAGAGTTGTTATCCATCTATAGAGCTGAAGTAAGTATCTCGGGTTTTCATCGTAAAGGAAAACAAAAAAAACTTAGACTATTTACCTCTTTAAGGCTTTACGGCCACTCTGTAAATCGTGGGCTTTGCAAGTTTTTAATACCTTTAGTATCAATGTAGAACGTATGAATAATTCAGGATCACTAAAACAACAAAAGATGTAAGGAGTGATTTCCGAAAACAATTTTGGTTTTTTTTTTCAATCATACGACACTTCAAACACGTTTTCTCGTTTCTGTTTTACACCCAGTTTGAGATGCTATAAAAAAGTCAGTTCTACATTGATTTATACTATTGGGTAAATTTATACGTACCACAACTAGTGCTAGTACAGTAAGAACACTCGCTTTGGATTTGCCTAGGAGCTTAACCATATCTAAAAAGTAGTTGGTAAAAATAGAGCTCTAGACAAGGTCAACTCTTCATTTTGGTAAACTGGGTCAACTCGGGTTTATGCTATCAACGACGTACTGCTTGAAGGTTGGGGTATTGAAATTTTAGGTGTAGCCCAAGGCGTCTTGTTTTTTGGTTTTCCTGGATAATTATTGGTGTGAACGATATTCAACTTTGGAAGATCTGGGAGAAGACTCATCTCTAAACCTTAGTGTTAGGTAGTGAAAGCAACAAAATCATAATTACCTGGTAAAATATGCTCCTTTTGGTAAGGTGAGGGTTTAGCTCCTTTGCAAATATTTCTTTTTTTCGCTTGTGAGTCATTTTGGGTGTAGATTCGCTTACGCTTTTTCAGTACTTGAATTTGAGATAAATTGTTGGACATTAAGTTTGTGTTTTCGTCATGCCGTGAATCTGTACTTAGTAGTGCTACATGAAATAGCTCTCCGAGGTCTACAGTTGTTTAAAAACTATGAAAATAAAAACTAGCATACCCTTGCTTGGTATAAATGCAGAGGCCTGGTCAAAAGCATCTCGTGCTGCTGTAGTCGCCAATGGACCAAACCGGAACCCCGTAGGCCTAAACAAAACGATTACGATCAAGGTCCTTTAACTAAAGAAATTTGAGAAAAGATACTTCCTTCTGACTTGTATGCAAATATTTGCTTGTACCCACATAGAAATGAACCCTCTGTCTTCATATACCAATGCTCTACATCAAAACTCAGCCACGTTTTTGTGTAATCGACTGTGTTCATGTGTTGTTGCTGTTGTTGTTGCTACATTATTTTTTTAGTATCATTTTCGGTTCACAGTTTTTGGGAACACTTTTCGATAAAATTGTGTGTTGAGTCATATGCCGCGCAGAAAGAAATGTATTCTATTTGAAGCTATTGTTCCGGGATTATTTGTTTCGAGTACGCTAAGGGCAAGTAAAGATGTCGAAAGGAACTTCCTTACCAAGTTCAGTGAACGTTAGAACGAAAAACCGCAGCGTCAAAACATAAAGACAACAAAAAAGTGTCACATTCTAACGTTCACTGAATAGCAGAGGTCTTTTTCCAACAATCAAAGCGTAAACTTTGTTTTTTGGTTTTTTTGTCTAGGTTACTATACAAGGACGTTGTGTGAGGGTGAGTCGAGGCGTGGCCGGTTTAACGTACGAACAGCGTCAATACTACCTCATGACGCTTGGGAGTAACAGTACCGTACTATCGGTGTATTTACCTTCAAACTGACCGTTAACGGACCTTTTAAAGTTATGAGGCTTCTTTCTACGTACTTGAGGTGCGCGAGTGGTTTCTATAAAGCTCGACGCTTTTTGAGCCTAAAGCAAACGATATAATTTAGTCAAAAACGCAGTTCGTGTATCATAATGGCGACTCCTGTTATAATAGACACGGATCCAGGCGGTATAATCCAAGTTTAAGGTCTATGTGTTAATTTTGTGTAGTTGACGACGCTTTCGCTATACTGCTAGCATTAGCGTCTAAAGAACTCTTAGTTGTAGGAATAACAATAGTTCAAGGCAACATTGCTAATACGGCTCAAATGGCTAAAAACGCTTGTAAAATACTAGATGTGGCGAAGAAACGCGACATACCTGTAAATTACAGCTACTACGACAATGTTTTTGATTTTTTTCTTACACCAAAGAGGTCTACGTTGGTGACTCTGTGCCTCTGGTACGTCCTAGTGGTTCAAGCGACCACTGTGTACATGGCAAAGACGGCATGGGTGACGCAGGCACGCCAGGTTAAAAACCAAGTAACTGATGGTTTCTAGGGATACCAGAGTCATCTATAAAGCCTCAAGCCACATCAGCTGTTGATTTTATTGTTGACACTTGTGTCAATAAATACCCAAACAAAATTAGGCTGATTACAATTGGGTGCGATTTACGTTTTTTCTGTTGGATCTTACTTTACTTGTAGACCTTTTACAAACATTGCCAAGGCCTGCCAGACTTTTCCTGATCTTCCAAAATATGTAAAGGGTGTCTACAGCATGGCTGGAGCAGTTGGTTACCCTGGGAATCGCTCGCCTGCTGCTGAATGCAATGGTATTTTTTTTTTGACACATTCTTGTTTTTAACCACTACTGACTTATTAGTCCTTCTCGATCCAGAGGCTGCCAAGATAGTATTCAATAGTGGTACGACATAAAACAAGCTTTTGAAATAATCACGTGACAAACACGTGTTAGAATGGACGATACATCTATCAGCACTAAATATTACGAATACAATTTTTTTACAAGATGAATTTTTTGAAGAACTGACAAGAGTCAACAAAGACGTTGGAGATTTTATGAAGAAAATAAGTAACCCTTATATACAGTTTTATGTAAAGGCGTATAACAAACATGAATGGGGTTGTCATGATCCAACAGCAGTGATGACACTTTTAGAGCCAGATTTATTCACATCAAAAAAAATAACAGTTGATGTCGAAATAGAGGGTAAAGTAGCCCTTGGTGCAACTATTGGAGACTTTACAAACAGATGGGGAAGAAAAAAGAACGTTGAATTATATACTAGTGTTAACATTGAAGCATACAAGAAAGCAATGCTTCGGCGTTTTGCCAGAAAACAATAAAAATTTTCGAGTGGTATGAGTTGTAACCTTTTCTTTGGTTCTGTTTGCAAGTACTTAAACAAACGTAAACCTACTATCAGCCTAGCGAAAGAGTTACAATTGAAACAACATATTTTAGTCACGTGCTAAGTCAGCAACGAAGAAATTTCTTTAAGTTTCCACTTTTGCTGAAAGCACAAATGTCAGCGAATACGCAAGCAAAACTCACGCAAAGCGACGTGGATGATCTTACTTCGTCTCTAAACGCTGAATTTGGCAAATACGGCTATGAAACAAGGCCATTTCTCGTACGTAGTACAAATGACGTTTTTAGGCCCTAATACGCTATAGCTGTCGTGGTACAATGAGTTGGTGATTACTAAGCCACAAGGAGACAAATATGTTCTTAATCCTTCCAATGCGCTTGCATTTTGCGTTGCTAGTAACCACGCTATGTTTGACAACTTTAAAAAGTGGTACAGACAAAAAGTTAAAGTTGAAGGAGCAGACGTTCGCAAAACGTCCGCAATCGATCTATGTACCAAGGACCACATGAACATGGTCGCATCTAGCGTATTGGCGAAACATAACAAGGACATTAAAATACTCTACGACTCTGATATTGGTCCCAATAGGCGCCCATTGGTGTGTTAAGTATTCAACATGCGTGTTAATGTCTATCTAAGGTTTTGGTCCAAACAGCCGGTCACGTATCAGGATTGGCGCGATATTACCAACAGGATGATGTAAAGAATCCGCCAGAGATGTGGAAGACCAAGAAAGTCTATGGTTCATCAGTACACGCTAAATATGGAGGTAACAAAATAGAAAGTTATTTCCATGCACCAGTTTTTTTACTTAGTTTATGTCAACAAAGGTTGGTTTGCATTTCGTGCTGTGATCATATTGCCTTCAGTAACAGCATCTATAAATAAAGTACCTCCACCAGATTGCCTTAAGACTGATGCTGAGAAGATCCAATTACTTCAAGGTACGTTAGATTGTGAACACTTTTTTCTTTATTATGAGCTGACATTAATTTAAAGAGTTTTCTTGGGATTGGAAAGGTGCTAAATGGCGTAGTATCGTACAGGGTATTGATATAAACATTATATAGTCACCTTTTAATAGTACATTTTAGTACCTAAAGAATTACAATACTCAGATGATCAACACAACTACTTTAGAACACCTCCAGGTAAGAAAAGTTGTTGGATTTTCTTTTGGTTGATTTAATGATAAAAACCCGGCAGGCTTTCATTCTCACATCGCTTGTAGGTGATAACCACAAAAAGCGAAATGAAATGTTGGAAAAGATTTTAGCGTCCGAGGAAAAGTGAGCCAGCTACAAGAAAAAAATTCAAGAGTAAACAGAAATTTGTAGGCTATTAATAAGAAAAATTGATCTTTTGCGTCATACTGTGGCTTTAGCCACTACTGGCTTTTTAAACTATGAAATCGTATTTCGTAGAATATTTGCCAAGCAGATTGCCTTTGGTTGGATACTCATTTGTTGTACATTACGTTTTGCTCCACGTGGATAGTTCCTAGAATCTTTAAGCGATCGTCAAGAGAATAAGCCTTACTAATAGTTAGTCACAGCAACATGTCTCACAATGCACCGCCTCACATCTACAATTTCTGTTAAGCTACTAGCAGTTCAGACAACAGTGCGCGTGCTGCATCACTTGATAAACAAGAAAAGGAAAAAGAACAACTATCAGTTCAAAACCAGATGCCAGTCTTTGGTGAAGGTATGGGACTTCCCAAACAAAGTCTTTTATTTCGAAGATAAACACTTTACCACGAATTTG
Organism: Trichosphaerium sp. ATCC 40318; assembly: GCA_038496445.1. Lineage (NCBI taxonomy): Eukaryota > Discosea > Flabellinia > Trichosidae > Trichosphaerium > Trichosphaerium sp. ATCC 40318. The sequence goes on from JALMLS010000397.1 coordinate 64,881, forward strand.
TTAATCAGTAAATACTCAACTTCTGCCATTTACTGCTTTACTAAAAGGACTCTGTCCGATGAGTTTCGAAACGAAAGAAAACCCCTTGTCGCCTCTTTTTTTTGATTTTTTCTTTTCTTGTTTTCTTCTTTCTAACTGTCATTTTAGCGCTATTAAATTGTAATTATAACCCATTTGAACCTGTGTCCACATCCACTTCTGGTAGTGCTTTCGAAGCGTTTAAAGCAGTAGACTTCATTTGTGATGACTTTTATTCTAAAATTGACGATTTGTTGAACAACAAGTCAAGTCTAAAAGACTTGCCTCCAGAGCTTCATCGAATGTTTATGGATTTAGACAAAAACGTGTATATTAAATGGCCACTACTCTGCAAATCATTTGCAATCGAGACAAGATTTGATTACATGTTAAACAAACATGGTGTCTTTTCAAGCTTTGATGATGAGTATGTCTACAATTACAAGCATGGTAAAAAGCACGGTGAATGTAGACAATACCATTACAATGGAACTTTGAAGAGTATAGTCAATTTCCATGAAGGGCAGCGCCATGGAGAGTTCAAGAAGTACTACTATCAAACAAGAGCAGATAACAAGAGAAAATTTCGAGATCTCTTGCTTTCATGCCGTACCTTCACCTATGGTGTTGAAAATTTATACCAGGAGTGGCATAAACATGGCGGTTTGAAGGTGAGTATTTCCTATCAGAAAGGAGTTCGCCATGGAGAAGCAACAGAATGGAACAAAGAAGGTAAAATTATTTTGGAAGAAGAGTACGAGAATGGCAAGCTCATCTGCAGTTCACTGCAGAGAGTAACAAACAGTAATATAAGCCAACCAGTAAGATCCAAACGCAAACCTACTAATCAGCACGTGATAGACGTTATGCATAACAATTAGTAATCTTAGTTTTCGAACAAACTACACAATTTAGCTAAATATGTTTTATTACCAATGGAAAATGTTATTCTTTTTTGATTTTTTGTTATTCAGATTGTAGCGCCTTGACAACTAGACCCAGCACCTGCTGTACATCCGAAACAGTGAGATTTTGTAATGATAGGAATATTTATAATATCATTAGTTGAATTCAAGTCAAACACTGTGAGACTCTTCTTCGAACCTAAAAAAAAAACTTAGCAAAATCTCTGTTGTGGAAAAAACTCCGCTCAAAAATCATTGACGTACCGTCTGACCTCTTTGTTATTGGTAGTTCAATCTGTTGATTAAAATCACAGTCGAAGATACCTCCATCATATTTTACGGATATATGACTACGACACATGAGACCAGTACATGCTTTTGGATTAAAATTATCTATCAAAAGTTGAACATAGTATTCGAGTTTTCCTTCGGTTACTAGATGATCTGTATATCTGTTGATAGGCATATTTGCAATACAAAATAGACTGTTAAAAACTATATTATAGTCTTTCTTTAGAATACGTTTGTAGTCAGATTGTAGCTTTTGTTGGCTTGGAGGAAGATGAATACCAGTAGGGTTATATCTAAAAAAAAATTAGTAATCGCTTTTCATAGTTCTTGAGCAACCATTCTCTTTGAAAGACGAACAACAGTACAAAACTCATCAATAGTTTTATAATTATATCGGAATATTAGGGTTTTAGGTAAAATCCTTCATGTGAGAATCACTGATTGTGACAAAGAGGCGAACAAGGTTAAATCATAAAAAAAAGTACTATGAGGGTTTTTTAAAAGAAAAAAGTGTCTTGTTGTTCACGTGAAATTACAGAAAAAACAAAGAATGCAATTGATATTAACGTACACTAAGTCCAGTGATAATTCAGGATCAGTTCCATATCCCAATGTATTCAACATGCGAAGCGCTGTTATACTTCTTGTAAAAACTGCATCTCCTCTTTGAGAGTCGACATTTGACTCTTGGTAGCAAGGTAGACTAGCAACAATACGTACTTTATGATACGCTAAAAAGTCAGCGAGATCATGTTGATGAGGCTCAAGGAGTACAGTGAGGTTACAGCGATCAATGACCTAAAAAATAAACAAAGTTAAGATGGTTATTTTCTTCATCATCACCACCGTCTCGTACCTCTTTTCCTAGCTTCTTACTTTCCTCTACTATGTATCTAAACTGTTGATTTAACTCTGGAGCTCCTCCTGTGAGATCTACAGTCTTAATAGAAGGAGAGTTCTTAATGATTTTTAAGCATTGATCAGCAACATCTCTATGCATCATTTCCTTTCTTCTTGGTGATGAATCCACGTGACAATGAGAACATGCTTGGTTACAATAAAGGCCAATATTCATTTGAAATACAGTTGTAGGTACACGATCTAATTTTATATTATTCTTGGAGAGCACACCGGCGAATTTTTCTAATCCCAAGTTTTCAACCATTTCTCTTTTTTCAATTTTTTCTTCAGGTGTCAAGTTATGTAGTCCACGTTTTTTCATTCCTTTTAGCGTTGTTGGTATCAACGACCTTCCCATTACGTCTTCAATGTCTGGTAATTCTGATTTGAGCTGTTTTATAAACTTTTCACTTTCTGGTTGAATACGACTGCTTTTCTTTGTCTTTTGGGAGGTTTTAGGAGTTGCAGACGCGCCCTTGGTTGTTAATTGCTTTGTTGAGTTAGATCTTCTACAGAATACAAGCAGCGTTATTACAGCTACCACCGCTGAAATTGCTACGCTATAGACTACTAGCAGGTCTTCATCTCCAAAAAATGTTGCTACATAATATTATTTGACATTTGTACGTACATACCACGCACGCTATCGTGGTAACGTTGTGACATGTTTTAGCTGAGAAAGGATATTTACCTAGAGAGTTCATCGCTTGTAATGTGAACCTAATCAAGCTACCAAACGCTCTCAATTATGCAAGGTGTCAACACTACAAGACAGCTTATTTCGACCGACTTAATTGCAAAACTGTCCTCAATTTGCTTCAAACACCACGGTCTATCGACTGACGCGTAGATAAATGGAACGTCACTTGATTTACGTTTCTAATATACCAAAAGAAGTGATACGATCGGATATCGTTACTTTGTTTGGGTTCTGCGGTCGTTTGAAGGGCTGCGTTGTGGGCCCGTACGCAATTACGACACTTTATTAAAATTAACGTCTTGCAGGTCTGAATTTGATGATAACTTACAGGAGGCGCTCGTTGAGTTTGTAGATGCTTCTTCTGTACCTACAGCATTAACATTGAGTGGAACTAGGTTGCAAGACTCTGAAATAGAAGGTTGAGCATCAAAATGAGTCACTGAAGCTTGCCTAACGCTATGCTTAGTCACTACATACAAACCAGGACAAGAAAAGCCGACTATCCGCACTAGCAGCTCTGATATTAAAGTGGAACCTACCCCAGAGGACCAAGAATCCACAGGATCATCTCCACAAGGTAAAAGCGCAAATTACCTTTTTGTAAACAAAGTACTTACACTGCTCTTTTAAAAGCCACATCGCCACCAGAATATGTACTACTCACTGATCCTAGGAAAGAAAACAAAAATGAACAAGTACGTTATTCACATTTTTGTTCTTTTTATTATCCGTTAACGGTTACCTTTAATAATAACACCATCTTGTTTGTAGGGAAATAAGATAGCTGTATATGTAAGTAACATAGCACCAAGTGCTACTGAAGCTGATTTACGACAATTCTTCCAATTTTGTGGTAGAGTCGTTAATATAACACTCAATCCGTGCGTCTCATTTTGTTGGTTTGGTTTGTGTTGTTTTGTTTTTTTTTCTTGTTTTTTCGAAAAGTTTGTTGATTACTATCGATTAGGTCACCTTCAGGGACAAAGTTTGCTATCATAGAATTCGCTGAAAGAAAAGTAATAGATACTGCAGTTTTATTAAACGGTGCAATTATCAGAGGTATCATTTTAAAAAGAAAGAAAATATCAAGAAAATAAAAATTATGACATTTCTGGCTGAAGTGTCACATGAGTTTTTGATTATTCCTTTTTTTTGTTTTGTTGTCAATATTTAGTTGTTAATAGCACACTATAATATTTTTATTATAGGCACAGCAGTACAAGTAGTACCATACCATGATGTAGATGAGACCGACACAGAAAAGAGACCAAAAAAATTAGTAAGTATTTTATGCTTTGCAATAAGTTGTTTTAACTTTTATTTTTTATTATAGTTGCCACGTTACTATTCCTCATCAAAAACAATACATATTGCTGATGTCGATCCTACAATATCAAATGAAGAGTTTATTTCATATTTTGAGTTTTGTGGACCTATTTCACGCTACGCCATTGACAGGTAACTTTTTTTTTTTGAAAAGAATGTTGTAGATGTCCGTTTTATTTTTCTTCATGAGGTTTTACTTGGTTAATTTTTTTTATTAAGAAATGCTGGTTTTGCAATGCTTGAGTATGAGGAAGAGCAAGCTACACATATTACACATCATCTAGATAAAGGCTTTCTTGGGAATAAAGCAATAAATATAACACAAATGAGTTCATTTAATGGTGATGCAGATGTCATTAGAAACTTGGAACATACTTTTGCAAAACCAGTTCGAGTTCCAGAACCTGATGTACAACAAACTACATACGTTGAATCATCATCGTACGAAACACCAAGCCCTCTAGAGAACATGCCACAAAGATCAGTACGCAAAAGATTCTTGTTTTTGCTATCAATAGCATCATTTAATACCAAAATTTTGAAAAACTTATCGCTCTTAGGCACCACAAGTACCTCCTCAAGGTGGCGGAGGAGCACCACCGCCTTTGCCTAGGCGGGACTACAACACGTAACTACAGTAAAATGCGAAACACGGGCAAGCAAGAATTGTAAAATGAAAAGATGAAAAAAATAGGAAAAAAAATTGGTAAATAAAAAAAAAAAGGATAAAGAGTCATCATCTATCTGTACACGTGACATGGACAATTTTAACTGAAAACATCTTTCTTGGTTTTAAAACCACTCAAACTTTTTTTTTATCAGCTGTTTGCAATAGACGCCACTATAATTCCTCTCGTTTTACCATTTCCATCTTTTACATTATTGGTAAGATCACTTCACTGCTGTAAAACCGTTTTAAGTTTTATAGCGAAAAACTGGTCTTAGGAAAATCCGATAATCGATTATGGCTGAGGAACTTTGACTTGTCAAATACCTTCACAAGAAAAAAAGCAAAAGAAAAAAAAAAGATGATTTTCTCTACAGTTCTTGCAAGTATTAAATCGGCACTGAAACAAACAGCATGTTTGCGAGGCGTAAAGTACACGTGAGTTGGTATGTGCGCATTAACAATAGTTTAACGCGAAATAGAGGACACACGACCAAAAACGAGAGAAAACCAGTCTTTTCCAGCTCCCAGTGGAGCTACAACTTGATATTATGGACTTGGATTGTAGCAGCTACATTAAATGGCCATTACTATCCAAACAAGGCGCATTATGCTCAAGGTTTGATAGCGACTTACAAAAACACGGCAAATGGATGAGATACGACCGTCGTGGTAGGAAAATGGATGAAAGGTTTTATTCTGGAGGACTCAAACAAGGAGTTCTTAGCTCTTGGCATAAAGGAGGTTCTCAGAAAAAGAAATGTCATTATGTCAATGATGTACTTGATGGTGAGTACAAGGAATGGACAAGTGCAGGGCTCTTAAAGGAGCATCGATTTTACAAAGATGGTAAGAAACATGGAGATTGCATAAGGTTCTTAAATGGTAAGCGTTTAGACCTCCGTTCTTATGTTAATGGTAAGATACATGGGGTTGAGGAGTATCATTACAATGGTAAATTGAAGTACAAGTACGGAAATGGTATGCATAGTGGAGAGTGGAAGTATTGGTATAGAAATGGACAAGTATCACGTGAGTGCTGCTATGTTGATGGGTTAAAGACAAAGAAAGAATACTATTACAATGGCAAACCTAAATACGAGTTGGCACAAACAGGGGAAGATGGTAAGCATGAGGAAAGATCTTGGCTTGAGAGTGGTCAAATAAAGAGCCAGCGTTTTTTGTAACAAAGAAGGAGATGAAAAACTACTTCAAAGAATATGTAATCTTGATAGTACTAATTAACTCAACGCTCAATAAACTAGTGTCTGCTTTCAATTCAATTCAAGCTGTCTTTAAGTTGTCAAACATCAAAGCTAGCACAAACTGTCTTAGAACCCATAACAAAGTTACATTACCATACTAGTATCAGAGTACTGCAAATGATTTGTGTTCCACTACAGCAAAGCAATTTATACCGAATCAATCTAGCTTTTAAGATTTTTCATGGTCTTGTCTATCGACTGCTATTATTGTGAATGTATCCAGAGACTTTTGTAAACATTGCTATCTAAACATACCGACTGGATTCAATAGACACCATTTCTATGAACTTATTTTTGACCACACATTCTAACAATCACTTGAAAGTATTATCACTAGCCCAAGTACTTTTATTTGTACAAATCAAGGTACAGGACTTCAAGTCATAGAAATTATTCTTCAATTATGGTTTTTCGTTTTCTTGCTGTTCTTTACTTTGTCTCTCAAATATAGCCAATTTGCCAGCACTAGTACGAATAGAAAAGGTTAGGTATGAAATTTGTTTGAAGAAAAAAAACCAAAGAGGAAGACTTTGAGTCTTGTTATGTACCTATCTGTTACCCCTATTATTCCATTCTTCGTTTTTAAAAACTCTCCAGATGTTTTATACGTTTCAGAGCGTTCCGTGGCCTGCATATTCATGCTGCTATGACCCCTGTTCGAAAAGTTTAATAAAAAGTAGGGTAGAAAGGGTTTTTTTTGTTGTTACCAGCATTGTACTGTAAGGTTCTCTCTGTTTGTACTCCAAAGTGAAAACTCTGGTATACCAAATACTGCGAAATTATTTGTATTTGGGTCCATCTTTATCTCACCTATTTGTCCCATGTGTGGATCTTTAAATGTCGCCATGCTACAAGAAATATAAGCAATTAAAACATTTCATCAAAAACAACTATCACGTGCATTTTATGAGGCATACGGGAATCGAATATACTTATAGTACCATCTCCGTAACCAAGAAGAATTTTCTTGCCGTCAATGTAATCATGTGTATACAGTTGCTTTAAGAACAACATCAACAACAAAAAACATATTTTCTGTTTTTTTAAAAAACAACTTCATCGTTGACGTACTTGTTTGTTTGTATCGAAAACAACTGGTGCAGGCCTGTAAATTACTTCAGTAAAACCATCTGTAAGGTATACTTGTACCTTCGCATATCTGTTCTTATGTCAAAGATGTGAAGAACTCCGACATCTGTTGTACAACTTGAATAACTTGTTTCTAAAAATAACATTATGTCATTGTGTACTGAACACAAAAACTGATAAAATCTATTGAAAGCGTACCACTAGGATGCCATCTTACGCTTCCAACAACATCCCTGCAAGGATATAGACTATTTTCGGATTTTTTTTCATTTTTTTGTATGTCCGAGACAAGTCTATCAATATCTGTTACAAAAACCTTGCCGTCAAAACCTATCATTGTCATTACTAAGAAATAGTTTTTTGACATACCTCCGCTTATTATTAGATTGTTTTTATTAGGACAAACAGCTATTTCTCGGATTGTATCACTATGGAATTCAGGAAAGTTTACTAGACGCCAAGTGTTAGCTTCTTTTTTTTTGAAGGATATAACATACCTAATTCGTCGATGTTGTGATGCTGATCTACACATAGACGAACCAAACCAAGTCGGTTAGCTTGTGCAAATATTATACGTTGTGCATTAATCCAATGAAGATCTCTCACATGCTAGTAACAATGAGAAAATGTCAAAGCGATTTTTTGGTAGTTTTTGATTGTTTCGATTAAAAAATTCATAATAAATAAATCGTACGTTCTCTATCTTGTATGACCATAATGCGGGACCTTCACTTGTAGAACGAACTTGGAAATTAGATTCAAGTTGTACAAAGATAAGCTTGTTTTGATCTTTTTTTTTTGGATCTTGCTCTTCTGTCCCGCAAACAAGAAGCTGATACGGTTTACCTTTAGAATCAGGACAAAAACTAGGTTTAGATAGAGCTGGAATCATTCCTAAAGACATTTAGTCACGTGAGTAGTAAGAAAGCAAAAAAAATATCGTTCAGAGGTACTTACCTTTAGAACCTCCTGTAGCTCTTTGAGACAAATCGTAAAACTAAAAGATGTCAGCGATATTTACGAGTTAAAATCCTAGTTTCTTTGTGAAAGCAAAAGAAAGCAAGGAGAAAAATAAAATGGAATTCATTGAGTGGTGTCGTACCATGAGTTGTTTTAGTGTATCACGTTCTTCTTTAGCAACATTCCACGATTCACGGGCATCACTAGTAGGTTGCTTAAAGAATCCTGGGTCTGGATGTACACGTGTCGGCATTTGTCTTTTAGGAGGTGGTTGTTGAGGTTGACTCATGGCGTTAACTATTAACAAGAGGTTACTTTTTGTTTGTTTAAGGAAAAGAAAAAGCTACTGAAGAAAGTTAAAAACATTGGTGCCTGCGATACGCTTGTATGTACCAAGTTCATATATGTTTAAATCAGATAGTATTATAACGTACCAGGTGGTTTTTGTTCAGCATAATTCTTACTACGGTCATACATTTGTTGCGTATTGAGCCATTGTTCAGGCATATGAGCAGGGTGCATTCCTTGCGCTTGATGAGTGTCCATATGCATAGGTGCGTAATTTTGGTGCTCTTTTGGCATCATTACGTGTTGTGGAGGCATAGGGTATCTATAAACGTAAGTAGTGAACAATTGTCATGGATATAATTCAGTAATTCAAACTTTTAAACAAAAAACTGTTGAAAAAACAAAAAAAAAAACAAAAAAGAACAAAAAAAAACCGCTTTAAAACACGTGATAAATAACAACCCACATGTTTTTTAAACTATGAGTACGTGAAGTATCCAAAAAAAAATAAAACAGAAAAAGAATAAAAACAGTTAAACGTACCGCTGTTGTGGGTTACCATGAAGCGAATGCATCATGTGTTGTTGCTGATACTCATATTCTTCTGGAGTTATACCAAAACGTTGTTGTTCGTTATGGTAATCATGCTCTGTCTTATATGTATTATTGTTTTGATGCTGCGGTTTTTCTCCAACTTGGTGAGGGTTTGATCCTGTATCATGAGGGTTTACTACCCTACGGTACTGCGCGCCTTCGTTGTGTTGATCGTTCATTGTATGAGCATAAAAGTGGTTAAGTTGATGGCTGTTTTGAAAATCGCCGGCGAAGGTATTTGGAAGCGTAAGGCTGTCTCTTGAGTTTGGAAGCATCTGTTGAGGGCCGTATGAAGTGTGCTTGCGCTTTCTAGAGTTGGTATGGCACTTTTAGTATAAACACTTTCAAAACAGCTCTATGAATACTCTATGGCTACTCAGTACAAGACGTCAATAGAAAGTGTCAAAACTGGCGAAACGCGATAAAATGAGACCAAACAAAAAAGCTGTACGCGATAATAACACGTAAAAGAAATAGCTTTATACCAAGAATCAATACCTAAACCGATACTAACAACGACCAAGACATCTCAAGGGCGCTAACTGATAGCAATTATCAGCACTAATTTGTGTAAAGATGCTCTGCAATGCCAGAAAACGGAAAGGCTTTAAATACGAAATGAAGCCTTACAAAGAACAAAATTAACTAAATCAAGATTGTCACCCAGTGGGCGTCTGACAGCAATCGGGCAATTCACAAACCAAAAGAAAAGCAATTCGATTAAAATGTCTTTGTTCAAACTCAAGAGCAGTGTACCGTTTGCTAACAGTTATAACGTATACGCCATTACTATCACTGTATGGATTGCTTTGTCTCGGGCTTTTTGCTGAACCGTAAAAAAGGTAAAAAAATCGTTGCGTTGACTTGTGATTCTGTTAAACATTCTGTGGGAATAATAACAATGAGCACACACCGTGGTAGAATCGCTAGGTGTACTCCGGGACGCTTTAACTTGTATTACGCAGCTTCTCAACGCAGTTTTGCTAGTTATGCGGCAGTAGCACCAAGAACACTTGCAACTAAGTCAAAAGATAGCTCTAAGAACTTCAAAGGAACAATTCCGTTACTGGGGAGTGTTACTTTCTTTCTACTTGGCAAGAACTACTACTATTACCATACACTGATTAAAAAACGGGCATAAGACGCTTAACGGTCCATAAACTCACTGAAATGTACAACTGTATTTCTATCGCTTTGTAACAATGTAAAATACATACTAAACAATACACATTAACTCCAACGTATTTTACAAATGTAATAGCTTATTCACGTGTAAACCATCAGCAACGAAGAAAATTGACTCTTTTCTTTCGTTGTTTTCACTTTTTTATGCTTGTGAGTCACCTTTAAGATTTAAAGAGTACAGGCTACCATGAAAAAACGTCGAGGGAATAAAAAGAAGGCAAAAGTAGTGCGTAAAAACCAGGAGAACAAGAGCGGTGCTGGATTTCCGGTAATAGCTATTGTATTACTTGTAATCGCTATTGCTGCGGCAGGATGTACGAAACGATACATTCTTAGTTGATACTGACTATTTTAAAAGTTTTTCGTTTAAACAGCGTCATAAGCAAGGAATTTAATTCTTTTACGCCCGTAAAATGCGCCACGCGCGAAAAGCCTACGTTTCCAGGTAGATTACCCCTTGTAGGTCTTGATTCCATCTAAAACTTGACGCAAATAGGCTGTAGCGCAGTAAGAAACTGTGGTAGGATAGCGAAAGAAAATTTTATAACACCAAGCGAATCAGTAGCTTTGGTAAACATTGCGTCTGAAGTGTTGTCACATGGTGGTTAGTGCTTGTTAAGATTTTGTTCGTTGACATTTCGTTGCTGCCATATCCACTCATTTTCTCCCTTAGGTGGTAAAGGAGGCCCTTCTATATTCGCATTGAATACTGGAGCTCTAAGTTTTGGAGAGAAGGTAAAACTTTGAGTCTTCAGAGAAAGACATGATATTGCAATGTGTCAAAATGACAGCTGACATTTTTTTTGGTCGAAAACAGTTTGTTAATTTCTTCAAATACTCAAAGTCAAAGCGTAAGAATATAATGTTAGAAGTGCATTTATACTTACGTACATCTTCTAAAGGCATAAAGTCTCCTTTTAACAAAGAAAGCATTGACCTACTTGAGAATATTATCGAAAGGATTAAAAAAGAAGTAAAAGAAAGTTTCTCACTTACTGGTTCACTTTATCTAACAGATCCATTATTCTTCGCGAGAATAGATGGTGGTAAGAAAAGTATAACCAAAAACGATGAATACTGGCATCAACATGTACAACACCTTACTCAAACATTAAAAAACAAATCATTAAAATCCTTATCTAATAAAAAAATTTAGATAGATACCTTACAGTATGGAACGTTCGAATACACTACTCTGGTGTACCTGAGGTAAGAATTTTTCTATTTTACAAATAGACACGCTTGTTGTCGCTAAAAAGTAGTAAACTAATCGTTGAACAATAGCTCACATGGTACAAATTTTACAGGTGGGGAATTTGAATTTTTCGAAAACGGAAAGCGAACACATGTTGTTCGTCCTCGTCTTGGATTGCTTAATATGTTCACATCTGGTGAAGAAAATGTACATCGTGTAACTCAAGTAGAAAGCGGTACTCGACTAGCACTTACAGTCGCATTCACATGTGATAAATCAAATGCTGTCGAATTTATGAAACAAGCAAAAAGCCAACTCTAAAAACTAACAATAAAAATCTGTACAATCAAAAAGCACTTTTACAACAACACGTGCAACACAAATACTCGCCTCAGAGTTATTGTATTTGAACGTCTTAGTGTTGTTCAATGTATGTTCGGTACACTCCTTCTACAAAAGCCTGTTTTAATCAGTCGCTCTAAAAATGACTCTTTTGACGATCAATGACGATAACTCAGGTCCGGGCAAACAGTTTTTGAATACACGATTTTTCGGACAAATTGATAAGCCTCGTCCGTTGCGTTGACATAATAAAACATGGGTAACACTAGCGCAGTAAGTGGTAACGTTTAGTTTAAAAGTGCCCGTCGTTTTCAACGGATAGTGATAACCAAAAGTAAAAAGAATACACTTACAGACGTTCATAATGATGTTCTTTTTCAACTCCTGCCTTAAATAAATAAACAAATTCTGTTTTTGTCATACATTGAGCAACTACTCCCAAAAGTAGTTTAATATTAAAAAACGAGCACAGCAATAGCGTACAATCCATGAGGGAAAATGCAATTCTGTCTTTTAGCCTCTATCCTATGGATAACGTTCTTAACGTTCTCAAGCGCCTGCACATGGTACTATAACTCCTATACATCACAAATAACACCTATCAGCCAATCACGGACCAAATTGCTAACAGAGACTACATTTTGCGCAGACACGCTAAATTATCCTGCTTGCGTCACCAATATAACACAAGCGGACTCAATTGCACAATCAAGATATGCTGCGATTGCACAATTGCTACGCTCAGATGATTGCAGGTTCGTGTGTTACACACTCAAGTAATAACTATGGTATCGTAACAGAGCATCTAGGAACGCTGCAAAGAACTTTTTTTGTGCAGACGCCTTTCCGCGTTGTAAAGTAAATATAACAGAAGAACCCTACGGAATGTGTTGGTCAGTATGTGAGAACTTCTATGGCGTATGTGGTGGCACTTCAGATCTGTGTGTTGACATTTCCACGTCTTACCCTCTAGTACCCGGTACAGAGGGTCCTAGCGAGTTATGTACAGGTAGTGCGAGCGTTCATGGCCCTAGTTTTGCGCTAGCACTACTTGTTGGCGTGTTTCAATTTTCTTATTTAACTCGGCGTACAAAGCGCAACTATTACTCTTGTACATATCTTTAGCCATACGTATGTATTGTAGGCTTGTAAATTAAAACAGTTTTTAAAGACAGATTAGTGCACACGTGATTTTTTTTACATTCCCAAAACCATTTACGCCAACCTCACAATCGAGTACATGTGAGGATGTATCTGTTCCCAACAAATTATTTTTGTACTGGTAACGACGTTGATTGATTTGTGTTCATTGTTCTACTCTATTGAGTACAAATTCTAGCCTAACGCCGACAATGGGTATTGTATAAGCCTCGTAGAACAATAAGACCGTAATACTTTGGCAACCAACCCAAAGAAAGAACAAACCTGTCAAATAGTTAAGAAATAGAGCCCATGTGCTACTGGCAGTGATTGTGTTTTGATTCAGCAGCGCTACACAGGGTAGACAATGGAGTTCAACTATTATTCAAGGCCACAATCTGTAGAATAATTTGTAGCCAACCTTGCGCCACTATCAAACGATCCATGATACTCATGAAATAGCACGGGTTATTCACTATCTTGGAATGCAAAGTTAAATGTTATCTGAGTTCTATTCATTACTATTTGTTTCCACCAAAAGCTGCCTTTTATTAGCGCATGTTATGTGTGCCCGTATCTGGAGCTCGTAAACAATCACTGACGTTTACACCTGTATACTTTCAACCACTGATTTTTTTAACTGTTGCCAAAGAAATATGCTCTATCCAACGTTTTAATGTCCTTACAACATTCGTTAGGTTTATTGTATCAACATTCTATACAATACGATATGCAAACTCTGGAGGTAATTGAATAGTCAGTGCAATACATTGTTTTTGAAATTAAAGTATGCAGTTTGGGCTTGTAGTTAGCAAATATGCAGCTCCCAAAAGTTTCTTGCAGTTTGCGATAAACTGGTCGCTCAAACCATTTAGCTTTCCTTTTTATTTGTTAGTGTAAATACGTGTTTTACTTAGTTGCTTTAATCAACCCTTTCACGTGACTTTTATTGTTCAATAGTCTCTGAGAGAAATGCCTGTTGAAAATTCAACATCTTTCTACCTCAACGACATTGTCATGGCAACTGATCCAAGCGAGTGATAACTCTATTTCAGAAAATAGCTAACATTTAGTAGAGTTCATTAGCTTCTCAGAAGTAAGTGTATGCGCTACGTTGAAGAGTTTATTGGAAGGTGCGTATTGGTTGTTAAGAGTGTTGCTTTAACTCATTTTGTAGAGTACAGCTTTGAACGTTTACCATTCGAAAAACTACAAAATGCTGACGACGCAAAATCCCGAACTGTGCGGTTTATGGTCGACAATCGAAGCTTCTCAGGTAAGCGCATCATCCCAGGCACAGAGAAATTCATGGGACCAGCGCTTGTAGTGTACGGACGGGAACTCAATCAGCGTTTGTATGACATACGTAGGTACAATGATGCTGTGTTCTCGTGGAACGACTTTATTAATGTACAGGTGATTGGTTGTTCGATAAAGGTGAGTTATTTATTGTTCCTCCAACGCAATTTTTTGAACAGTCTCTTAGAAATACGACAATGAGTCGACTGGCAAGCTTGGACTGGGTATTAATGTGATGTATAACTTGACAGAAATGCCGTCAATACTAACAGGCTCATTGTTCGCCATCTCTGATCCTTGCGGATATGCATTTTCCCAGAGCTTTGGCCAAGCCTTCGTTATAGAAGGTACGTCGTACATGAATATTTACGGAATGTAGTAATGTACAATAGGTGGTAAAGGTATAGAAGGTATCCCGGAGGATAAGAAACTACATTCCAGAGTATTCGATATTTATCCAGACCAGTTTACACCGTTTAACGTGTTTGGTTGTAATCCTGGGACTTGTTTTCCTGGAACAATATTTAAGTTACCCTTGCGAACAAAGGAGATCTGCAATAACTCCAAAATCTGTAACAAGTTGTACACACCAAACGGCGTTTACCACGGCCTCCTCAAGAGCTTTAAAAATGATTTTGGGAGCCTGTCGTCCTTGAGACACGTTGAGGACATTGAACTATGGGTACCTCCTCGTGCAAAACGACCAACCCCTAACGCAAGCTCTAGATTTGGGAGAAATATGCTACAGCGCCAAAGCTTATGTCATCAGTCGCTGTTGAACGCTAATCACGTGGAGAGAGATTCAAGAGGATAATTCTCAACAAAAAGCACAAGTTGTTAGAATAGAGTCTAATTAGCTAATGACGTATGTTGTATTACCAGTTGCTGTCAGTCTTCAATGTCGTAGCTACATAATCTAGAGAATGGTGTTCAATTTATTATAAGTTCGATCATGTATCGTTACGACACTGTATTGAGGCTCACAAAAAGGTGCTGTTCGGTTACACTCGTAGCATTTTTTTTGAAAATAGTGATTCAGTTTGTACTTACGATTGCTGTACAAGTGAACTCCATCCAATGATATCAGTTGTACCGGTAATGTCATAGCAAGGCAGGTCAATGCTAAATTGTGGCGAGCTGCCGTTTTTGTTAAGTTTGGGATTGATAAGTGATTCAATCACAAAAACAATCAAATGGCAGAAGAAAACAATAGCTCAGAGACAGAGACAAAGTTTGTTTGTGGTGACTATCGTTTCTCACTCTCTGAGAGAGTAATGAAACAGTTTCCAAAGGCGATATTCGTTGTAAAGATAAATTTCGATGGTAAAAGCGATAAAGAAGTGGTTCTAGAAGAAAACAAGTACAATATATTAATCAGAGCATAAAAACCTTATAAACTGCGCAGGTTCTCGCCGTTTCTGCCACACATAGTTAGTTTTATGAACACAGGGGAAAAAGCACAGATTAAAGACCCATGTGGCTTGTTAGTCGCCTCAAATTACTATAACGTCAAGATGACATTCGAAGACATGAAGTTGAGCTACAGTACGTACTTAGGAAGCTTAATTTCTGAAATGCTGACTGCGAAACAGAAGATCAGTTGAAATATGAAAGCGCTCAATACGCACTTGAGAAAATACGTGACGTTTGGAGTCACGTTGTACTGAAAATTAACAAAGCCGTATGAACATCATAGAAACATAAGTTATGCAATCTGATGTTATTTAAGGCTGAGGCAGGAGAGTCAAGAGTAGAAATTAAATTTGCAGATAATCCGGACAAAGAAAGTAAATTTGTAGAAATTGACAGGTACAATATTGCACTGCAATCAATATCTGGTTGATGTTAGTTGTGTAGAAAAGAGTACAAATTTCTTACCACAGAGCTTGGATTGTTCGCTTTAAATGAATTCTGTGCCAACTGTGACTTGGTATGAGTAGCTACATGTGACAAATTATGCTGAACAGTAAATAGAAGACAAAGCCATCGGACTCTAGTAGTAGTTTGTATGTGTCATGGTATCACTTTGACTCTGATGAAGATACACTCAAAAGGGCTATACAAGGAGATATAGCAAACTCTCTATTGGGTACTACCTTGCTACCAATTCTCCTGTAAGAAATTGTGCTAGGATACACTGCTTGGATACGAACTGTACAAGCGTTGTGGAATACAATTTTTCCTATGGTAAAAGATGAAGTATCTGCAATTCTCAAGCAAAAAGCTAGAGAATTCAAGAAATATGCTATTGTATCCGTTTCATATTACAACAGTGACCACAAATTTAAGCATCCATCCTTCAAGGATATATTTGATGGCAAATACACATATGTTACTTTGTTGTTTTCAATGTGGATTCAATCTGAGTTTGGTCTTGTAAGTAACGTACATGCATGTGTTGTGGAAGCTAACAAAATTGTTTAGCAAGTTGAAGCTAAACTACACGATATCAACTATTACATGAAAGAGCCATATTTTATTATTGAAATGGACCTATGTACAACGGATGAAGTAAGCATGTTGGCACCTTTGTATAGGGCGTAAAACCTGTAGTGAAACTCTGGTGTACTCTTTTTTATTCAAGTGACCATGCCATGGTATTCGTTTTATAATCTTGGTACTAAACAGTTAGGTAACTACTCCTTCGCTGTTAGAAAGTAATGTTGAGCTTACATGAAGCTTAAAAATGTACTTAATGATCACAATACATTTAGATGTTTTATATCAATGACCCTTCAACAGTCAACCTTGTTTTATTACGAGTTCATTTAAGACAATTCATGCCAACAACCAGTAAAGCTTACAACACAGTTACATAGTTCAATAATAAACAGCAAACACGAGGGACGACAGTACAATAACCAACTATGCTGGCTTTTGTACGCAGTTTTGGTTAAGTTTGGGATTGATAAGTGATTCAATCGCAAAAAACAATCAAATGGCAGAAGAAAACAATAGCTCAGAGACAGAGACAAAGTTTGTTTGTGGTGACTATCGTTTCTCACTCTCTGAGAGAGTAATGAAACAGTTTCCAAAGGCGATATTCGTTGTAAAGATAAATTTTGATGGTAAAAGCGATAAAGAAGTGATTCTAGAGGAGAATCAGTACAATACATGAAAAATTTCAATCAATTAATGCGTTACAACTAGATTCTCTTCGTTTCTGCCTGAAATTGTAGGGTTTATGAATACAGGTAAAACATCGAAAACTACTGACGCCTGTGGCTTGTTTGTTGCCTCAAACTACTATAACGTCGATATTAACTTTGAAAATATGCACTTGAGCTATGGTACGTGCTGTTAGTTTTAATATGAATAATTGTTGTAACGCTTGAATCTAGATGAACGGATAAAATACTTGAGTGCTCAAAATGCATTAGAAAAGATTCGTGATATATGGAGCGAGCTTGTACTTAAAATTAACAAAGCTGTACTTATAATACTGCGAAGAACCGTTACAATTAACGAAAATAAAAGGCTGGTTCAGGGAGATCATTAGTGACGATAAACTTGGTGTCAAGACCCAAGGAAGGAATAGAAAATCTTGAAGTATGCGAGTACGATATTACTCTGTGTTGATCTTAATATCTAACCTGCATGTGCAACCAGAAAAGAGTACAAGTTTCTTGTAACTGCATTTGGACAATTGGTGTTTGGCGCATATTGTGCAGAACACGACCTGGTATTGTGACACTTCACGTGATCTTCTTTTTTTGTTAAAACACTTGCACAAATAGAAAATTTCAAGAAGTACCTCTTGGGTTAAGGTATCTTGGTATCACTTTGAGTCAGATTCAGATACACTCAAAAAGGTTATTCAAGGTCACGTGACAAACACCAAGTTTGGTACCAGAACACTTCTCTTAGTACCTACTTGGTTGAGTAATTTCTAGGTTACAATACTTGGGTTAAGACAGTGCAAGCTCTATGGACAACAGTGTTTCCATCGCAAAGGGACGAAGTAGCAACTCTCCTTGAGCAAAAAGCGAAGGATGGTCAAGAATCTGTAACTATAGCAACTTTCAACCACAATATAAGCCGATACGACCGCATTATGAAGTACAAATAACGCGATGGTTCCACAAAGTGCTTACATTATTGTATAGAAGTTGTGGAGTATTCCACAACGACTACAAATACGTGACTTCATTATTCTCGATGTGGCTACATTCAGAGTTCGGGATGGTATGTACCACAGTCTGCTATGCGCAATGTCAACCCACTTTAGGAAGTTGTGCACGGAGCGGTTAGCAACTTTACAGTTTTTACTATCAAGATGAAGCTTTGCACTGAGACGAAATAAGCGTACTTCTCCCGTTGTACCAAGCTCAAATACTAAGTAGCAAATAAGTACCCAATGGTAATGGAACGCGTAATGCATTCAACAATTACGTAAATAAAATTTATGACTTTGGTTGACATTTTAATGATTCAATTGGCAAAAATAAAACACTGGTGATGTCTAAACCCACACGAAGAAAATTTGTGGGTAGAAAAGGAGCTGGTAAATCAAGTACGCTTTCCTCACCCCAGCCTCTACTCAACGCTACTTAGAAAGCACCAAACGCATTGTTGGTCGCGTCGGTGGTATACCAGACTCTATAAGAAAGGATCCTAAAATACTGGAAGCCGTAGCTCGGTTACCACGTAACTACAATTTAGAGATTCCAAAGACGATATGGAACATCCAACAAGGTTCTAATTGTTTTCCTGCTTTATTTTTTCTTCAAACTTGCTTTTTTGCACTACCTGATGACTCATTAAACTGACACGTCGTTGTAATTCCCCGTGATTAAGAAACGAGCGCTTTAACTCTGATTTTACTTTCAAAAAACCCAAAAGTCTTTTTATGTTACTCGCATAGCGATATCTAACCTATGCTTCAGGCAACCATAAAACGGCATGGCAACCGATGCATCATGCACCAGTCGCTTAGTGTTAACTAGGTAGCGCTACAGATGCCTGAGGGATTATTAATGTTCGCTACCACTATTACAGATATTCTACAAGAGTACGTTCGCTTTGTGGCACTCTACAACCTTTTCTGACTCCTTCGTAGATTTTGCAAATGCGAGACGATTATCATGGGTGATGTCACTTATGGCGCTTGTTGTGTCGATGACTACACCGCGAGAGCTTTAGGAGCTACTATGCTCGTTCACTACGGCCATAGTTGTCTTGGTACGCTATGACACCATTTTGATTTTTTTCTCCATTTTTTTTCCTTTCTTTGCCATCAAAATAAGCACCCATTTCGCTTGTTGGGACATGTAAAGTCTCAGAAAGTAACCCAGCGGCGCAAAAGCAATTACTCGTTAGTCTCTGGCCGGTTCGTCCGTGCCGTTTGGGGCATGTACTCGAATGCCCTATTAACAACAGACAGCTTGTAACATCCTTCAAACACGAACAAATAGTGGTCTCTAACATTACTATAGTTCCTATTAGTACGACAACGATAAAAACGCTCTACATCTTCGTCGACATCAAAATCGACTTGGATCATTTTATAGAGACTGTAAAGGTCAACTTTGATGCAGGCAGTGACTTGGTGCTCGTTGGCACGATCCAATTCGCTTCTTCAATTCAGGTACTTGAAACAAAATATTTTGTTTCTCTTTACTTACTTTCTTTCAGGCAGCGATGCGTGCACTCAAAGAGGAGTATCCGACTATTCGCGCCGCTCAAGAAAGACCGCTTTCTCGTGGTGAAATTTTGGGTTGTACATCACCAAAGATTGACTCTGGTGTTACAGCGTTAATGTACGTATTTGATCCTCAAAAACATGTACAAAAAAAACCCAACCAAATTCTCGGCTGTGATTAGAAATTTTTTCAGATGATCAGTGTTGACCACTCTATCCTTGATGAGTCTACAAAAGAAACTTTATGAGCTTTTCTCTTCTTGTATTGTTCTCTATCGCTCACAAACGAAATAGTTACCTCGGTGATGGTCGATTTCACTTGGAGTCCATTATGATCTCCAACCCTGATTTAAAGGCTTATCGATATGATCCGTACAGTAAAGTGTTTAGCATAGAGGGCTATGACCATGCTAAGATGAAAGCAATGCGATCCAAGGCCATAGAAGAAGCACGTAAAGCTAAAAAAGTTGGGCTAATTCTTGGCACCCTTGGACGTCAGGGTAACTTGGATTTACTCAAGGTATGTGAACCTACTTCGACACGAACCAATAATGAACCATTTCTCACCGTTTTCTTAGAGACTCGAAAACACTTTGGCGAAAAATAACATCAAGCACATTGTGCTTCTTCTCTCTGAGATATTTCCTTCAAAACTCGCTCTATTTGATGATGTCGATGCATGGATTCAAGTCGCTTGTCCTCGCCTCTCTATAGACTGGGGCTACGCTTTCGCAAAGCCTTTGTTGAACAGTTACGAAGCGCAGGTTGCTTGGTCCGCTGAGACATGGAAGGAGGTTTACCCTATGGACTATTACTCTAAAAAGGGAGGCTCTTGGACTAATTACTATAAAGAACCTTCGCCTGCGAAACAGTAGCTGCGAGTCACTCGCGGAAAAAGAACCCTATGAGTTAACGGGTTAAGTGTAGTATTTTGACTTATAAATAAAATGTATTTTGAAAATCGCGTTTTGTTACAGCCATTGCAACTGGTGAGAAACCTACGCCTTATTGTAGAAGACATTCTGTACCCTCAAGTACTACTAGTTTAGTCGTTACCTTATGATGGCCCTTGTGTACGGCGTACTTAGTTTTTGACAGCTATTGTTCTATTTTGGAATGTACGCATACAAATTCTCCGGAGACCTTGTAAAGCGCCGGAGTCTGCTTTTTAATACTTAGTGAACGTGGCAAAACAATTTTTAAACGAAGGATGTCTTAGGAATCCTTTTTTGGCATTTGCCTTGCTACCTTTTTGATCATTTAGCTCTATCGTTATTCCGCACCGAGCTTCGTAGCTCTGTGAACTGTTTCCGTCAATTGCACCCAAATATACATCGTTTTATTTTCTTGACTAAAATACACCATAACTCCATACGTCGTATGGATTGCCTCTAAATTTATCAAACAAACAATATAGAGCATCTAAACTACACGACACGTAGAATTAATAATCAAAAACAATGGATATGCCTGCTGAGAAACGGGCGCAGCTCGCTGAGGCTAAGCTTCGCGTAATGGAAGAGAAATCTTTCAAACTAGCTTCGTTAATTCGTGAGGAGAAACAGAGGTGGGAAATGGTACACCCATGGCTTATTAGATTAGTTTTTAACCATTCTACACAGGAAAATGTCGAGTTACAGAAAGAAAACGAAAGGTTGCGAAAAGAGCTTTCTAAGCAACCAAAAAATACCCGTAACCCATTCCAACAGTAAGTAGATGATTTACACGTTTTTTGCCGTGTTTGCTGATTCCGTTTACAGAACGTCAAGTAATGACATGGGAAGCGAATGGCAATTAAAATACAACGCATTACTACGAGAACACGAGCAGGTGAAACGTTTGAACAAATTGAGTTTTCCAGATGTACGTCTAATTCATCTTTATTAATGCTCCATCGCGCAATACAATGACAAGGATACAATAAAAACAATTTGTAGAGCCAAAAAAAAAAACTCTTTTAAAATCCTTTTGGTCCCAAACGTTGGTTGTCCTTCTGATGTGTTAATATAGCAAGAAATACAAGCATGCAAAGAGGCAGAGGCTAGAGCGACTCAAAAAGCGCGATATCTTGAGACAAAACTGGCGACGATCAAAGATCAAATACAAGCAGCTCGTAAACAATACGAGGAGCGTTTTTCAAAGTACCGCGATCGAATAGAACAATTAGAAACAAAAATATCTCAGGCACGTGTCTACAAATCATACAACAAAAAGAAATCATGTCTTCGCTGTTTCTTTCTTTTTTTTTTTTGTTTACTATGATCGGTACCTCCTTCTGCGTTATGGAGAAATTTGGTATAATTTTTTATACGCATCTGCGAGTACAACAGAGTGTTTTTTATGATGTTAATGAACTAGTAGAAAAATGAAAAGCTGAGGAAAGCAAAAAGTACAATAGACCTGCTTATGGAGCGTATAAAATTAGCCAAATCGCTTACAAGCAAACCAAGTAGTGTTACAGCAGATAGTTCTCCACCTGAATGTACGATTTATTTCAGTTTTATCCTTCTATGTTTCGAAGTGTTTTTTTTTTTTTTTGATTTCAATTTTGTGCTCCATTGTTGTTGGTTTCAAGGTAATCCACGTGGTTAATTTTTATTCTGAATTTTTATTGTTAAAAGTATTTCTTGAAAGTGCCAGGAATTTGTTGGAAACACAATTTGAGGTGACAGACCTGTTGAAATAAAAAGAATGAAATCAACAATTTATTAAATTTCTAATATTAACGCTCTGTTCAGTAGTTCCTGCTTCTAACAGAAGGGATAAACCGCGTAGTAAAACGCCTACGAGAGAACGCAGTGCTTCTCAGCCATACTCAAATAACATCAATGAACATAGAGGGAGTCGTTCAGCGGAACCTATGCCATTATCTGCTCCTGTACAAAGAATGAAGAAAGTAAGATCAAATGAGAACGTACCTTCAAACAAGTCCAAAAAACGCTCTACAAGTTCACGTATCAACAAGAAGTCAAGACCTAAATCAGCTCATTTATCTCATGCTATATCACCGGGAAATAGACGTACGTATAAAGGCAATTGAGCGCTATGAAGTCAACAAACATATCTTTGTGTCTTAGCCATTTTCTCATGATAACGAAGAGATGTTTCAACGTCTATTTGATTATCTTTGTTTGCATTTACTATTTGCCAAAAAATTTTAATGGACTTGAATTGATTTTTGTTCTTTTTGAAATGGTTTTAAAGTTAATTCACGTGATGTTAACCTTATTCGTGTAGAATCATTCAAAGTGCATGATAAACATACCAGACTATCTCCAGGAGCTATAAAACTTAGAAGACCGAAATCAGGCTATATCCCTCCTGTTAGTGGAAGTGTTAGGTTTGAACCAGTTACAAAAAAACATGGCAAGTATTCTGAAAACGTAATGGATGAACTTATTGATGATTATGATGACGATCAAGAACATCCTGCTAGATTATTATCTCTGAGTAAACAAGAAATGTTTAGTGATTGGGATGGTTTAAATGATCTTATAGATGATGTCCTTACAAAGCCTAAAAAACCTCATCAAAGAAAAAAATGAAAATCCACGTGAGCACTTCCACCAAAAAAAAATGCCAACAAACTTAAGTGTACTGTAACATACTTTTAAAAACTTTTGTATATTCCTATCTCTACAGATATATCTTCTATACAAATGTTTTTCTTTGCAAAAACGCACAAAAATCCCTCACGTGATTTTTCACGTGAAATGTAAAAACAACAATAAAAAAGTTTTCAATCCAAAAATCTGACAGTTTTGTCCCGATTTTTATTATGATTCATTGTTTTACAACACAGCTAATATGTCCTTGAGTCTTCTTCGTCTCCATCTTTGATTGATTGATTTACTACTGTTGAAATTGCTAACTGTGATTTATCAATCTCCTTACCATAATCCTGTACTGAGAATGCGAACATACAAAGAATAGATATACCAACAAGTTCGAAAGAAAGTAATAAATTATTCATTAATTCAGCACGTAACTCTGCTACAAATAGAACTGTATCTGTTATAACTTTTTGTCCAACAAGGATATTTAATATCATCTCTTGGAATGCGCCGAATAATATAATCAGTTTTATAGCCAAGAACTTTAGTGTCATTCGGTGATTCTTAAGAACTTTATGTGTTGCTCTGAATAGAATAAATAATCCATACATTGCAAAGTTAAGTGATACAATATTGATTATAGTCAGGTATGTTATTGGTGTATTGAATCCTGTGTCTGATACGGAAGCATCTGTATTTTGGTCAACGATTAGCGTTGCTAACGAGATCGTTGGTCTTATTATGACAAATTGTATGACAAGCCAGTAACCTTTTGAGTAACTTCAGAACAAACTTATCAATTCTCTTTGTTCACATTACACGTACACATCTTTAAAGATTTCGCAGTGAAAGGTCTCTTTCCAACACAAAAGTAAACATAACAGCATGGTGGGGAGGCATAATATCTACAGATGCAGTAAGGAACAGTCACGCGATGTTACTATGAAAGTTCCAAAAAAAAAAGGAAAAAAAAAGGAGTAACTACCTGCGCAATTTAACCCTTTGTAAGATGTTTAAACACCCTTGTGGCCCGCCGAAGGTATACACTACAAAAAGGCTAAATAAAGAGCATGTATGTTGTAATGTTCTGAGGTACCTATAAGCTGAAAGAACCAAACAATCACAATCGCTTCGTAAGCTATTCGCACAAGACTCAGCGTCAGTACCGAGTTGTACACAAAGACTGATAAGAAAGCCAACAAACTGTACACCTAATAATATGACGTAAACAAATATGGACAAGCTGGTTTAAACTCAGGCTACGTATGGTCAGAAAGACGTCGCACTTTTTATTTTGTCACGTGATTAAAAAAAAGTTTTGGTATGTTTCGAAAAGTTTTAGCGTACTGGTATGAAAGATACGATTTTTAGGTTCAGAGTACGAACAGTAGACGATTTACCAACTCTGAAATGTCGTATTGTTATGTAAGCCCATACAGAGAGGCTAATAGCAGTGCATAGTGATGAAAATACCGCAACAAACAGGATCTAAGAGAAAAGTTGATAAGAAATACCTAAAAAGGTCACAAAGCTTTTTAAACACTTACTTTACCCTTATCGCGTCCTAGTAAATCTGAAAATGACGGGTATTTATAGTGAGTGCTGTTTGGCTCCATGCCTATCATAGTAACAACTTTTGGAAGAGTGTCAAAACGCGAAGCACTGTGGTAGCAGTAAATTTATGATGAAAATGACGCGTCAAAAAACTTGTGGGTTTGGGGAAATAATTGTAACGAAAACTTGACTTTTTAAAAATCTTATGTAAAATCGTTATGTTTACGCAAAACGCAAGAAATATTTCACCGACGAATTCGTAAGTTTATCGGAATACTTTTAACATGTTAATTCCAAGAGTGTTGTGTGATGCTGTACAAGGTGGCGTAGAGTCAAATAAAATTAGGAATAGTGAAAATATAGGTAAATAATCACTAAGCGAATTGTGCATCATTGACAGCTTTGGTTGGGAATTAAATGAGAAAGATCGAGCTCACATCTACTAACCAAGTATTTATATTGGGTTTTTTCGGATGCGTCTCACGCAGTCTTTTTGTACGGTTAGTTTGAATTATTGCCAAATTGTGCAGCACAATAAAAAAGATTGTACTTTTTCTCATCACGGCATAAATGAATTTATTGTTCGTTCGGGTATAGTACTCTATATTATACTATACAATACATGAAAATACAAAGTGCGTCAGCAATTCCATTGGTGATAAATAGTGCTATTTCTAAACAAAGATACATTGCTCTTCGAATTTTTGGTTTATTTTATTTATGGGATTTCGAGAATCTTTGAGACGGTTTTACTCACCTCAGAACCTTCTTAAACTTCAATTGCTATTTTGAACATGTACCTATCATTCTATATGTATAGGTGGTTAACCCATTTTTCTATTTGTTTATGGTGTACCGAGGGAAAGTAATATCACGTGCCATTGTACGAATTTCGTTGTTTATTCTAGCAACACGTGATAGCATTTTAAAAGCGTAAATGTGAGGTACCAATTATGAACTGTTTGGAAGATACAATATGAAGTGTTTGTCCTCGGTAATTAACATTCATAGGTAACTTCTCATTCGCGCCAAATGGATTTACAGTAATTGGTCAACAGTCCTCCCTCCGCTGTACAGACTGCTTTGAGTTTTTCCAGTGCTTGACATTTCTTTTTGCTGAACACACTGTGCTGACTCCAGCAAGTGCTTTAATACCTTCATCTGTCACATTCTTACATTCACGGAGGTGTATCTCATGTTGTTGAAGTTCTTGAGGAAAATAGTATGAACTCCCTTCAGCGCTTTAGTGGATGTAGTCGTATGATTGACTCTGCTTTGACTGCTAAGGTTAAGCTATGAAGAACAGCTTAGACCATGCCGACTCTGCTCCATCATTTGACGAAAAGGGTTGATGCAACGTTAAGTGTAAGATTTGAACATTATTTATCATACAAATCCTTCATGCATGCTCGAAAACAACGTACTTGCGTTGGCTATTGAGCGCAGTACAGAAGCCATTCTTGTTGCTTTGAGTACTATGTACGAATAGTTTCACACAGCAGTATTCACACTCAGCCACATGCGTTTACATCCGTCAGTTGTTTTACGCATGTTTTTACCGTTAAACAGTGAAAGATAAAACGTATGGTCGTATTTTTTTACACATGTACAGTTTTATTTTTAGAAAACAGGTTACTTATCCTTCTCACGTGACAACGACTTCGTCGGCGTTTTCGCTTTATAATTTTTATAACTTGTCTATAACGTAATGCGGCCAATACATTAAAACATTCTTCTACATTCTTCCCAGATGTAGCACTTGTTTCAAAAAATGAAATTTCATGTTTTTTTGCAAAGTCATGACCTTCGTGCTCTGTAACTTGTCGGGTTTGATTTGGCAAATCTATCTTATTTGCAAGCAACATTATAGGTACTTTTTTCATATCCTTAATATCCCGTATCTTAAAATACAATTGCTTCGCAATAATAAAAGAAGAATATTTTGTGATATCCTATAAATGAATTTTATAAGAAACTCGAACTAGTAACTCATATAGGAATTCATGACGTACATAAACAATAATAAACGCTTTTCCTTGTTCTATCGTTGCGCTTCGTAGGACAGAATATTCCTCACTTCCCGCTGTATCCCAGAATGAATACTTTCGTGTGATACCATGTATTGTGGGGTATATTGTATATATTCTACTCTCAACTGTAGGTTCTAAATACTAGTATTTAGTAAACTAGAACATGTCTATACTTCGTGTACAATACATACCATGGATGGCAGGAATCTTCAACCAAACGAACCGAGAAGCCAAGGCAGTCTTACCTTTAATTAATGTAAGTAACAACAATTTAATTTCGGGGTTAAGTACCAACACCGGTATCGCCTACTATCACCATATTGTCTACCTCAATTACTGTGTTTTTTTTATCAGCCATCTTTTGCTGTTTATGAGTTGTATGTCTTTGAAAAATAAGAGATGACGTTTGCTAAAACTACAATAACGAAATATTTTATTTAAAACCGGTTCACTGAAAGGTAAGTACTATTTGTGTAAAGAACGATAGGCATGTTACTGCACGCGCAAGAGGTTCGCCGGAGTCATATTATCACAGACCAAATCCTTTCTCCAAAAATCACGGGTTATTAATACACTGCCACAACGTCTTTTTTCGGGAAACAACGTTTCAAAAGGTTAACAACACAAGAAGGTTGTCACGTTTTACAAAAAACTACACCAATTAGCAACGCGTTGAGGGTTTTTCCGGGTGTCACGTGATTACCTACGTCAAAATAGCGCAGTGTGATTGTAGCGCTATTTTTATTGAGTCATTGGTGTAACTCGTTAAGTGTTAACAGATCGTTTTACCCCGTTTTTACTTTTTCCCTGCAATTTTTTTTTGCTTACACGTACGAAATAGCTTTTTAATTCTCCAATAAAGATGGAACTTGTATCAAAGGCGAAAGACGCACTTACAGACCAGGTTGAATACGGTGTATACTGTAATTCGCTAATACACTTTAGAAGGACGAAGAAGAGATTATAAAGCAAATAAAGGCGCTACACGAGGTAAAGGCAACGGTTGAAATATTAAAGGCAACTGCCATCGGTGCAGTGATTGGGGGGCTTTGTCAACACGATAGCGAGACTGTGGTGGCTGCCTGTAAAGAATTGCAACAAAAATGGAAGAAAGACCTTGGAAGCAGCACACCAAGTAAGAAACGAAAGGCAGGGGATATCACCAATCCAAAACCTGAGAAGAAAATAAAGAAAAATGGTATGTCAAGTCTATCCTTACATTAAACGTATAACCAGCGCATTTCTCATTATATGTAGTAAAACCATTAACTTTGGACGATGTAAAAACAGGTGTCACTAAAAGAAACAAAGTAATCCGTACGATATACATCTATACACTTTTTAGAACGTTAAAACATCTATTGTACTCTTCCGACAAGAATTCTAATGTTTATACGACAGAAATGCTATCAAAAGCACTACCAATGGACACAGAAAACGCCAGTAAGACTATCTATTAACAACTGCTACTTATTAACGAACTCATAATTGTATTCACAACGCTAATGCAATCGTAGTACTACACCCTTTAGCTGTTGCGAGAGATATTGAAAAAGGTGAGCAATCGATGATTTTTGCGCGCTTTTCTTTTTTTTGGCGGTTCGCTTGTGTATCCGCATCCTAAATATCCCCATTTGCTGTCATGGCGTAGGCTTACATTACTTAGAACTTATAAAACTTTATAATGAGCCTTCAAACAAGCAATATACTCAAAAATTCAGATCATTGTACTCTAATATTAAAAAAAATCAAGAACTTCAATCAAGTTTACTTGACGGCACACTTTCTCCCGAACAAATATGCTCTTATGGCGCTTCAGTACGCTTCTCTTACCCTTACCGCAAGGTTAAAATGATATAATCGCTAACTGGAATTCGCCATTACAGGAGCTAGCAACATCATCCCAAAAGGAACATAGAGCAAAAAAGAGTGCATACGACCTTGAAGCTAGACAAGTGGGTAATAAGGTGGACGTCGTTGACGGATTTTTCACTTGTGGTAAGTGTAAGAGTACCAAGACATCTTACTATCAATTACAAACGCGATCTGCGGATGAACCTATGTACGTTAAAAATACACAAAAGCTTTTTTCTGAAATTTATTTATAATCAAACAATTTCACTCTTTTTCTTTGCTCTACAATTAGGTGTCACGTGTGCAATCTTACAACCAATTAGGACAACATTCATCACATGTGCAAACTGCAAAAATAGGTGGAGACAGTAACTGAAAACACAAAAAAATAAAGCTCTTTTTTTTCGCTTACTCGCTCCTTTTGTTTTCAACGTTTTCAAAACACAATTTTGGTAACGCTCGAATTTCACATTCAAACAGTGACTTAACCCAAACTGTCGGTTATTGAAAAGTACACAGAACGCGTTACTGCACGGCATTTAACAAAGGTGGAACGCTTTGGTGAAATTTCTATTTTGACATCCAAGTCTTTTCCTTAACTTCACTCATTTTTCTCACTTATTTTTTTTTGTTTTTTACGCAACAGAACCGCACTACAACGCGACTCTCACATCAACCATGCCTTCCGACGATAAATTAGTTAAAAAGATCAAATACGTAAAGAAACTCGCTGCTTGCTTCGAGGAGTACAACAAACTCCTTCTCGTAACTGCTGATAACGTTGGATCCAACCTTTTGCAAAAGATTCGTCAATCATGCCGTCCTTTGGCTCAAATCGTCATGGGCAAAAACGTACGAACTCTATAGCGCTTTCACTATATTTCTACATCTTTTCTGCACTGATTGGTTAACAAACCATTAAAACAAGCCGTTTGTATTTCCCCTTACGTATTATCACTAACCGATGGCTTTAGACAATGATGAGACGTGCTATCCGCATCGCCGCTGAAAAGAACGACAAATGGAACAACCTATTGCCTTTGATCGTTGATAACGTTGGTTTCGTATTCACCAAGAAAGATTTGGGTGATGTACGCGCAAAATTGCAAGAACTTAAAGTCGGTGCCCCAGCCCGTGTTGGTGCCGTTTCCCCAGTTACCGTTGTTATTCCAAAAGGACCAACTGGTTTGGAACCTACCAAAACATCTTTCCT
The DNA here is from genome assembly GCA_038496445.1 of Trichosphaerium sp. ATCC 40318. Classification (NCBI taxonomy): domain Eukaryota; phylum Discosea; class Flabellinia; family Trichosidae; genus Trichosphaerium; species Trichosphaerium sp. ATCC 40318. The sequence goes on from JALMLS010000397.1 coordinate 94,891, forward strand.
ACAAGCGCTCAACATTGCTTCAAAGATTAACAGAGGACAAATTGAAATCTTGACAGAAAAGGTTCTTATCGTAGAAGGAGAAAAAGTAGGTCCTTCTGAAGCTACCCTATTGAAGATGTTAAACATTAACCCGTTCAAATACGGTTTGACTGTTACAAAAGTATACGATGATGGCGCTATGTACGACGCTGCTGTTTTGGATCTAACCGACTCTATCCTCATCAGCAAGTTCGCTGCTGGTGTTTCCAACGTTGCTTCTATCTCATTGCAAATTGGTTTCCCAACACTCTGCGCTGTCCCACACGCAGTATTGAACGCTTACAAGCGTTGTTTGGCTATTGCTCTCGCCACAGAAGTCACATTCCCTCAAGCCGAGCTCATGAAGGAAATGGCCGCAAACCCTGATGCTTTCAAGGCTGCTGCTGCCCCTGCTGGTGACACTGCTGCTGAGCCAGAGCCAGAAGAGGAAGAAGAAGAATCTGAAGCCGATCTCGGTGGCGGTGGTCTCTTCGGTGGATCTGATGATGATGACGACTGGTAGATGCTTTGTCTTAATAAAAATTTATCCAAACGATAACTATTGCTGTTTGTTTTTCTTTCTTTTTGTCGCCGTTTCACTTTTTTTGTTTGTGCTTGCGTTTTGTTTATTGTACTGCTGTCTTTGTCATGATTCTGTCTGTCTGTCCTTGCGTATTTATTGTTGTTGCATTGTACGTTAACGCTCAATGCGTCAAGTATGTTCAAACGTTGAAACCATTTCAAAACGTGCCAAAATGGACGGGCCTCAACAACTCAATACTGTAACGAAGCCTGATGGCGCTGATAAGGAGCAACATTTATACAAGGCACGGTAACGCTAGAGACACCTCATAACAGTTGTAGGTGCTCGTAATAGGTGACTACGCTGTGGGTAAAACGTTCGTTTACGCTTAACAACCTTACATTCTCAGATCTGCGTAGGTCTATCATAAAACGTTATTGCGAAGGATTTTATAGCCCAAACTACAAATTGGTACGTATCAGTACATTCGCGAAACTTTTCTTGATCTCTCTTTTGGTCACCGCAAGTAACGTGGCCCTATAACAACCATTACGCGTTTCGGATGCATACACAACCTATAGATCATTTTTTTGCGAAAGTAACAAAGAGTATTTAATTTTCTACTCGCAAAACCTCCTTTCCGTCAGTTGTTATCAAAATGTGGCGTTGTTTATTTTTCTAATTTAATTTTTTGTTTCAAGACAATTGGTGTCGATTTTGCTGTCAAAACGCTTGAGTGGGATGATAACAGGCGCGTTAGTTTACAAGTACGTTTTTTAAATGAATTTCTGTCTTTTAAGCTCAACAAATTCGAAACGTCATTTCTAACTTCTTGTTCTAGTTATGGGATGTAGCAGGACATGAGAGGTCAAAGACATTGACATCTTGTTAACCCAGAACTAACATCTAACCTAGGTTCGGAACAATGACTCGTGTATATTACAGTACGTGGCTTTGCACCTTATGGCTCTTTTAATTAGAGAAAGAAAAAAACAAAATTGACATGTCAATCTTTTTCTGTTTTGTTTCAAACGAAAACCTATAATTATCACTACTGGAGATGTATAGTGTACTATAAAGCTTACTTTAGTTTTTTGTAGAGTACGCTATTGCTGCCATAATAGTTTTTGATCTATCGCGTCCAGCGACTTTTGATGCTGTGACTAAGGCACGTACACTGCACGCTGTATTGGGGACCCTCTAATCATGCACGTAGTGGAAGGAAGATATTCACAGTAAAGTAGTACTAGCAAATGGAGAACACATCCCATTACTTCTACTTGCGAATAAAGTGCGTTCCTTTAATTATTTGAAAACACAACTTCGCGCGTAGAGATATATTTCTTCCTTCATTTCATTTTCTAATGCTTCTACAGTGTGATATGCCTGGTGTTAACATTGATAAAGAAGCATTAGACAAATTTTGTAAAGAACAAGGATTTACTGGGTGGTTTCAAACTTCCGCTCAAGATAACGTTAATATTGGTACGTGGCGTGAACGTGTACCACAATATCACCTTGTAGAGAGTGCTAATCTTTGTTTTGTAGACGAGTCGATGGACTACCTTATTGAACAGATTTTAAAGGTAGCCAAGACTAATGTACCAGTATCGGTACAACAGACTGTAAAAGTAAAACGATCAGGAAATGATGATGAAGAGAGAGCAGGATGTTGCTCATAATTTTTTTCTTTATCATAATTAAGAGGTAAACATAGAAGGGGGGCGTAGTGTACAGTGATAGGCAAATTAAAATATTGTTTCTTGTCCATTTTTTTAGAACTTTTAAAGTTTTTTTGTTGTACCACTCTGCTCGCTATTACCAAACTTAAGGTCTCGTTTTTTTGTGTTTTCAACTTGATATGCGTTCTATGCACAATGAGCAATACGTCAGAGCAAAAAACCCCGCCCTCTAGGGTTGATGTATTGTTATAATCATTGAACATTATATATGTGAAAACAACCAAAAAACTTGCTCTGATTCCTCATCTGACACGAGAGATATTATTTGTCTGACACCCAAATTAACCTAAATTTTCGTTTATTATTTTAACGGTTGCAACACTACAAACAATCCAGCGTAAACAGTCTGCGTTGCTGTAATAGACAAGCATGGGGAAAGGAATTGATAAATTTTTATAAGCTGTAGAAGACATCGAGTTTGCCTTAATTAATACATCATTTTATTGAATAGGGGAACTGTACAATTGTATGAACAGAATGTAAGAATGTTAGGTTTTTGCACTTAGTATCAAGGAACGTGAAATCAGATCTACTTAATACCATGTTACATCCTTCTATTGATAAACGTTGTAGAGATGGACAATGCCAAGAAATATAATGTATAGACTCAATTGTAAGCCCTTTACAACGTGCAATATTAAGGTGTTGTAATCCTTTTGCGTGTGTGGCGAGGTAAAGAATAGCATCATCCGTGATGCTATAACAGCTTGGAATAGTGAGACGTGTCAGAAACCTAAATGAAGAAAAGATGTTAGAATTCAGTTTCTTAATTTATTCTCACTGACCTAAACGTTGATATGTATTCGATTGATTTGTTTGTTATTGCTGTTATCTTTTCGCCACTTAGACTTTTTATAGAAGTTGGTAAAGACATTATACCGGCTTCTGTGATAGAAGGAAGGAAAGAAATATCAAGATCAGTTAAAGTCTAAACGTGTTGGTTTCAGCAAACAAAAAATGACATGTCAAGGCTTCACAACTCTGTGAAATCAATACGTGCTACTTACCTCTAAATCTGATAGGGATTTTAAAGCATCATCTGTAATATCAGTACCCATATTTGACATACCAAGCGTTGATAGTCTACTAGAAAACGAGGTTAAAATCATAGAAAGAAAAATATTCAAAGTTACCTTAGACTTGCAACAAGCTCTATTGATCGGTTTGTTAGATTCCTACATCTTGCAAATGATATAGTTTGTATATTTGGGCATCCTGATACAAGTGCAGCAATCCCAGTATCTGTGATGTTCTTCAATGATTGCAGTTTAATACTTGCCAAATTCTTTAAGTATTTTCCCATTAGTGTCAATGAATCATCTGTTATTGCATAGTTCAATCGTATATTCAGGCTAGTGATATCAATCATATTTTCTACAATATGTTCAATGTGTTTATCAGTCTTATCACTCCATGAAACATCTAGAAAAAAAACATTAAAAAACTCAAGTTCTGTGAAACTACAAAACCAGCGCTTTTTGCTGTTCAATTGCACTAATTGTTCCAAGATTAAAAATAATTGTATGCTTGATGTAATAGCAAAGTTGGCGTTTGCCAAAACATATACATTGAGGTCACATGGGGTTTTTTGAACACGTTTTGCTTGGTTTTTGATGTTGTCTGTACCTAAGAATTGAATGTGTTTTGCTCGTTTACAAAGTTCTTTCCATTTCTCTTCTTTTAACGGCATGTGGGATATATTAAGCCTAATAATATCATTCAATCCATCTATGAATTTATCCACACCGTCATCTGAAAATGATACAATAGGATTCATATAAAGTTGCCTTAAGTTTAGCTCTTTACATAAAATAGCAATATCATCAACACGTAGATTTTTGTTTTGAGCGATAGAAATAGAATCCAAATGTTTACAACACCTTGACAATACCTCACATGTTTCAGTGTTTATGGAATCTTTAAGGCCATCTATTGCAAGAACTTGTAAATTACTGCACATTGATAGCCATTTACAAAGTGCTTTTGGTTCAACACGTGGAGCATATGATAAATCCTTTTCAAAAAAAAATGTCAGATATGAAGAAAAAAACGAGAAAGTACAAGAGTTTTCAACTGATCCCATGATCCTTGAAGCATGCACTTTGGGAATGTATCATTTTTTGTCCATCTGCCACAACTTAGCACTAATGATGAAAGGTTTGTAAAATGCTTTGCAATTGCCTCATAACCGTCATGGTCAAACTTTGTTGAACTGCCAAAAATAGTATTAGTCGAAGAAGTCTTCCCACTAACTCTGTTACCTCAGGTTCAGCACTTGAAGTGTTGATGCTAACTCTGTATTTTCTGTAAGTTTTTGAATACCCTATAATATGTATAAGATAACATTCAGTGCTTGTGGGTGTTTGTAATCAACCTGACTTGTCAATAATGATGCTGCAACAAGTGATAAATGTTGTAGTGTTTTGCAATGTAAAGCTATTGCTTCAAGAACCTCATCTGTTACAACATGTGCACAATAATTAATAGAAATGCGATTCAAACATGATCCTAAACAATCCGTGGTTTAGTCACTCATAGTGCATAACATTAACAGTACCAGCAGTACGGACAACAGAACCTTTAAAAAAAATCAGCAAAATGACAGGAGCGACGTTTCTACTTACACACATGTTCTGGAAGGACAAATCCACAACAAGACATATCAAGTACACGAAGATTAGGTGGCACGTGTAATCCTCAACGATAGTTTAGGTGAAGTACGCTTAAAGCAAGAAAATACCAGAAAAGTGATTATCACGCAAATACAGCGATTGGAGCGATGTCAGTCTCGCAATACCTTCAAAACAGCGTTCAGATAGCTGTTCAAGTGATAAAATTAGTGTTTAAAGAGAATTGATGAGTTGTCAGTACAAACAAGCCGTACTTGATTACAACATAGTAGTTCAAGGCTTTGCAGCGAGGGAAATTGTTGAGGGAAGGTATTGAAGGATGAATCTGTTAAATTAAAGCAATGTGACAGCCGAATGCTCCTAAACTATATCTGATTGGCTAAAAAGCGCGTACAGGGGACAATTGGCCATTGTACCAACGTGTCTTAACTTCGTACCTCCGGACCTTGTATCAGTGATAGCTGCTCAGGCGTCACGTCGCCATGCTGTACAAAATAACTAAATACAAGTTTCCTGATGCCAAATGGACATCCTGTCAACGAAAACTGGTCACAGTTACTCCCTATTTTTCTCAAGCATATTTCAAGCAAAGTAGACGCCATTGCTATGGCGTAGAATCCACAAAAAGCTTAACTTCAGCTAGCTGTTAAGTTACAAATCAGTGAAAGATACTCAACTGATTTTGTGCTCTGTAGGTCTACTAATTCACTCCAGCTGAGCTTTCTATCTCAAATACGTAAATATAGCACTGTAAGATACTTTATGAGGATAAATACGCATTGAGAAGTGAGCACGAGAAATGATTGACAGAAGAGAAAAGTCAATACAACTTCTGTTGTGTATCTATCTGCATACTCCGTAAAACTAAGAAGTAACAACCTATGAAGTGGCTTACTCTCTTTATATTGTCTTTTGTGCTATCACACGCGATTAAAAAGGGTTCAGCACCGGAGATCACGTGGATCCTCTCTTCAAGCGATAGAGCATACATGTATGACGCTCAATTTAATAATAGTAAGTAATTCTACGCCGGACACTTTTAAACACAATACTAACGGTTTGTTTGTTTAGTAGGTAACGTACGTATCCCACCGGCATCATCAAACGAGAAATATAAGGCGATGGGCGTCGGTACGTCACTTGATATGAAATTTTAATCACGTGATACCAAATAGTGCATGCTATCAACGAAGGAAAAACCTTTTTCTTACCTGACCCTGCGTATAATGATTTCTTGGAGCCATCAGCATCTCTTGTATCGTCTACTGGAGAAGTAGGTTGTTTATCAGTTGATAGAGGACGGTACGACTTTAATTAAACGCGCAACGCTCAAAAACACTCTAGAGACGTCGCTGTTGATGGTGATTACATTTGGACAACAACAGGTGACGCGATAGATAAGCTGTTTGTTTCGGAGTGTAGAGGTGAATGCTCGATAGTCAACGAAGGCGAATGTAGAATAAGACCGCCAGGAACATTTGTAGGAAGTAAGTATTGAAGAAAAGCTATCAAAAGATTCTAGAGAATGTGAATGAGCCACTAGTGTGCCTTGGTAACAAGCGCAGAAAATCACCACTTGATGATGTGCCATCACGGGGTTTTTTGATTATACACAAGTGCGTATCTTTGACTAACTTGTTAATAGTGCATATTGAATCTAATGTTGTTTACTTCATTGTAAAACAGTCAGATAAATACGTTGTTGTATCGCATGAATATCAGATAAACTGGTGTGTATTCTTTATAGAAACACCATTCGAAGAGCTTAATGTAATCGCTGAATTTAATGAGAGCGAATGTTCTGTATTTGGCTTGGATGGAAACGGTGAAGATACTTTATACATTGGATGCTCTTCAGACACAGAACAAAGAATTGTTTCCATAGCTAAAAATGGTACAACAACAAATAACGAATTGAAGACGGCTGTAGACCTCTCAGAGGAAGGTTCTGAGTTCTATGCGTTCTCTAAAGGTAACAACAATTTTAATGAAAAAAAATCCCTTTGTATTTTTTACTGACACGTGATTAGTGATTGATGAATTCCCTACTGATTGTGTAGAACCAACAGCACCACCAACATTTTCAGTACCAACATCAGAATCAAGCTCTGATCAAACAAGAACTATCATTATTGCCATTGCAATTCCTGGTATAGTTTTACTTGCATGCTTAGTACTAGTTTGTATGTACTACTTGTGCGTCTTACTCGAAAAATCGTACGTCAAATACTCCTATGCGAACCCAACACCAGTTCAACCATCTTTCCTAACCTCTTGAAGGAGACAACAAAAATACGCTGATGTATCAGCAGTCAGAATGCAAGATGAAGTATGGAATGACACAGCAGCTACAGATGTAGATGACGAAGGCATTGAACTATCAGAGAGCTAATCGCAAGCCTACAACAACCAAAAAAAAAAAATACAAAGTAATAAAACACATATCAAGTTTTGTCTTTTTCACAAGATTTTATTCAGTTTACAATGCTATATCTACTATTGACCTATAATAAAATTATCACGGCCACGTTTAGACTTTGGCTTTCGAGAAGAGTTATCCTAGAATAATACAATTAATAAAACAAATAATAAATAGTCAAAAGCACTTACATTCTCATCCAAAGAGGCATACATTTCTTTCAAAGATCCCAAATTCGCTTTCTTGGTTGGCTTTGCAGAAAATACAGCCATAGCCGTTGGGCTTATTTCACGATCACCACGGCGACGTGGAGGCGTCCTAGAACGAGGTCGGCCTCTACGACGCCTCGGAGAACTATCTCGTCTGTTGCGATCATCTCTACCTCTACGACGCCTTGGAGGGCTGTCACGATCTCTCCTACGATCACCTCTATCACGAGGGCTATGCTCACGGCGTTTTTTACGTCTAAAACAAATGTAAGAGGGCAACCATCTAACAGCTACAAAAGAAAAGTCAAAAATCGTACCTTGGAGAGCGGTCTCTGTCACGCCTAGGAGAGCGATCACGATCTCTACGAGAACGATCTGAGTCCTTCCTGGATTTATCTAGTTCTGAGCTTTTACGCTTCCGGCGATCTGAGCCCTAAAGAGAAAGAAATTAGTTCTCACGGCACGCCTTTTTTTTCACATTTTATCAAAAACGTCAACAAAAAATGGCCACAGTTACGACAAAACGTACCCCAGATATTTTTTTTGTATCTGCTGGGCCAACAGTAATACCTTCTTCAGCCAACTTTTTTCTAATAGACGCAACAACTGGTTGAGGAATACGTGGGAACAATACATCGAAAAAACGCATTTCGGTCAAAATCATGATAATAAACTTGCCCATAGTCCTACAAGCAATTAATAAGCATGAGAAATAATACTACAAAACACATGTGTCGTAAAAAAAAAAATCAAAAAAATCGAAATGTAGAACGATGCATACGTTGGTCTCTTGCCCTTATCTGCGAGTGTAAATTCCTGGTCATCTTTTACAAAATCGCCAACCCTGCATGTAGATTAGTAACAGTTCACTAGGATGAACGAAAGGTAGAGGAAAATGCGAAATTCTTTTTTTTTTTTTCATAATTTCTATGACAGGTTGCTTTAGCTCCCTCGGTTTGTACCGAGAAAATTTTACAGGATGTCTCTGCACATCCTGAGTGTCCAAGTAGTCTCTGTGGAGTGTTCGTGTGTTGTCAATTCTTTATAAAATTAATCCTGTTGGCAAACCCTTTAGGCTGCACAATACCGAGAGAGCCGGCATTTGTAAAGCCTTTTTTGACAGTTTTAGAAAGCTTTCACTACGTACCAACTCCACAAATTAGAAGGCGGAAAACATAAACGAAGATACAAGAAGCCAACGGCGCGAATATATCTAAGTATAGCAGTTAGACGTTGTGGACGGCATAAAGTTGTGAGTTTTTTAATCGTAAAGCAATGACATTATAGAGTACGTACGGTGAGTCTTTGTGATGTAGTAGTCCTCTCATTTGGTTTTCAGTCATACTCATCAAGAATAATTTGTACAAGAGGCACCAAGCAGCAGAAGGTATCTTAGTGCCAGGTACCCACGGTTCTAAAAGAATAGAGTTAATACATTGAAAAAAAAATTTCATTTGATGTAAAGGGTTTTGTAAGGATTGTGGGTTAAATGTGGCGCTTTAGTGTAGATTTTTAACGTGCCAGGTGAAATACCTTTACAAATTGATTGTTTTACCCACCTACGTGTGATACCGTGCTATATATTTCGTCTACGCACTCATGGTACGTTCGGTAATTGCTAAACGACATTAATACCCGTTACAAAATAAAAATGTAAAAGATCCTTTCATTTGCGCCAAAAAAACCAAATAATACGTACAAAAGAGTCCTGAAGTAGTCCGAGTTTCTAATATTTACCAACAAGATATTTGGAAGATTCATCGTCTCTCTGTTTCCATGGACAGCCAAACGCTTTGCTTTTTTCGTTTCTGCTTCCTCCCCTCCTTCTCCTGTTTGTTGTGCTGTAGCTGCAGGTACTACAGCGCCAGGAGCCACTTGCCCATAATAAGCAGCAGCATTTGGGTCTACATAACCTCCATAGCCCTGAGCATATGCGTGTTGATTTTGGTAGGCCGCTTGATTAGCATACGCGGCGTTAGCGTCATAGCCAGGGTAATATTGCTGGTTATAATATTGCGGGTTCTGTGGGTTCTGGTAGGCACCCCATGTTGCTTGGTGTTCCTTAGAACCAGCCCAACTCATTGCGTGCTCTGTTCAGAAAATTTTGTTTTGACGTTTGTTGAATGGTTGGTAGAGCGAGATGGACGTTGAAAATACCGCCAATGTTTCCTTGTCAACTGACAACTTTAGTATGGGATAGCCAACGTAATCGAAGTCTGGTAAGCCTTTGAACAGAGCTCATTATGACGTGGTTTAAATACACGAACTGGACTAGAATAAGTTGCAGGTAATTTATTTGTTCTACAAACGTATAATACAATGGAGCGCTTCGGCAATGAATTTACGCATATACAGTATAGCGAGACACTAAAGATCGTATTCACATCTCGAATGCTTCTTCCTTTGTTATATTTAGATGTCCTACGTGATAGATGAGCGAGTGGTAACGTCTTAGAAAACATTATGTAATTTGTATGGGAGCCTCAGAAAATATTCTTGATATGAGTTATCGATCACAACTGTTCAGGAGCAGGACTTGATCATCATATTGGCAGAAGGAAAAAAGTAAACGTATTAAACGAGCGCGTACCTGTCGCAGGTACATTCTTTTGTCGCGTTGATCTACACCTCAATCGCACTTGGGACCTATTCGTATGAGTACTTGCTGGAGAAGAGAAGAAGTGAAAAGTTTTTGTTTGGTTGAGCCTCAGACAATATTCTTGATATGAGTTATCGATCACAACTGTTCAGGAGCAGGACTTGATCATCATATGGCAAGAGCGAAAAAAGGAAGAAACAGATTTAAAAATGGTATAGATACGTACTCTATTCGTGATCAAGCGTAAAGAGGGGTGCAAGCAGCGTAGCTGCGTAGTTCAAAGAGAAATTTGTCTTGACATGCTTTGCACGCGTAGTACTACACTCTCGTAACAGAATTATTGACACAGGTGATGTGGCTTGACATTTGGCTTGTTGCTTTGTTTAGATTTTTTGACACACTTTTCATAAGGTAGTCAAGTCAAGTCTCCAACGCTAATTCTACGTGGCAAGTGTTGTAAACGACCTACAATACAATAATGTCGTCTCAAGCAGCGACGGAAGATAAAGGGGAAATTATTGAAGAAGAAAAAAAAGAACTAGCCCCAGTTTCTCTTGCAAGTACGCCAATATCGATAATATCAATCAAACTTCAGACGTGACTTATTTGCGACAGTTCTCCATAAAATAAAAACGCAACAACTACAAAATGGACTACGACATGGTGATTATGAATGTTACAGGTTAGTACCACCACGGTGAAATGTATTTACCTATTCACCGTCATTATTAGAAAGTTTTGTACTTTGAGAGCGCGTCGTATACGCAAGAAGCTTCAATTCAAGCATAGGGCTCCAAAGGGCACAAAAGTAAAGCGTGGAGAATACTTCAAACGAGACATAGCAGAAGAGGAAATTGATGATGCCAGGTACGGACGGAGACAGGTTTTGCAGTGAAAGTTTACTGAATATCCAAAAAGATACGTCGAACTATTTCTTGTGTACGCTGAGAGAGCATGGGCTCTGGCTATGGAAAAGAAGAGTGATGACATGCCACGATCCAAGTTTTATTCATTGAGACGCCTTCGTAAAGCGGCCAAATGGGCTAAGCAACTCAAGGAGCTTTGCGAGAGGTCAGCCGAAGAGAAGACTAAATTAGAGGCACAAGTACGCTTTACAAAAGTGTCAATGAACTTGTCTCATTTTTTGTAAAGTCGTATGCTGCGTGGCTTCAAGGTTTAGTATTTGTTGAGGAAGAGAACTGGAAAGAAGCCTTGCAACAATTTCACGGAGCGAAGTACGTATATTCGAGTTGGGCGATAATTTCGACGAAGTGTCACAATTTTTAACCGTTTTTGAACAAAATTTCATCACTAAAGAAAGGTTTCAATCGCTTGGTGCACGCGTTTTTGATGCGTAAAGTGAAATGTAAAGCGCATTGTGCCTTTTTTTTTTTTTTGTAAACTGACTCTACAAGAAGACCAAGTCACTTATAAAATGTTATAGGACCGTTTACGAGCAATTATCGAAAGTCGGATCAAAGGAACACAAGACATTGTGCCTAGAACGTGCTGACGAAATTGAACCAAACATAAGGTTTTGCGTCTACAACCTAAAAGATGAACACCAAGATGAGTCTCAAATTATTGATATGCTCGAGCAATCAGAAGGGAATACGTTGTTGATGGAAAAGTTGAGTGTGCGTAGGAATCAGTTAAAAGACACTTTTTTTGTGCGTAGACGTAACACTTTGTTCGTAGGGAGTCGTTTCTGAAACTCGGTTGAAAAAAGCCGATGCAACTCATGCTATCGAGCAAATATCTTGGCGTGGCAGCGTTATACCCATTAAAAATGAAAAATTACGCTTAGCATTGATTACGGCTGAGGTGACTTTGTGAAAAGTACTTCATACGCGTTTAACTGTTATGTAGGAGCTAGGGAAACAAACGGAAAGTGGTGATGGCGATATCGCAGAACAAATTGCGCTTTACGATAAATTATCTTTTCAGTACTCGAATGCTGAAGATTGCGTCTCTAAAGACCCAACTATTTCAGTACGTAAAATTGTAGATAAGGAATTTTATTTTATTGCACAAAAGCCTGAACGAGTCTGTTTTCGCATAAACTGAAAATATTGATGCAGTACTTTTACGGCCTGATACTCACGTTATTTAAGGACCTAGATAAGACGTGCTTGCGCAACTACATTGCCTATCTACGCACCAAAAAACGAATTGAGCGAACATTGATGCTTGCAACTAAAAAACAAGCTTCTGTCGATAAACAAGACTTGGGTACTCAAAAAATTACCTTCGTAGTGTTTTTCTCACCGGGAACAGGTCCCTACCCTCGCAAGTTTCACGGAGACAAGGCTGATGACCTCGTACGCCTATACGAAATTCTCGTTCAATATGTTGCACAAACAGGTACCGTAGCGCGTAATAATTTTTTTTTGGGAAGTTAACAAGAAGAAATCGGATATTTACACGTCACTTTAGGTGCTGATGAAGACGATGACAAAAACCAACGCGTAGCGGCACATCAAACGTTTAAAGCGCACAGGTACTAGAAAATCAAAATCGAAGTCTAAATATCCTACAGAGCTTTTTATATGGCTGTGGTATTTGCAAAGTCCCGAAAATACGCGGAGTCGGTGGTTTTGTTCCAATACGCAAACACACTATTGAGCAAAGCTTTACAAACCCACAATTCAGAAGCTAAACCAGATACAGTAAGTGCCCGACAAATTCGCAAAACCAATTACTAAAACTTTCCGTAGCGGTTGGTTTCAAAAATTAATCACTTACAACAATTGGGCGAACAGCATCTATGTGAAGCGAGAGCAAGGAGACTTTTGGGAAATAGTAACGAACAGAGCGATAGCAATTATTCGAGCGCAGTACGCACTTACGCGTTTAAACCATTGTCTTACTGAATTTTCAGGCGTTACTAGAGAACTTAAATGTTTATGACGCGAGCTTTTTGGAAAAGAAGACGCTGATGCATTTCCCTCCTAAGCAAAACGTAATGGGTTGCAAACCAATACAATTCGATATCGCTTCAAATGACTGTAAATTCCCAGACTTAGAAGATCGCACGAAAACGAAAGCTAAACAAGGTGGTTGGCTCAGTTACTTTATGGGGAGTTAGGGAACCAAATGGTTCACAACATTTTCCAAATAAACAAATGTCAAAAAACCATTTGTTTTGCGCTTGCACGTATCTACAATGCAGTAAATTTCCGAGTAATTTCGCGCGGGGAAGTTGGGAGAAAGTAGGATGTTGACTTGTTATGAACAAACTAAACATTCATTATTGTTAATTCCTCAATATAAACGCAATGCAAACTACTTACCTTTTGATCGCCGTATGTGCTCTTGTTGCTGTCATGGCACAAACTGCAGCACCAACAACCGTAGCACCAACGACCGTAGCACCAACGACCGTAGCACCAACAACCGTAGCACCAACAACCGTAGCACCAACGACCGCAGCACCAACAACCGTCGCACCAACGACCGCAACACCAACAACCGTAGCACCAACGACCCCACCACCAATGACTGGCGCTCCAACTACTGTCGCTCCAACTACTGAAGTTCCTACAACTGCCGCTCCTGCCGTCCCAACAACCGCTGCTCCAGTTGTACCAACCACTGCTGTTCCTGCCGTACCTACTACTGCCGCTCCTGTTGTCCCAACAACCGCTGCTCCTGCCGTCCCAACAACCGCTGCTCCTGCCGTCCCAACAACCGCTGCTCCAGTTGTACCAACAACTGCTGCTCCTACAACAGTTGCCCCTCCTACAACTGCCGCTCCAACTACTGTTGCTCCTACAACAGTTGCCCCTCCTAGCTCCAGCATGGCCTTGCAATTCACATCTTTGCTTGTTGCTGTTGTTGTTTGCGTCATTCAAATGATGTAAATTTTTGTTAATAGAAATAAACGAAACATTGCGTTTACTTTGTACAGTGTATTTATTTGATATTAAAGTAAGAATTTTGCGTCGTCTACTTGCTACGCACTTCTAATACTTCTTCGCATTGAGGAACACTTACGTTGTATTGTCCTTCTACCTTTGTTTATCTCCTTCGCTCTTGAAGTGGTGACGCTACTACAAATATCTTTCCAAACTTCCTTTTTCTTCGGTTTCCTCGCACGTTTTGTGAATTTGTAGTCGGGGTGGTCCTCGTCAAATTTTGCCTTTACAATTTCAGTTACAAGCGCTCGAGAGTGGTTTACCTTTATTCTGGCTGCTTTTTCTTTGAAAGGAGCTTTTTCATCTTCACTGAGTTCTTTCCAGCTTTCTAGCAAACAATGTGTTAAGAAGTAGTTTAGACTTCCTAAAGCGAGAATACGTACGACCAAGCCGTTTAGAAACTTCTGCATTTGACAGGGCAGGGAATTGCTGGTGGATCAAAGGGCGGTGCTTGTTGGAGTAAAGGAGGAACGAATTAGTTGGTCTTTTCACCGTCGAAGTAACTCGTTTACGTTTAGCCCTTGGTTTCGGCGTTGTATTTGGTTTTGGCGTTCTAAATAGAGTTAATTTTCATGAAGATAGAAGGAGAAGAGTAACACACGAGTACAAAAGCAAATATAACGCCAGAAAAAAGAAAAAACAAAAAAGAAACAAAAAACCTGAGGTTGATTTATTTTCACGTGTTAACAACGTACTTGACCTGTATAGCATTCTTCAGTGTAAAATTTTGTAACGCGGGATGGAACTACAGAGATATTTTAGCCATAGAAACGTTTTTGGAAAAATAAAGTGATTTGTCGGTTTTTTGGTTTTTTTTTTTTTTTTTTTTTTGAACACAATCAAAAATGTCTAGGTATGAAGGGGAAAAGAAAAACACTGCGACTTGTACGTACTTCAAGGGGTAAAGAAAAGTCCAAAAGATTTCGTTTATCGTTCTTTGGTGGTGGAGGCGGTTGGGGCTTGTCATCACCGCATGGTTGAGCAGGTGCACGTGCTTGAGCAGGTACGTTATCCAGAAAACGCGCTGCAAGATATAATACAAGTAACTTTTCTCTACCCTCAAGGTTTCCAGTATCGAAGCGTTGTTGATTTGCATTTGTTTCGGCCATTTTTAATAGTAGGATAGTTATGTACAAGTTAATAAGAGAAACTATAGAAAATGTCAGCACAAAAACAAAAAAAAAGTAACGACCGAAAAAAAGGGCACAAAGTGATTTTCTCAACTGAAACAAAACAGTTTCCCTCGTTACTAAATGTCACGTGGTTACACGTTGGATGGTAGAAACAAAACATTTTAGACAGAGCATAGAGAAGTTTAACACAAACGTATCGTCCCGTTTGCGATGGAGTAGTACCACGCAGGGATGAACGAGAGGGTAAGGAAAAAAGGATGAAGTAATCAAAAAACTCATTCAATAGAACCCTTCAAATTTTATATTACTCTTACTCTTGTATCTCGCTAAGATGTATTAGACGTACGTTTTAAAGCCTCTTGTGATGCGTTTCTGTTTGTATAACAAGAAAAATACAACTTTTCTTTTAAGTTGTGAAAACCATATTTAGTTATAGTTTAGGTATTTAGTACTATGCTATGCGTGTAACAAATTGTGCCAATGAACAGATGATATTAAGAGCTCCGTTGGTGTATAAAAAGCATTTATTTGTGTACTGTTGTGAGGCAACCACGAAACGTCATTTCGCACCCAATTTTTGCTTAGCAATCACGTGATACATACAAAAACATGTTAAAAAAAACCAAAAAAAATGTCGAAAAGTTTCAAACAAAAGGTTTTGTCATTCACAAGAAAACCCACGCTGTATGTAAGCTAATATCCAGGTCCTGTGCATAGTATTAGATAAAAAGATATCCCTCCAGAACCGTTGTTGTGAATGTTGTGTATGGACCTACGCAGTTAGTTGTATGTAGCCACAAATTCCCGCACGAGGGCCACTAAAGAAAAAAAATAAAACCATTTCTTCAGAATAAAATGATTCCAACAACTGACGGTTTTCAAGAATTCTACCACGTCGATATACATCCTATTAGTGTTAAAAAAGAAGTGAAGATTGAAAAAAGGTGATACCGTTTTATGTTGTGCATTTTTATACAAAAGAAAAAAGAAGCAAAAAAGAATGGCGTACCTTGACAACAGATCGTTATTAAATTCCTTGCATGTATTTGACTAGCTTCTACAGTCGCTAGATGTGGACGGAGGATATTTATAGACTGTGATAAGAGTGTTTTGAGTGATCTTTAGTGGCTTTGTATTTGTAATGTCGTTTCCGAATAAAAACTTTTTTCCGAAACAAAAAAAAAAAGACTGCATGTTCAAATCCTCTTTTGTTATTGAGTTAGGAGATTCATGCTATTCTTAGTTGGTTTTCTTTTTGTTTTTTTTTGTTGTTACGAACAGGATTTATTTGGATCCGGCCAGAAAAGTAAAAAAGAACTGTGTAATACTATTACGTACGGCGCTTAGAAACTGCAAAAATATCCACTGGAAAATGTGCACAGGGTGTTTTGCGCTTTTGGAAAGTGGGTACACAATACAGAGTGGAAGCAACGTGAACCAATGTTGAACGAAATGACACCCCTGCGGAAAGAGAGGAGAACCATTACAATGGAAATGCGGTCAGAGAACTCTGCTATGAAAGTAGCTGCTTATCTAATTAGCTTTGTTCGTGTGATAAAATGAGCGTACTGTTGTTTAAGGTATACAGAGTGGAGTGAGCAATCCTTTTTTTTTTGTACGTTCAAACATGGTTTGGGATTTTGGCTTTGTACGTTCTATTTCTGTACTAATCTCTATTCACAGGTGTTGCGCCTTCTGTGGGCTAATTTAGAGTCCCCTATGGCGTAATACAATAATGTCATGCCGTTATTGAAACAATGCTTTATAAGCTGTGTTTTGCGCCTATGTTGCTTCCGGCACGTGATATAAAATTTTATTTTGGTAATTTGCCAACCGAAATTAAACAATTTTATCTCAGTACGTACCGTTGCTAATGTTGATAGAGTGTAACAAACAGAGTTGACTCGGTGTGACGACAAGTTAGCCACACAAGGAAACTGCTTCTTTAGCTAAGCAAATATGGCCTTGGTCGAATTGTTCACAACCTCAGGTTTGCTTGGTACGGATGAGCGTAGCCTCGTTAAGCGGTGGGCTCTTTGCCTATAGTAGTGTTTTCCAATCAAACAATAGAAGTGACACATTGCACTTCTGGTTGATTGACGGTACTCAAGTTAAGTTGATAGTACACAGCAATTTATTTGGTACTTGGTGACGTATCGGAACAAAAAACAACCGAAATCATGGACAATAGTTTGTCCTTATCACTATTTTTATTAATTTTATTAAATTGGCGTTGGAAGAAGGCCAGCAACACCTTTCTGCACTAGAGCTCATGTTTATGTCGTTAAGTGTTGGCACAAGACGGAGATTTCAACAAAAACAATTTTACGGCATACGTGTGCCTTAATATTCAGTATTCTTACTATACAACCGACGATGCAACGTTACCTTTCTGCTACACGCTATTTAACAACAAATGACGCAAAACTAAAGAAGATTGTCGAAAATATAACAAAAGACGATAAAACGGAGGTAGAAAAGGCTGTCACGATATATCATCACGTTAAGGAGACCGTAAAATTTGGTTGGTGTACACAGTTCTACGCTATGAATGCAAGAGAGATATACGCCTCCGGATACGGATACTGTAATACAAAAGCAACGCTATTCAATACTATGTTGAGGTAAAAAGGAGCCTGAATTTTTTCCGTTTTCGGACATTCTTTGACTTTCTTTTTAGGATCGCTGGAATTCCTGCTAGGCAACATTTTTATTTGATAAATGCAGATATTCTTGCTCCTTTTGCAAGCCCATCAAAATGGGTGGAACATTCTACTACAGAAGTATTCTTAAATGATAAATGGCTAGGCACGTGACTTTTCTTTGGATTTTTTTTTTGGTGGTTATTGCTGACGAGCCTCCTGTTTAGAAGTTGATAGTTATGTATCGGATACTAAGTTATATAATAAAGCAATGAAGAGCCTCAAAGACGAAAATAAAGTACTTGGTTGGGGAGCACATATTGATTCGGCAGATGATTGGGACGGAACAACAGATAGTTTTCAACAGGTAAGCTATTACTGTTAATTGATCTAGGTGTATTATAACTGACATACTTTAAGCTTGTAAGAGGGGATAAAGTAAAGATATTTTCAAAGGATTTCGGCGTGTTCAATGATACTGAGGAGTTTTACAAGACAGCGGATCCAAAATTTTTACCTACAAAGCGAACATGGTTTTTGTACGTTTTGTTGTTTAATAGCATACAGAATTCTGATAGATTTTTAGAAGCGCTATTTTCTATGTAGTACTGCCTATGGCTAATAATAATGTCATACGGTATAGAGATGGTAAGTAAATGGTACTGTAACGTCACACTTCCCAAATTGTCAAATAAACTCAAGTGTAAAATGTAAAGAGAAGTTTGCTTCGTTTTGACTTGGCTAGTATCCTCTGTCAGGATAACATTGTAGCTCAAGGCCTTTTGAGTGGATCACAGCTGCCCTTACGTCAAATTTAAAGCAAAGAAAAGCACGCACGTGACATTCATTTTCATCAAGATTTGGACCAAAGCTCTGGTCTTTGTAGCGTGAGATGTGGCCGTTTACCAGTATTAATGTATTTTCTTTAACCATTACATGTTGTGTTGGTTAAATTAATAAAGGCCCAACCGAATCTGAGAACTACAAGTGAATCATTCACGAAAAGCTAACAAGTAAATCTGTGAATCTCCGGTTGCTGAAGAACCTTGGGTTGTCTTATATTCACAAAACTACTCTGTAAGCCAATACAATGTCACATAGACGCGAAAGAGCGTCAAAAAGCAAAAATCCTTCAAAACGCTCTCAAAAGGCATCCAGGAAACGAGAGAAACACTCAACCGCGTTTATCGAAGCGATGCGCACAGACTTTACAATGGAAGACTTTGAGTTTACACACAATTCAAATTACGGCGTGTACGTTGATTAATACTAATATACCAGCGTTACGGGCAATTTTTCAACCATTTTTTAGTGTTCCAGCAAATGGAGCACTACGTCATAGATCACAAATGCTCCTGGACAATTCTAGGGGATAGTAAGTCATAAAAATACAAAAAAAAAACCCACTTGGCAGACAAGTTTTTTTTTTTCTCTGAACTCAAAGATTTTTATTGTTGATGTTAAAGTACTCTCGTAGTGACGCATACCGTAATAAATGGGTGGATTGGCTTCTGAGCCTTGAAGGTAGTGAGCAGTGTCTATCTGGATACTACGGTAGGTTTCTGTACTTACCAACGTACAGACAAAGGCACGTGCAAACAAAAATGTCATTACTCTTTTCTGAGCACCCTATGAGGTTGCCTTTATTTATTTTCACTCCTCGTTTTTACACCATATTTGATACCTGGTACTTTAGCCAGCTTGTTGAACTGACAGAAAAATAAATATCTTCATAAATTTTAATTATATTTATACTAAGTATAATACACACATAATAAGTGTTTCACGTAGCTTTGAGCGTAAACGAAAAAACTTACTCACTGTTTTGAAACTCGTAATGGAACGTGGAGATGTTAATGATAGATCAGGAGCATTAAAGTTGATAATGTTTTGGGGTGCAGATCTTGAAGATTATGGAGATGATAAAGAACGATGTTTAGCAGAAACTATTTTTTTTGATGTTTTGAATGAAGAACCAGATTTTCGACTAAAATGCCAGGTTAGACCTTTTTGCTTTTGTCTAAGAAAGTACTTCTCATGCTTAATATATTTATGTTCAGGCACTGGAATATTTGGCTTGTTATTGTGGAGTCACTTGTGTCAATAATATTACAAAACCTCGATATGATACTTTTTGGAAGAATCTATTAAAAACAATTCACGGGTACTTGGAAGAAGCAATACTAGGAAACTATCTTGAAGAGGAAGAAGAGAAATTCGTATCTAGATGTATTACTATAGCAGCATCAATCCTATCTTTTAGAAGTGGTGAAGCTTTTAGAAAGCATATTGCAAGGTATGGCTTTGTCAGTACTGCCCAAAAAAAGTATAAAAGAAAAAGGATTTTAACATTCGCTTTAGTTTTGCGGAGGATCTCCACGACTTTTTTGAAATATCAGACTCTCCAAGTATACTCATTGCAATAGCCGAGGCAATGTGTAGTATACTAAACGTTTCTGAACGCGTGAAGGATATCAACAGCACGTTCAAAAAACCGGAGAGTATAACTTCAAAATGGCGAGAAATGATACTTGAAAATATCCCGTCAAATGACTTACACCAGAAGAGGTGGAATGACCTCGAAAAGTTACTTGAGGTTAGTTAAAATTTAGTAGATAGTGTGTATTAGATATTAAGTTGTTTAACGGGAACTTTTAGTCGCGTCAATGGATTGTTGAAGTACCTTACTTTTATACATCTGATAGACTTGTTAATAGTCCTAAATCGAAAGCAAAAAATAAAAAATACTGGAATTCAAGGGACTCACAGTACGTTTCATCTATTTTTATATACTTCATCTTGATATTGATAATGTATTTTAACCTTAGTTCTGCGTCTTATGCAAAATCACATTGGGCTGAGGCTCTTTGGTTTCGTGTTATGAAGGAATCTTTTGGTAAACATTTTAGTGAATGTTTCTGCACTACAGATAGACTTGCTTACCTCACTCGTGGTGGTAGAAAGTTTAGAACACGAAAACAACGAGACTGGTACAAAAGACAGTTTTTTTCCCACAGTCACGTGTTTGTCACGTTGTCGATTGACTAGTTTTTATTTCTTTTCTGATTTTATTTTACAATAGGGTTAACGATATTTTGGAGCTTGGAAACAGGTCGTTGTACAATGAAAAACGTGTGCTTAAAGATGATCCAGTTGACGATATTGAACGTGAGTTTTTGATATCAAAACATAATTTAAGGCAAGAGAGTGATACTGCGTACCCTTGGATTGATAAAGAGATAAAAGGACGCCCAGTTAATCCAACAATTAAAGGGAGAAAGAAATAAAAAATATACTATGTAAATGAAGCGCTGTTTACAGAAATAAACAGAAACAACCAAAAATATACTTTCGATATTTGATTGAATACCTTGACTGGAATAGGCTTGTAAGTTAACTTTTTTTTGATTGCTGTCAACACGTCACTGTGACGACTGAGCGATTTATTACCCTTTGTGCATAACTGATCTTCAAAGGCAACTGGTACGCTTGGAATTAAGAGTGTACAAGGACATTACACTATTAATACAATACCACATGTGGAGTTCGTTAGATTAACTTAACTGAAAACTCCGCGTTTATGGTAACCCACCTCTGTACACTCCCTTTGTAACTACGGGGGTTGAGGATGTATTTATCATAGATTCCCTCAAACTTCCAGAGACCGTTTTTTTTTTAGGGTTTTCACATTTTTGCTGAAAATAGTTGAGAAAGCCAGAAACAGTTTCGTACGTAAGGAGGAGTTACAAAGCTGTAAAAATACTCAATAGACAACTTCATTATTACTACAGTACTTCGTTGCCGCACCATGGTCTTCAATAAAACTGTTTAATGTTTGATACAATCAAGAGAGCTTTATTTATAATCAGTCTTCTCGCAGCAAAGTTGTTTCGTTATGACGCTTACATTACTTATAGGTATTAAGAACTTCCCATACACAAAAAGTCACATTGGATTCTATACCTACAGCCCAGTCTATATTAAAACGGCTTGTGTGGGAGTGTTTGTGAACTTCGAGATTGTTTTCCGATGTACTTTCGAGAACTGCCGTGTTCTATGTCCGCTAATATCGGCCGACATTTGATAAAGTTGTAAAGTGTACCCCTACATTATATAGAGCTTACCGGGACAGTTTAGACTTGCGGACAAGTTTGTGTGTGATTAGTTCACTATCGTTCCTGAAACACGTGACTTAATCAATAGAAACAATAAGCAACACAACAACCAAACAAAGAAAGACAAACAAGATGAGCAACAACTCAACTGCTCTTCTTACAATACTCTTACTCTCAGTATTTACTATTGTATCCAGCTGTACGTCAAGTGATATTTGTTACACATAGTGCTCCTCAAGAGTTCTAAACTTATACTTTTTTTAGCCGTTTTTCAGGCATCAATTGTTGGAGACCAAACATGTAGACGAAACTCTGATACAATGGGTGTACCGTCGAGCACTCTTACTTGGGGTGATGACGGAAATAGATTCTCAGTAATTAAATTCACGATTTTTACCAACGAAGGTGGTGTAGTCCCAAGTGGATCTACAGTTGACTCCGCTGCTTTAACATTCATTGGTGAAAATGATGGAAGCTATCGGGGAAATGTTTATAGATCAGCTGTTGACTGGGATGAGGATACTGTCAACTACCAAAACTTTGGTGCTTCTGCCGGTGCCGATGTTGAAGACTATGCCGGTGCTTCTGTTGCCGAAATACCTGACACAGAGAGGGACCAAGCCATTACCATTGATGTTACTAGTGCTGTTAGAGCTTGGAATACTGGTGAAAACAATTTCGGATTTGTCATTGTACCAAGTGCGTTCTTATTTTTACCTTAACCACATGTCATTACTAACTGTTTTCTTTTTTTTTAGATGGTAGAGGTAGAAGTCGTTCTTCAGTTTACTCCTCAGAATCACAAAACAGGCCGGTACTTGAAATAACAACCCGCGAAGAGTACCAAGGATATAATGGCATTGGAAACAACGTACAAAATCCTACATATGGTTCTGTAAACGCTCCTTTATTGCGTCAAGTTATGGGTGCTAATGGTAATATCGTAATACCGCCATCATACCAAGATGGTCTTTCTTCTGTACGTTACAACACCCAGTTTTTTTCAGTATGTTTTGTTTAACTAACTTCCTCACTAGCCACGTGAATTGGATTCTAATGGTGACCCATTACCTTCAGTAAGACTAGTAAGTAATCTTGTTGCCAACCACATTGAGCAAAGATCACGTGCAAGAAACCCAAGAAGGTACTTTCAAGACCTGAAAACAAAAAAATCGTTTCTTTACCCCTTGCTGTTGCTCACTTTGGTTCCTTAGACATACTGATTTATTGACATACTTCGGGCAATTCTTGGATCACGATATTGATTTAACTCCAGAAGGTGGAGCAGAGTTCAATATTCAAGTACCTCCAAATGATCCAGTCTTCTCCCGTGAACTTCATTTTACAAGAGCTCGACAAATAGCTGGAACTCCCGCAACAGATCCTATAGAGCATCCTAACATAATCAGTGCTTTCATTGACGGTACTAATGTATATGGATCTGATCTCGACCGTGCTACTAAGTTGAGAACATTGTACGACAAACAATCTTTGAGGTATTTTTTTTTTACTAACTATCTGACCTAGGAGTAACGGGCTTATGAAAACTAGTAGTGGTGACTTTTTGCCTTTTAATCTTGATGAACTCAACCTCGGTATGGCCAACATTGGCTTTGTTCCTGATAATGAAACATTCGTTGCTGGAGATATCCGTGCCAATGAAAACGCTGTATTGATGTCTCTTCATACTTTATTTATAAGAGAACATAACAGGATTGCTGGAGAGCTTCAAACAGAAAATCCAACATGGTCAGATGAGAGACTATACCAAGAAGCTAGAATGCGCGTTATTGCAACCCTTCAATCTATTACTATGTATGAATGGCTTCCAGAGGTTATTGGAAACATACCAAGCTACAGTGTACGTACAGCTATCATTTTTCTTTCTTTACAAAGTGCTAACTCTGTTTCCAGGGATACAACGATAACGTTAATCCTGGTATCATGAGCGTTTTCTCAGGAGCAGCTTTCCGTTTCGGACACAGTTTAATCAGTACTATAATCCACAGAGTCGACCCAGACTTTCACTCTATTCCACAAGGACCTCTTCTTCTCAGAAACGCTTTTTTCAACCCTGTCTCTATTCAATACGGAATTGGTTCTATTCTCAGAGGTGTCATGATGCAACAACATGAATCTGTTGACGTACTCATCAGCGACGACTTGAGAAACTTCTTGTTTCAAACTGTCGGCGGTGGAGGAGCAAGCAGACACGATTTATTTTCTTTGAATCTTCAAAGAGGCAGAGATTTGGGTCTACCAGACTACAACACACTTCGTGCTGCATACGGATTTAACAGACTTACCGACTTCTCTGAAATTTCAAGCGACCCTGCTACAGTCAATGCGCTTGCTACTGCGTATGTCAGTATTGACGATATTGATCCTTTCGTTGGTGGTCTTGCTGAAGGTACTGCTTACATTATAGTATGATATCACGTGTCTTATTTTATTTATAGATCACCTTCAAGACAGTAAAATGGGTGAGTTGTTCACAGCTATTCTCCGAGATCAATTTGTCAGGTTGAGAGATGGTGACAGGTTCTGGTTTGAAAATGGACGCTTTTCAGATCAAGAAACACAAGCGTTGAGAAATACAAAAATGTTGGATGTTATCATTCGTAACACTGACACAAACCAAAGCACAGCCCAAGATTTCGTATCTGCTTTCTCTCTCAGTGACGCAGCAAACGTACCTAATATGTAAGTGGACTCGAACCACACTGTAAATAAATATGTAGCTACATTTAAAGTCATGTTGTTGTTGTCAAGTTCTTAACTTTACCAATCTTAGATAAAGGTGACTATCCCTCCCCGACCAGTACATATTGTAGTGCATTAAATATAGGGAGAATGGTGGCGTGTAAAATACTTGTATCAATTTCCAAGAAGAGATTGTTTGTGCTACACTAGCTCGCTTCACTGATGCATCTTCCGAAAATTGTGGGAAACAATTATTATTTTAGAATGAGATTTGTGAAATAAATCACTGTGTACATTGACAACACAACAAATGGCGTTATCACAAGAAAGACTGCAATACCTAATCAAAAATTACTACAAAACGGATATACGCTCAGAATGGGAAGCATACGAAAAAATATGCGCAAAAACGAAGCAAACACCTCTAGATTTATTAAAAGATCATAAACTATACACTCCAACAAGTATTTTTACTATTTCAGCAATTACAACAAAAATAAGGTCTGAGCGGGAAAAAATAATACAAGGAGACGATTCATTAGCTGAGGAAGCGAAGAAAGAGCGTCTAGCAAAACGTCAGAAACGTGAAGAAGATTACGCCCAAAAACTAGGTAAAAAGTGCGAAAAATGCAATGGCACTAAGTTGTTGTATCTCTGCGGGCGTGGAAAGGATAATAATCACTGGACATTGCCTTCTGGTGCACAAGGAGAAGGATATATACCTTCTTTCCCTGGTTTGACAGATGGTTGTGGTGATGCTGTAGCTATAGATGTTTGCCTCGGTTGTGGTTGGATAGTAGGAATGAATTTGCAAGCTTTACGGGATTTTGTTGAAGAAGAAGAAACACAAGAGGAAAGCGGCATGTAATTCAGCAGTGAGTACTAATATTGCTTCCAAATAAATGACCCATTGTCTTGAAGTACAAGGCTCGTTCAAAATTGAGTTAAAAAACACGTGATATTCTATTGCGTGTCTTCTTGCAGCCATAGTTGTTAATTGTTGTATTGTTGTATTGTAGGTAGTTACAAATGCCTTCATGATTCACCAGTGCATTAGGGTTTGATGTGAGATCCAACCAATAGCGGAAACCTCTGGAGCTCAAGATGAGCATATTCTGACTTTGCAAAAAAAAAAAGAGTCCACGTGATATTTAGGAACACATAAACAACCCTGACCTGTATTCCGTGCTTAAAACCAAACCAGTAAAAGAATTATTGCTGATTCTCTAGATTATAATGTGCTACTAAATTTGAATTCAACTCGAATCTGATTGGATAGAATTACAAACTCGCTTAACTACAAATATTTTGTTTGTACAAGTATTTACAAGTAAATCTTAGCATGTCAACAACAGATACAAGTTTTGAGATTCCCCCAAAAGGTGGTATCATAGGACGAAGTGTTCTTTCTACAAGTGACCAAGAACAATTGTTTAACTACATGCTTACAATGGCTGCACCAGTACGTTGTTTGCTGGAAATATGATTG
The DNA here is from genome assembly GCA_038496445.1 of Trichosphaerium sp. ATCC 40318. Classification (NCBI taxonomy): domain Eukaryota; phylum Discosea; class Flabellinia; family Trichosidae; genus Trichosphaerium; species Trichosphaerium sp. ATCC 40318. Next base: position 121,030 of record JALMLS010000397.1, read on the forward strand.
TATAATTCTTACCACTTTGTATTAACATATCTTTCTCAACAGAGATATATTGCTGATTTGAAATCAATGGCATCAAGTGACAAATTCAAGGACAAGAATTTTCCTTTCCCAATGACATACTACAGGAATGCACTTACAGATGAATGTACAATGAAAGAAAGTACGTTTATAGTTTGTAATCTACTTTAATTAACACCCGTTTTAGAACCTACGAAGACCCTACAATGGATTAACGGCATCCTCGACGATATAAAAAGCTATGTTTCAGAGCATGAAGATACCGCAAATCTCGAAGACATGTACAAAATAGGAAATCTAACGATTGACAGTTTCAGGGCTCAGCTGTACCCTAAAAAGGGCTTGTTGTGTAAACATAAGGATCCCGGTAAGTACTTTTAAGAGTAGTACAATAGAGCTTACTCCATCCGAATTTAAATGGGCTGGAAGCCTCACACTTGGTGCACCTTGTGACTTTATGTTTGATGGACACTTAATCAAACTATACTCAGGAGATATTGTATTCGGTAACTTAGGTAAAATCGAGCATGAGGTCGTAAAAGTATATCCAGATGAGGTACCTTCATGGTGGCACTCTGTGGAAAATCTTGGATATGCTCGTTGTAATGTTCAATTTCGTCAGTATGATCAATACACTGGAAAAAAACAAACTGTAAAAGAGTACGATGATTATATAAATTCCTGGCAGCGCAATTGATCCCTGATTGACATCTTCCTTACTTTATTAACCAAGATGTATTTAATCTCACAGTGACAACCATGTATAAGCGCATAAAACAACCGATCGAACATAAAAAAGACGCAATGAGAAACATGTTTAACTTACTAGTTTTATTACTTCGCAACTCAAAGAAAAAAGGCAATTGTTGTAAAAGTGTAGTTTATTGTTATTTTAAAGGATATCAGACAAGTACGTGCTTATGAGTCAATTTGGATGACTGCAGTATGGGTGCCTTTTGTGAAATCGTTGTAGTTAGGCTTGTCTCCTTGATTCAAGGCACCATACTTGGTCCAGTTATCCATTACAAGAGCCATTGAATAAGCGGAGCGAGTATCGCAAATCAACTCTTCCCTGTCTTTGTTCTTCTTGAACACCTTATTCATAAACTTGGACATCTTTGATACTTCGGTCGATTTAATACGGTCGCGTCCAGTTACAGCAGATGTTTCAAGTAACTGCTTAACAAGCTCAAGGAATTTTCTTATCTGAGCGATAATAAGAGTCAAGTCTTTGCAAAAGACCTCTGACTTTTTGAGGCATTTGTATGCCTCTCCTGTTTGCAACTCGGCGTGACATTCAGTTAGAAACTCGCTGATTAAGTTTGCTTTAGCTACTGACTTTGCAAGAGATTGTCTGTCATCTTCGTCCAGTGCACCTTTTTTTGATTCGGTGGCAGTGTTATAGATGTCAAGGCCTAGGGCGCCTGCTCCTACGAGTGCTGTGAGTACTGCTGCTGCTGCTACTGCTGATGCCATGTTGTTGATGGGGACGAAGTTGTATTATTTTGTTTTCTTGTACCTGTACTTAACACGCAAACTAAACTACAAAACCACTTCTCAAAAGTTAGGCCAAAACTTTTTTTTGGAGTATATGCCATACTTTTATTATAGCCTAGTGTTATAGCATAGCTGGCCAACTGTTGCGTATTTTAGTTGTTGATGTAGTTCTTTATTAACTTCAGTTTTTTTGAAGTTCACAAATAAAAAATCGGAAAAAACCAACCTTTCCTGCCAGTGTATGTATTAGCGATAATTTGAAAAACTGCTGTATTACGCATGAAGCATCAACCTGTAGTTTTGCCGAAAGAAGATTTGGCCTAATTTTTCTTTGCAAACTAACAAACATCTGTACTGAACTATCGCAAGTGAAGATTTGTTCTTGACTTGATCAATTACACATTGCAATACTAGTTTTGTATGTGTATTGTTGCGCTATCTGAAATCATCATACTATGCTGTACGTTTCTTAAAATCCAAATACATGCACAAACTTAGGCTACTCTAGACAATTCTATTATGAGTTTTTCTTTTTCATTGTCGATCATCGTTCAATCTTGCTGGGAACGAAACATAGAAACACACCTGGATATTTTGCTTTCATGATGTTAGATACTTTCTTCACTAGCCACAGCTTGAACCATTTAACCTTAACTTTACTGTAAAAGTTATAATAATCACGTGTTTTAATAAAACGTTTGATATCATGTGCAACAAAAGTGATTCCAAATAATTGCACGTATGACAATTAGTCTAGTTTCATTTTTCATGGCGTGTCACGCCATGTGCGTAAAGAATTATGACACGTCGAGCTATAAATTTTCGTAACAAATTCTACTACTAAGAGTACATTCTGACGAATTAGCAGAGAAACAAAAAACCGGTATATCAAGAATCTAGTGAAATCCACAAATTTTTTTTTTGTAACTTTCTAATGGCAATTCAACGCTTATTGTCCGATACTTATTAAAAACCTATTATACACTCATTTTAATAACGTTGGTTGTGATTTTAAGGCTTTTTAAATTAATTTAGAGTATATTTGTTTGACACGAAACGATAATAAGTTGGTAGCGCTCTTTTACCATTTTAAGAGTAATTTGTAGCGCTTTTGAAAGCTATTTGGTGCCTACTTGCCACCCATTTGTTCGCGCTGTTTTTTGTCCTCAGTTTCGGAGATACCATAGCGTGTGCTGTTCGCTGTGTAGTTCTAAAACAGGAGTTTAGTTAAAATGTCGCTTGTTGCGTCAATTTGTATTATAAATACTAAATTAGCGGCTACTGTAGTAACATACTGCGACTCTGGCTTGGTTGTCTTGATCAATTGTTTTTTGTCTCAATTGAGAAATACTGAAGCTCTCTTGTCTACCAGAACCTAAACAGTGGTGTCAAGACGACTTTTCTTGTGATCTTTTTTACTAATTTGTAATTGCTTTACCTTCTACACCTTTAGATCCCCACCGTTGTTCTTCCTACGCTCATAATTAGCAAAATACGAATAAATATAACGCTACTATACCTCAGTAACATCGTTTATGAAGTCTGCGTCAGTTTCCCAATCATCGTCGTCATCCATACCAGGATCAGGTAGTTTATTAGGATCATGGGCACCCAAGTCTTCTGGTCTACCGTAAACACTCATTGTAACGGGTTTTATGTAGTTTAAAAATAGGCCAGGAAATATAAGGTAAGACAAAGTCAAACAACCCAAAAATTGAAATAAGTGATTGCCTATGAGTGCCAATCAAACTAAGTAAGGAAGAGCTATGGCTGTTTCGATAGTGTCTTGCATTTTCATGCAAATCTTGGTGTATTTCTCAGTACTATAGAACTGCATGAAGCTAAGTTTTGTAACATTATTTAAGCACGTGTTTTAGACTACTTTGAATACGTCGCTATTCTTTTTGGATGTAGGCTTAACTCTTACACTTAAAATACCTTTAATCAATGCGGATTGTCTCAATACTTGTAGTACTTTGCGTGGTGGTACTAGCGCAAGTATCTACAATACGTACAAGACTACAATTTGAGGATAACTTTTTGAATTCTGTCCCGAGTTCTCCCGGCGCTTCGTTGGATGTACAGCCAAGTACTAGCGCGGATAATGTTACTTTCATCGATGGTCTCTTTGGAAAAGCGTTGCGGTTCTCTACACAGCGTTCTGGATCGCTATTAACGCTACGTACGCTACTTCAATGATTTTTTCAGTCACGTGTACAAAGATTCTATTAACACGTTTTCAGCTGGCAGTTTTACGCCATTCACTGCAGTACCTGCAACTTTTTCGTTGTGGATAAGGCAGTATAGATACATGCTATTTTCTCGCTCAATTTTTACATTTTCTGGTAGTGGGTTTGGCATAGAGATAGATATTGGTACTCTAATCTTTTTTTTTTTTCGCTTGGATTTTTTTTTCTGATAGTCGTTTTTGTTATTGTTTAGGTGGCCTTACATGCGGTTCTCGGTGCATATCAGTTGAAGCTAGTTCTAGTGGAGAATCAGGTACACTTCAAAGAGCTTATTTAAGCGTCGTTTTAAACGATTGTTGTCTTTCAGACGATGAAACTGGTCACGACGTATTTAATTCGAATTCTGAATGGGTATTGTTGACAATAGAGATTACAGGTCCTTCTGATGCACATGTTGTAAGCGTAAACTGTGTGGCTACGCAGTAGCCAGTAGTAGCGAGCTATTGACTGACGAATCTTTTCTTTAGGTAAAAGTATACAGGAACAATATCCTTCTCGAAGTGCTTGACGCTGGCGGACCAGCTCTTTCTTCAGTGTTATCAACAACACAACTATTGATTGGTGGATCTGGTGTAGATATAGATGAGTTTCGATGGTACAGTACCATTTTTTCAAATTCAGAAAGGCACGTGCTCAGTAATGCCGCTACTTTCTTATAAGCCTCACTCAGATGTTCACAAGTCATGTGTGGAGTATTTAATGAAAACACTGGAGCTTGTTCATCCCCAGATTGCTCCTCATCTATTGACGGTAATCAATCGGAAAGTGGTAGCAATTTAAGCATTGTAGTCATAGGTAAACATATTACAGTTTGTCTATTTGAAACATGATACTAAACAAACAATAGTGCTATCTGTGGTTGTATTATTGTTGCTCATTATTATCATTGCAATAGCTTCAGTATTCATTTACAGATGCGTTGGTAGACGTAAACTAAAAACACAACATGCTACTGTTCTTAATACCATAGCAAATAGTGAAAGCGTTGGTGTGACTCCTATAGAAACACGTGATGCTTCACGTACGCTTTTTTTTTTCATAACACGCATTTTTCTTCATTTCCTTTTTCGTTTTATGGTCTCCTTCGTTCTTGCGGTAGCTTTGAACGTAAACTTCATAGTAATCTATTCACATGTTATTCAGAGTCTGCTACCCGATCACAAAACCCCAGTAGGCTTACTGTGAAGCGAGGTATTGCTACAAGTATAAACAAAGAAGATAGATACAAAGTAACAAATCCTATTTTACAATGGGTTATTCCAAGGGAGTATCTTGCATTGAAGGAAGTCATTGGTAAAGGAAAAAATGGTCAAGTAATGCGAGCGTTATGGAATAACTATAAAAATAAAACCACCATCACGGTACGCCTAATTCTTCAGAACATATCTTTGTCAATATTGTTGTTAATTTCTTACTGCAGGTTGCTGTTAAAAATATCCCTCCTCGGTACTCACGAAAAGATATTATGGATACTTTACGAGAAGAAGTGACAATTGCAATGTACGTCATTACAACAACGAAAAGTCAAAAATGCAGTCTCGAGATTGATTGTCATTCAAGTGTTTCTTCTGAAAAATCTCGTGTTTGACTGATTTGTGACAAACTCGAAAAAACCTCACACCTTTTCCTGTAAAGTATAGTACACTTACAAAATCTTTATTTCAGGACAGTACCTACACACCCAAATATTGTTAAGGTATGTCACTAGTGCTATAAAAATGTGATGCTTATTTTTTTTTCTTTTATGTAGATTTTGGGTATCAGTTTTGACTCTTCTGATTCGTTAATGATGGTAATGGAGTATTGCGATGGTGGTAGTCTGCAAGGAAAGATACTGTCAGGTCAACAATTAAAAGATACACTTTATGGTATTGTAAGTGGTATGGAGCATCTTCACGCAAACAAGGTTGTACACAGGGATTTAGGTACATACACATTCCAGTTCTTTTTTTTTAGTGTTTCCCATGAGTTTTCACGTGATTCACGAGCAACAAATGTTTATTTCGTATGCGCGCGTTCACTGGAAACCAATAGAAGTAACAAACAAGAATTAAAGGGCATGTTGTGTCACGTTAGTGATCACAAACAGCTTCCAGTTTTTTTCAAATTATTTCCCACCAGCGTTGAACTAAAGTATAGTTAACTAACCTGTTTTTTTTTAGCGGCAAGGAATATATTAGTTCATGAAGGGGGTGTAAGAATATCTGATTTCGGTTTCAGTAGACAAATGAACAGTGTAGACCAGGTTCAAACAACACAACTAGAATTTGGACCTTTGAGATGGATGGCTCCAGGTACGCTGTTGTCACTATCTGTTTGTTTCCTGCTATTGTTGTTTTCTCACTAATCACGTTTTTTTAATAGAATTTCTAAAGAAACAATATTCTCTTTTATCTGATGTGTGGTCTTTTGGTATTGTAATATACGAGTTAGTTGTACGTCTTTTTTTTTGTTTTTTTCGCAACCAACTACTGCAATTGAAAAACAAAATCCTAAACGGGTTTCTGCTTCTATATTTTCTTCAAGTATACTACCAATACAAGTATAAAACAGACACGATTTTGTTGAAAAAGTAGCAGTAAAATCAATTGATTATTAACGTTTTATGTTCATACAAATCTCTGAAGCTGTTGAACTGAATTATTTTGTAGACTGGAGAGGAACCTTACAGAGGACATAACATGCTTGAAACAGCAATAAAAATCAGGGATCACGGATACCACCCAACACTACCTAGTAATACTCCTAAATGGATTGTAGAAATCGCAAAGTACGTAGCAATCATCATTGTTTACCAACAACTTTTACACGTATCACGTGTTTTTCAGAAGTTTTTCCACTTTTCATATCTTTTTGTACAATGATTTGCTAACCGGTTTTTTTAGCTTTTGTTGGATGTATTCACCTCAAGAAAGGCTGAGTTTTACAGGATTAAAACAGCGTATACCTGTATGAAAGAAAAAAAAAGAATATAACATGTTTTCACCGATATGCATGGCAAGCAACTACCTTCTACCGGTAATGTACATATTGAATCAATTAATAAACATACTACAATACATAATAGCCTTTCATAAACGAGAAAAGTATCACATGTAACCCTCATTAGATCAACTATTCCATCCTCAATCTGCAACTACGACGGTCTAACCTACCACCATGGTTTTCAATCACTTGGCACTTGAGGTGCCGTAATACATTAATTGATGACCAATATCCCTTGAGTGTGTCCCTGTGATTACACTTTGATCACTAGACGCAACCTTGTTCTTTAGTTAGTTTTGATTGAATTTGGTTAGGGGTTACTGGGATATTTGTTATACAACCATGGATTGTGGGTTGGGAGGCTGATTTTTGCTTGCTATCTGAAGGGTTGTCGTATACTGTCGTTGGACCTGGTCCATATGTAGTCTGTGATATTCGTTGTAATCTATCAAGTATCAACTTACTTTGACACAATTTCAATACAGTAGCATATTTGCTATCTTGTCAAACAGAAATTGTTCGACTTGAAGGCCACAACACCTTACGAACTCTATGCAATTTTTTTTGTACATAGGAATGGTAGGCTGGCTCCTGTTTTCATGTATGTACTGATTACGGCCATCGACAATGAGCGTCAGAAGCAGGAAAGCTCTTTTTGGATTCGGAATTACCCAAGCAAAAGTGCTTTTCCAGCAATCTGTCGGAACCCACACGCCGGCGATTTTTAGTTGTTGTATTTCGCGGTAAACAGTTATATCCGATCCTTTCCCAGGGCGCTTCCAAAACCAATGGGGATACTTCATCTACATGAGTATATACCCTCCACAGAGCTTTAATTGCGAGCCACCTTACAAAGAAGCTAGCTGTACTTTTTGTTGGCAGACATTTTATCGACAACAACTCAGAGCTTGTATTCGTTCCATTTTTAAACTCTGGAAGTTTCAAAACCGGGTAGCTGTGAAAAGTTAGGTTAGTTTAATAGCACAAAGAAATGGTGATAGCGTACTTGTTGTCAGCGACACTCGGTAGTTTGGTTCTAGGTACAAGTCAAAATATTGATACAATAAAAACAAAAAAAACAAAACCGACGTACCTTGTGCACTTAGCTCCATTGTCAGGTCTGCTTCGGTATTCTATATCCTTTTCCCCATTGGGTTGTACTTACGTTCACTACATGAGTGAGAAACAAAAAAAATATCACGTTGTTTGTAGTGACATACTCACTGTACTTTGGCCTGATGTAGCTGTCTTTGTTTGGTTTCGATTGTAAGTAGCTCCTTCTTGTATCGTCTGTTTCGGGGGTAACACGTTTGTTATCTACAATACACTTAGCGAGTGAATACTAACACAACGTACAGCTTCCAAACGATAGTGAGTTTGATGCCGGTGCATTTGCTCCCCGAACTGCTCGATTGCTTTTTTGACGTCACTGGTTCATGTCTTGTTCTTTTAGTGTGTGTAGGAGATATTGGTTTTCATTATTAACCACTTAACACATACTTTATCAAGTTGTCATAGCGCTAGTAGTGGTTTAAAACTTGAATTAATTAAATCCAGACATTCGTTCAATTTCTATTTTATCAAATCAATCACGTTTTTTTTTGATTTTTTGTTTTTCGCAACGGTACCAAGCACAATTCAGAATACTGGAGACAGTATCTAGCGATTTATTAAAACAACGCAGTGCTTTACGATTTGGGAGGGAACTAGGATGTATAAAATATCAATTTTTTTGGTGTAAAAATAATAAACCCAGGGTTGGTTTATTTACTTTTTTAACATTTGCTGAGAATGCGTATTTGCTTCTTTTAGATCACGGATTTCTAATTAATTGATGTCACATTTTGAGTAAATTTTATTTATCTGAAGGGTTGTTGTTGTCGTATACTACTGTCGTTGGATCTGGTCCATATTGTTCAAACGTCTGAAATGTGCTGCATATTCAGTCCTAAACTTTGGGTTCATTTTATTGGCTCTCTCGTTTTCCCAAACACACGTAATATTCATATAGTATCAACATAAAATCCATTGTCAATTGTTGATTCTAGATCAGGGAACACTAAATCAGATTCATTCAGTTTAAAAAAATCAATCTCAACTGGTAAAGTATCATCAGGTGTATTGATTCTTTGATTATTATCAATTAATAACCCGTATGAGTCATGTGTTGTATCTTCAAGCTTATATAACTTATTGAATAATGATGTCTTATCATAAGGTAAGGAAACCTCATCAGCCAGTAGAACTAGTGACCTATAATTTTTGTCAACATAAACTTCTTTTTTTTTTTGGTTCAACTTCAAAAAACTGCTTCACCTGCGATTGTGTAGGCAAGTACTTTGTCACAATATATAAAATAGAAACACGTACCGTATTAAATTACTATTAGTCTTACCATACCGATCATGGAGCACCTCCAGCGCCTTATTCAAAGCGTAAACACAAAATTCAAGAAAAAAAAAGGAAAAAGTTTGTACCTCCTGAAAGAATTCAATATCGCCAGCATGAATAGCAATGGAGCATATATCATGAATAGCGTATTTATGTAAAGGGCATTCAAACAATGTTTCTCTCATTAACTTAAACAGTGCCTTTCCGCGCTAAATAAACGAAACAAGTCAGCAAAAACCAAAACAATAATCCAATAGAACTCTTTACATCGAAATTAACCAAAACCACGTACCTTCAACGCTTCATATGTATTACCAACACCATAATAACTAAGTATCATACAAATTTTAGCTAACACTAACCAATTTTGTGATATTAAAGGATGAGCATTTGTAATACTTTGTAGACCAAACTTTTTGGCTAAAGATATCTCAAGCATGAAGCTTGCAAACGTGTCTTCTGACTATATAGCTGATGTTATTAACCATGCAATGGCTAAAAAGCAAGATTAGTACGTACTATTTTATGTAGACGAAAACCAACAGATCCTGATGTTGAATATTGACCGCGGCCAGACAACCTGACTTGATGCGAAATAGTCATCCAAATCTGTTTGAGTTTTTGAGTTTTTGAGTTGATTTAAACAATGTACCTTTCCTACAGAAACCCATCCAAGTTGAAGAATTAACGGTGGTGGAAGGGCCTCAGGTGAACCTTGTGCTAAGTGAGCAATCTCATTTGAAGCACTCATTACTCTGCTAAGTGCTTCATCCCTAAGAAAATGCTGAGCCTTGTTCATAAAGTATCCAAAACAGTAAAGCAGTTCCCTACCTATCAGTGAACATGAGAGGATTGAATAATCTACATCTCCGTTGTGCATGCTTGAAATATGTATATTCTTTATAACAAGGATCTTTCGCTAACCGGTCAAACATTTCTAAACACGAAAATTGTAAGAAAAATCGGTTTAACAAGTTTCGCAAACTACATCTTACCTGATCCTTGTGTTAGATAATTTGAAGCTTTATTATCAGGTGGAGTTGCCTCAAAGAACCCTGCATCGCCTCCAAGTAACATTAACCCACCTAGAACCAGAAGTAAGTCACATAGCAATCAATTGTATTCTCAAAGGTACCAGCAACACTAGGATGACTCACATGTGATACAGAGCGTGCAGTACGCTCAGCTAAATCATAAAAATGTTTCGAATGGACAGGAAAGCCCTCTTTGGAGCCCAAAGCAAGTATGGTTAACACTTCAAAAAGATGTGGATCTGATGACCAAGCTATGAATAGTTTGTTATAATACTTCGATAAAATATCGAGTACTTGTGCAAGTCTGAAAAGATTCAATGATACTCTGCGGTGTCCAGAAAGATTTGAGTGGAATACCCTACACAACATGTTATAATAGAGAATGAGCAAAACTAGTGTTACTCTCAAAGATGTTGAACAGTGCTTCAAAGTTGCAAAAGAAGACAACGAGCAGACAAAGTAAAAACGGAAAAATGCTAATGTACGTACATATTGATAGTAATATCTGGCATTGTATAATTTAAGCCAACAAGATACATGTGCAGTTAAACTCAAATGGGCAGACAGACTCCAAAGAGTAGACTAATTAAATAAGAGACCTCCAACGAAAAAAAAAAAAAAAAACCCAAATCGGTAAAAACCACGTGCCTGTTGGTTGACAACGCGCTCATACATTTGACGCCAGTAATTAGTTTCCTTGTTTTGTAGTGCAAGCTCTTCGCGTAATTTCTTAATCTCTGCGTTCTTTACGGTACCTTGAAGAGATGTTAGCAATAAAACAAGTGAGAATCGAAGCAAACACGCGGAAAAACTGGTGGGCGTATTAGAAACAACTGCTAACTGAGCGTACTTAGCATAGGACCTCTTTTTTTAGGTGCAGAGTAAACACAAACGGCGTTCTTCTTTAAACATCGTGCGCATGGCGCTTTACCATCACATTTGGCATGACTTGTTCTACATGCTAAACAAGCGCGGCTAAGTCGTTTTGGTTTACCCGAGTTTAATTTTCGTTTTTTTGTTGGCGTTTCTGTTATGTTACACTCTGGTGCGTCGATAGGTGTATTATGGAGCCTATTTCCGTCAGATTACGTATAATTACGTGTAATATGTACATGATGCGCTATAAAACCTGTTTCTAACAATACAGTGTAAAGGAACCTACCTATACAATAACAATAAGGAAATTGGGAGGAGAACGAAGGATTTCACAAAACGAGTTGACTTAACTTGAGAATAAAACGTTTTTTTGGAGATGTCAACGAAGCGGTTTCAGCTTTAACAACTTTTTGGTGTAAACGGTTTAGACCCAAAGCGAATCCGTTATCAAACATGGAAAAAAAGAGCATTGGGATGAAGGAATTAGTTTCGTTTCTTGGTTTTTTTGTTAAGCATTGTCTTACTAAAATACCTTAGAAGAAATAGCTGTTACCGATGAAGGCTTGAAGACCTTGGCAGGAGTACACACCATCAACTTGTCATCTTGTTTTTCGATTTCTGCCTATAAATTATTGTTAACAACTTCCCATCAAAGTTCATATCCTTGTAGTGGTCTAGACCTCTTAGGCTTCATGTTTAAAAACCCATGTTTACTAAACAAGAACAGCCTCAAACATTAAATACAAATTACTATTTATTTATGTACAGTCTTGGATCTTTTTTTGCATTTTTGTTGTTAAAAGTAGGATGAGGGGACCCATCCTTGCTCTCCTTTTATTTCTGCTAACCACCATCCTGAATCATCCCTATCTATGATACCTATCTTCTCCCCAGCCTTAAAACCTGAAAATAAATCAGAAAAAAGTGAGAAACAAATATTGACTTAAACGTGGTTCAGCTGCGCGCTTGTTCACGGATTTTAAAGCTATCAATAGGAAGATGGGTTATAGGTTATACGTACTAAGTTTTTTGCTTTCACCAAATTGTTCATCAGGTGCTGTCTCATAACCGAATTTAGCAACAACCCACTCTTTTATTGTATCATCAAAAGAGTCATATTCGCCATCTTCAGTTGTAATGAATTTTCTAGGACTAGACATTGATGTACTCAATGGATCTCGTTTACAAGGTCCACAAACTCTTACAGCTTTCTTTAATAGTAACATTAGCGAAGGGAATGGATTTAGAAAATTGTTCGGAAAAAAAAAAAGAAAAACGTACAAATCCTTGACCTGGTAATAACTTTCGTGATTTAGAGCAATCTCCACAAACAACGCAACCACACTGGCGACAGTGATGCTAAAAATACATTAGAATGATTATAACACAGTCTACAAGAACGTACTCTTCTGAAAAAAGTTGTGAATTTGGCTTTACATATTGAGCAATGCTTGCTTTCGTTATCAGGAACCCAAACAGGAGCTACTGCTGTTGGTTTTGGTTTACCTCTATTGAGGGTAGTTTCTTTCAATTCTAGGTTATCAACAGCCTTTCTTATTTCTGTTAACCACTCGTATTTCTCTTCTACAGAGTTTGCAAGTAGAACAAACGATTTAGATTCACTGCGTAGTTGAAAAGCATTGAATAATTTTCTTGTTGCTACACGTAAATAAGTCCGACAATAAGCAAGTAGTGAATCAACAGCTACGTGATTGGTTTTGAAAAGGAACTTCTGGTACGTACGTTCGTCAGGTATGTCGTTAAGAGCTACTGCAATTAATGGAAGCATTGTTATGTTTGTATAATGCTTGCTAGGTAATAACGTAGCATAAAGAACCAGATCGGAGAACAAGAAGAATCTACGCTTCTTCCTATCCTTCCTACATACTTTCTTCAAATCTCCTTCCTTAATAAACAATCTTCCTGGCTTAATGATTTCAACTTTTTCTAACTTTTTTTGAATACGGCATAACTTCTGCCTATTCTCTGCATCTTTGATACTTGTATTAACATCATCAGCAACAAGTTTCATTTCTGTAAGAGCTTTGTTCAGATTATTAAAATCAGGATGAGTATTTTCTGTTTTTTTCAAGTAATCCTCAATAAGTAACTTGTATCGAGGAATTCCTAGTTCAAGAGCATAAGTTAAGTGTCTACCATATTTTTTCTCGAAATAAACTATTCAAACTCTACAACAATACGTACTTTGTACTGGCATAATAAGAAATGAAGCGAGGTTTAACCCTCCAGAACGTGGATCGTTCTTTAAAGTTTCTAATAATTCTTTAATTTTAGGCTTATTCTCAAACTCATCCAAGGTCTTTAGACCTTCCTCATATGCGGCTGCATATTGTTTATACATTTTTAAGAATGGAGTCTAAATAAAATGTCAGATTCCAAGAAAAAAATTAGTTGTGAAGAAAATAATAAGTACCATCTTCAAAAGACAGTCTCCAAGCGTAGTTGTGGTCTCATTAAATGATTGTAGACGCTGGAGTAACTCTCCTAGTAATACAGCGTTTACTTGTAAAATATCTTCGATATTCATGAACGCCTTTGACAAGTCTTCTTTTGACATTTGAAAATCCTCATTTAGCTCAATATACTTCCCAAGTGGTTGCTTGTACAACTACAATAATTCAATAAGGTATAAGAGTTTATCCAAGCGTCGTACGTTACGCGCAATAAGAAGTGACTTGTAGTACGATTGCTCAGAGCTTAAAATCTCTAAAGCTATTTTTGTGCGTTGGCTACCTAACCCACAAGGAGGTGTAACGGGTTGTAATAAAGGTATATCAAGCCAACCATCTACAAAAAAAAATCGTCAGATGGCGTTTCAAACCACTCAAACAAAGCGCTAAACCTACCTTCTACACAACCCATTATCCCTGCACCCTCAATGACTTGGCTGTTACGATTTCCTGCCTGCAGTATGCTTTCTGAAACTTTGCTGACAATCCTATTGCCAACAGATGAAGAACGCCTTCGCTTGCCTGTTGGAGTGCCTGGCTGTAATTTAGGGGTACTCTTGTGGCGTTTGTTAATTGGTGATGGAGCTGCCAAAAAATCGCCGGCGCCTGCAGCTATAGTACGCTGTCAAATACTGTTTAACATCCTAAAGTGGCATGTACCTGGTTGGTTCCTTGTGGGAGGTATCAAACTACTGTGTGACACGCAGTAACTGTTTGGTTGTGGTCTTTTGGGTAAAGAGCGTTTCACCATAGGTATTGAAAGCGTTGGTCTCTTTCCTAGGCCTTTTCTGCCTGCTTTAGGAAGTGGTCTTGGCTTCTTTTTTCCAAAAGCAGCGGGGCTTGCTCCAGCTCGATTTTTAGGACCCCCAAACTTTGCAGGTGCCCTATAATCAAGTAAGAGTTTTGTAAATTGAATTACTGCGCCAACCTTCCTCTTCCTCCTCGCGCTGTTGTTCTTGTGCGCATATTGTTGCTTTTCAAAGGTTAAAACACAAAACAAAAACTATCAACCTATACGGCGTTTAGAGCGACGTAAACAAACGCGTAGGTAACTGTACCAGAATTTTTGTTGCCTAAAGCCTATCCAGGCACGTAGTAGCCTAGTCTGATGACTTTTTTTATTTTCTGACAAATAAAGCCAAGAAAACGGTTGACTTTATGACAGCTTAGCAATTCGTCTACACGTTAACACAAGCAACTAATAATATGCACCAAACCAAACTTTACAGCGTACAAAAACTTTTATCATGACTTTTTTGTCTTCTTTTTTTTACCTTTTGGAGTAAAGCTTGATTTAACTTTGTTGGCTACAGCTTCCTTTAAAATAACATCCCAAGTACGTCTTTGGTGAACCTCTTCTGCGCTTTCCCTCATTTTCTTCTTTGCATCCCAATAAAATATGCTCTGTATGTGTGACTTGACTTTTTGCTGTGGATGAGTAAACTTAACATCGCCTCTCTTAACTGGTTTTTCATCCTTTTTGAACTCCTCCATAAGCTTCTTTTGGTTCTCTGTTAGTTCCTTTGGTACTACAATATGGAAAGTAACGATTTGATGTCCTCTTTGAGTATTGGCCGCATTAGGAACACCTTTCTTTCTAATAATGTATTGCTCTCCTGATTGAAGTCCAGGTGGCAAAGTAATTGAAATTGGCTCTTCGAGTGTAGGCACAGTTACTTGATCACCGAGAATAGCTTGTGACATTGTAACAGGAACATTGATGTGTAGATTCTCATTCTCACGCCAGAATACATCATGCTTTTTGATGCGTACTTGAAGGAGCAGGTGGCCTAAAATACATTAGAAAAAAAAAAGAAACTTGTAAAAAATACACAGCGAAAGTGGAGCTTGTCATTTGTTATGTTGTACCTGGTTCTCCACCCACACTCCCTACATTTCCTTCGCCCTTTAAACGTAAAACTTGACCATGTCTGACACCTATTAGGCGTAAATACATTTTCTCCTTACAATTTAACTAACCAGGTGGTGATACAATTTTCACAGTTCTATTAGTGTATTTTGATGTGTGCCCAGCACCACCACACTCTAAACAAGGGTCCGCAATTATAATACCATCGCCAGAGCAGTTTGTACATAAAATACTTTTGCCGTCCTACAAAAGAGTCAAACTTTTAATCAAAAAAAAAAAAAAACCAAACTGTCATACCTGCTCTACATGCCCTGTTCCATCACACACTGTACAATCTTCAACTGGGGTATTAGGTTTTGCTCCAGTTCCAAGACAACTTGGACAATTTCTCTAACAGTCTTATGAGCATGTACAAAGAACAATAAAGATTTTCACTAAAAGAAAACGTACAATGGAATCATAATTGACTGAAGTTTCACAACCAAGAACAGCGTCTTCAAAGGAAAGCTCTAGTTGTTGAACTATATTCTTACCACGCTTTCTTACTCCTTTAACAGCATCACCACGTCTCTTATCTTTCTTTTGGAAGAGTAAACTCATATTGTAACCAAACTGCTCTTTAAATAATTTTTCCATGTCAGAGTCTGACATATCGCCGTCATCGGATTTAACACCACTCCAACCGTACAAATCATAAAGCCTACGGCTCTCTTCGTCTGCGAGAACCTGAATAAAATCAGCAAAAAAAAATATGAGAAATAGACGCTTGTGAGGGTAAGTTTCGCTCTTGTTTTTGCGTTGGGTGTTGTTCGTGGTCATTATTGGCGAGAAATAAAAATAAAGAAAGGCAAAAAATTTGTGCAAACCTTGTACGCCGCTGCGATCTCTTCAAACTTCTCTTTAGCGTCAGGTGATTTGTTTGTATCAGGATGCCACACTTTTGCGAGTTCGTAGTACGCTTTTTGTTAACAGTTAACATTAAAGGCCTCTACCCGGTTTAATACGCACCCCTTTTAACATGTTTGGTATCAGCACTTTTGTTTAGACCGAGTATTTCGTATACATCGCGTTTCTTTGCTTTTAATTGTTAAATAATACCTCAGAGGTTTACATACTCATTTTCTTAGCGTAGAATCGCACTGGGGAGAACTACATGACATTTAGCTACATTCTCACATTTTTTATGCGTACAGTAGGGCTAGCAACGTGTTTCCTTAATACATTGCGTTTGGAGCCAACAGAGGTACGTTGTCCTAAATTTGAGCGCTGAACTGCGCGGCGAGTCGCATAGCGTGCCCCTGTTGCCAACAGCATGTTATTGAGTTCAGCACTTGGCTCTTCCTTAATGTGACTTGTCACCTAAAAGCCAGAATACTTTTTAAGTGTCGGTGGCATTCAGCAATGGCTAGTAGTATTTTAGGCAACGCGTCTTCAATTTTGTTGTACATTAGAATTAGCTTTATCTGTTGGTTCAGATACGCATGGCTAATGCTATGTTGCGCCATCGCCTGGCTCTCTTCACGCAGACTAAAGCCAACAAGTGGTACATACCACAAAATCGTAATGATAGGTAAGAAATTACGCTCCTGCCATCGTGACATTACATAGGCGACGGTTTCGCGTTTGGTTACGGAGATTATGTTACAATGGGTCAAACACCAATAGGTAACGCCGGAAAATACTTTTGTGCTTATACTAAGCTATTTACAGGCCTATCAAGACGTATACTCATCGAAATGTCAAAAAATAAGTGGGTTGGTAGCCAAGCATGGCGTGTAGTTAATAAAGGCGTTTACCACACAACGTCAAACGATTGGCAGGTTCGTGAACGACCCAAAAAGCTATCTTTGAAAACCCGAATTGTTCAGTTATACTGCCCAAAACACCTCATATTTTCGTGTATGCCACATACAACTAACGGCTCATATAGCCAAAAAAAGAACTTTTCGAAAAGACGTTCGCTTCACCAATGATCAAAGATTGCGAAGTTGTCATCCTCATGGTAGGCTCAATGGATCGTAGGTGCGATGACTTTAATTGATTGATCGCTTTAAAACGCAGAAACAACCTTTTTACAAGCGTTTTTAAGTGAATCATTTCTTACGGTGTTCAAAGGTATGGAAAGAAGCCATACTCTATTGCGTCTACTGTAGCAAATATTAAATTCTTGGCTGGAGCACTAAGACGACAAAATAAGATTGTTATAGTAGCTACACTACCTGTAAAAGGGAGAAGTTTGAAAGAAAAGGATTTACTTCTTAAAACAAATGTTGTACTTGAAGAGTGGTTAGAGAAAGTAAGTTCTAAACCTCTTGATGGTAAAGGAAGGATAATTAAAGGACCTCAACTTCATTCAAGAAAGTATATGAGTCCTATCCTATACTCAGAAGATAAAGTCCATTTTAACTCAACAGTACGTCATTTCTTTAAACTCTACTTGTAGTATCTAATAACATTGTTTTAGGGGTACGTACATACTCATGTATCAGTACAATTTGTCAACAACTGAGATAGTTCAAGTGGCTTTGTAGTCCGTGAAGCTTTTTTCATGTGAAGCTTGCTCAAGTTGTTTTTTTTTTTTCAAAGGATGATCATACAAATAAGTTGTCTGCCTTTTGGTTTATTTTCTTTAGGTATAAAATGGTTGCTGCTGATTTTGGTGTTATACTTAAAAATGTAATGCGTCAAATAGAATGGAAAGAATGGAAGCCAAGACTTGCTGAAAAGTATAGTGATGATTCTGGAGTTCCAGCAGTTCAAAAATGATTATCAATTTTGACATAATCTGCTTTTGTTTTTTAGCAACCGCCTTCGAATAGGTTAAAAGTGTAGACTGATTCTACAAGCTCGTTGATGTACATACTAATAAATAGAATTCAAGAGCAATGAAATTCGGCCTGATTTCTTAAAACAAGGTGAATAGTGAGAAATTAATCTTGAAATTGTTTATATTTTTGTAAGCGTTCGTTACTACTTATAAATTCACATACAATCGTTTTGAGGTATACATCAGTTACAGATGACGGTATTTCAGCATTGGCTGGGTGCATGTGATAGATTTGAGCTTTACGTCTGTGACAGACAAAGGTGTTAAAGCATTAGCAGGTGTACACACAATACTTCTTGTAGCCTGTGATATCAATGGATCATGTATGGAAAGCCTTTCAATATCCCACACCATTGATACATCACTTACAAACACAACAGATGATTGGCTTGTTTCTCTTTCTTGTGTCAAGATTTTGAACATTAAACACTGTCTTAGTATTACACACAACACAATTCAGGCACTTAGAAATAGAGGAGTATCAGTAACTTGTAACTCTCTGTACTTGCTGAATTTTTAACCTGCAAGAATTGCACAAGGGTATGGAGGAATTTGAGAATACAGTATGGGACTTATAATTTAGTTTGAGGTTGGAACACGTGCGTTTTTTATTTTTAGTTACAACAATGTAAGCATGCCAAATATTAATAACAACATTGAAATAATACCTAAATAACTTTGTTTCACCACTGCATGACTAGTTGGTGCCGTTCTTCGGCATGAAGATCTTGTTGTAAAAATACATGTACCATCCAAAGGATTACAAGTATCGTCAGTACAAGCATCATTGTCATTACAAATTACTGTTTGATTGAAAACACATTCTCCAAGTTCACATACTAAGCTTGTACACATATCGTTTTCATAAGTAGGACAGTCATTCACTGTATCACAACCAAAGTCTATAATGTTCAATAAGTACACAAAGGTTACAATGTTACATGGAAGTTCAAGTCAAACCTGAAAATGAAACGCTGATTGGACCATCCTAAAAAAAAGTTTTAATAAGCAAGCTGCGAAAAGGGTTATTTCGCCTTTGGAGAAAGACGTACTAGATTTCCTCCTACGAAAATATGATAGTCAGTGTTAGCATTAACCGGAAACTCAAGTTGAGACGCATCACCACAAGCTAATAAAAGTTAAGGAGAAAAGTATTACATCACTGCTGATCTTGTTTTTGGCTTACATTCAGTAGATCCAGTTTCTTCTGCAACACAACGTGCATTCAAGCGACAAGGTCCTTCGATAACGTATATTTCTGTATTTACTTCTGTTCCATTCAAACACGTATCAACTGCAATAGGTGACGCTATAGCACCAACACTCCGAGTGAACCATGTTCCCTTTTGTTTTGGTTACTTCTGTTGAAAAAAATTTGGTACGTTCCTACCTTTTTTGCTCTGAGCCAACAAGCGCTTGTATGCTCAGTAGTAAGAGTTCTTGAGTCAAAGTCAATTGGTAGTCCATCCGCAACTATTGGCCTAGGTGATAGGCAACCACTCTCTGGAGAAATTTTACCAGCTATTACGAAACTACGGTCAGAAAGACAATGTGATAAAGTACATGAAATCAACGCACTTGGTGGGCATGAAAGACCGCAAAAAATATCTGCTGTTTCAACGCAGAACTTATCCCATTCAACTTCACAACAATGTGGATCAAGTGTACACGTGCAAGTAGTAATAACAGAATCCGAACAGAAAGGTGTATCTGCTATAGAGCAACAGTTCTGGTTTTGATTTCTTTGACATGAGTTTGCCAAGCTTATACATCCAGTTGTGTTAGAGCAACTATCTACTGTACATGAAATACCCTAATACTGGATGTTTGACAAAGGCTATTAATAGTATATGTGGGCGCACGTCATCACAAGTTTCAGCAGCGATGATGCAATCACCAGTAGCAGGATCACAAGTTTGAGTCAAGCAAGGTGTATCTACAGTACCATTGCACTTTGGGTCCACAACACATTTACCATCAACAAGAGTGTAAATACTACATTTGTCTGAGCCTGTACATTCAGATGCGTTTGATACAGTATCGAAAACAGCACCACTTGGGTACGTCTCAGTCGCCCAACACCGCATTCTACAAAGACATGTCAATGACGCCGATCGAACAAGAAAAAAATAAAGTACCTTGCTATTTGTTGTGGTGTAAACTCAGTTACACATGCATCTGGAGCGTATGACATTATGTTTTCGAATGGAGTATCACCCCAAGAGTTTCCTCTACAATCTCTTCCAGATGGATTACTACACTTAAAGTTGACAGGTGTCGGGTTTGTATCAGAACATAAATCGCCTTGTAAACGAAGTAAGTATTGAAAACATTCTTCTAGTGGAAGCTTGCCTGCAAAGTCGCTTGGTTCTCCAGCATATTCATAGCATCCGAGGCATTTAGGGGACTCTGATGGTCCTGCATGCACATGTCTCAATCCTATCATGTTGTTATTTAATGATGTTCAGTAGCTGCTGTACCGAGTTGATGGCCAAGTTCATGACTGAGGGTTGTTTCGCCTTCTCCAACTGCATCTGCGTTTAGGACAATACTTCCGGATCCCATTTTAGCATTGGCATCCCATGGAAAGGTAGCTTCACCAAGAAGGTACGTATCAGCAGGTTTGAATACAATCACGTTGATTTGATTTTGTGGGTCCACCTTACAACAAAGTTAGAGAATTTTATGGGATTACTCTATTCAAGAAGCAAGTGAGGCGCTATACTTCTTTAGAACCACGAAGTAATAACGGTAAAAAAACATTGTAGACTTCATTGAAAAGGCACGCACCGCATTTTCTTCTTGCATTGCGTCAAAATCATAATCATTTATACGTCCGCTCCACCTTGAAGATACAACAAAATCAACAGAGCCTGTAAAATTAAACTTGGCTTGGGCATAGTCTTTGTTAAGCTGAACGATCTAAAAAAACGCACGTGATTAAAAAACAAAAGCAAAAAAACTTTCAAAGCTGCTACCTGGTCATCAATCGCTTGGCGAGAAACTTGTGGTTGAGCTGAAGAGCTTTCTTTGAATACAATAAAATGAACGTTGAGGGTTATGTAATCGCTATTTTCATTGAGGAGCCATAAGTCTCTAATGATTTCTTGAGTTTTTAAAGATTTTTGTGCTGCACACTATCTTTTTTGGCTTACCTCTCCTCAACAAGGTCGCATTTACCCTTGGTACAAACACCCACGTTCTCTAAATCTCTTTTGGATCCGCGATGAGTTCCACACCAACCTTCTGGTTTACGCCTCAGGTTTTTAGGCCCAGAGGTACGCTTGGCGCAATATGCAAAGCATAGTAAGGCTACATAACAAGCACATTAGGTAAAATTATCATCAACACCTTAGTCTTACCTAGAAAGATAGCAGCTAGTAATTTCTTGCGCATATTGTTCAATAGTGTTCGATAGTTGCTTTGAATGGTTTATTATGGACGGAAAATGTAACACATGCGGGTGCACTCATCTATATTTCTTTGAAAACCCACAACAGTAGCTATATCTTGCGCAAGCGCATTTAAAAAATAAACTTGGAGCAACCACGTGGTTTTTATGGAAAAGTTAAAGGCAAGTCTTGCTATTTCGATGAAAACGGTCCACATTGCAAGACTCGCGCTAGTTAATTTCAATGAAGAACACCAAGTCATTGACACTGCTAAGGAAGCTACAAACCAAAGCATTTTCATCAATTCACCAAACTATCTCAGTTGAGGGAGTTTGATAGAAGCTTCTGTTTTAAAGTATCGTCAACAAGCTCCTCCAATAATCCTGTAGAAACTACAACTACATGGCTGGAAAGACTCTATGGGCGTAATTAACGCCCCAGTAGACACGACACTATGCCTTACAACTCGCCAAGAGCATGTAAAAAAGCAACAAAAGTCTTTTTAGTTTTGAACAGCCGGCTGTTCTACATTCAATACATTTTCTTTGAGTTCAGTTCCATATGATGTAGTTTGCTTTACAGGAACCATTGTAAAAACGATTGCAAGGATAAATCCTGCTTGAAGTAACCTCTGAACAACCTGGAAAATTACATCAATAATCACATGCTCCTCAGTCTCTTCCGTATAAACTACCAACAGCATTGTATTCATCACTAGAACAAGTATAATAGCCACCGCGTATATAACACCAGACGAAATAAGGACCAAGAATATCTAAGTTTATAACACAAGATAAGAAATAGATAGATACAGACGACTCTGAAGTGAGAGAAATAAGTTACCTTGTACCGAAATGATTTGAATGTTTCTTTGCTCACTTTAAGAATTGTTCTTGTTCTAAACCCCATGTACAATAAGCCCGTTCCAGATATAATACCGAATACAATAATGTACGCAGCGTACACAGGACCGGAAACTTCACGAGCTCTAAGGTTTGTACTGACAACAATAGCATAATAGGCAAACTCTATAATCACAAGTACTACAACATATAGTTTAGCGAGGATAGAACTCTAAGTGTCGTCATTAAATTCCGTACTAGTAATTAATATCCACGAAGTGTGACTCACAAAAATCCTCATAAAAGGTCCTGGTCGTGGTTCAATCAATGCCCTTAACAGTTGTTACAAACAACATTTTTTGCACGTTGCATTAAACGCAGTACCATAGTCTAAGTAGAAGAATTACAATTGTAACCAAGCAAGCATATGTGATAGCGTCAACAAACATTACAAAGTGCCATGACAATTGTCTTGTGAATAGAGGATCAAACACGCAAAAAATAAATCCAGCTAAAGAAAGATTGTTAACTAACTTCACTTGAAAAAAAAACCAGAAATCCACTTTGTTTACCTGTACTACCGATAACGGATACAAGCCAAAGAAGTTTAACAGTGATGTTTTTATACTCATAAGGCGGTTTGTATATCTTGTAACGGATGATACAGTATCTAAACACAATTAACAATTAGGAGTCATTTACTTGCTTGTATTCGCGGCGTTACATTGTATAGAGCCAAAGAAGACCGAAACACAGCCCAAAGAAGATATTGAAAGCCAATACTGCAGAAACTACAAAAAAATCCTTAAAACTTGTTCAAAAATCACGTGATTACCACCAGCTTTTAATTCGCACCTAAAAAACCAACCTTGTATTATTTTTGGAATTTTTTTCGCATCGAAATAGCGTACCAATCTCCTGCACGCGATGCAAAGCATATACATTCTCCCTCCTGACATAAACCGCCTCCATGGCAATTATTTTCATAGCATGTCGTTTGATTCTCCATCTGTTACAGTCCTTGTGTTAGAAGCAGTTCGTTCGTATAAAGAGTTAAGTTTCGGGTACTTATTTTCAAGAGTTGTGTTGAATGCTTATTCTCCGCTTAGGTATCTTTATTAGTATGTCACAACTGTATGTTTTCGATTATTTAACTGTCAACTCGATTGGTGAGCTTCCACAATTAGGTAAAACACCTTTTTGAACAAATTTGAAATGCCAATTGCCACGTTGCTATGAGGCGATCTTGTACTTTTATAGCGGAATAGTATGTTTATTGTATACGATTTGAGTTACTTAGCAAGTACTGGCTTTGCTTTTGGTTGTTTGACTGGTGTCATTGTGATAATTATTGCAATGATAGATCCTGACTGTAATAGCTTTTGCACAGCTTGAAAAGCAACTTCAATAATCACATGCTCTTTTTTATCAGCACGATAGACACCTAAAAGCAAAGTTGGCATAACTAGAAGTAGAAGAGGAGCCACAATGTACAAAATACCAGACGATACTACAAGCAAGAAAATCTGAACAAAGTAAGACATTCGTTACAAAAAAAAAGGAGAAAAAAATGAGATACCTTAACCCCATGTACAACAAGCTTGTACCAGATACAATAATGAATAAACTGAATACACAGAAGAGTGCAGCATATATGGAAAAGCCAACATCACGTGTTTGAAAGTTTGTACCAACAACAATAGCAAAATAACCAAACTCGCAAACAACCACAACTACAACAAGATTATTATTGAACTCTGGGCATTAAATCACATACTTGCCATTAATACCCAAGAAAGGTAGTTGATAAACATTCTCATAAAATATCCAGGTCGAATGTTTTACGTAGAATTAAAAGCAGTACCACATTAGCTACAATGAACAGCTGTGAAATAGCCACTAAAACAATCCGAAAGTAGTACCAAAACAACTAATTACAGACACAAGCCACAGAAGTTTGATAATGATGTTTTTGTGCTCATAAGGTGGTTTGTATATCTTGTAACGCAAGATACAGTATCTACTTAAATAATGGCCTACTTTGGACGCTTTGATGGTATTGTATCGTTTTACATCGAATAGAGCCCAAGCAGCCCAAAACATAGTTTGCCATCTACATCACAGCCACCGAATAAAAAAGGTTCACTAGACGAAGACGCTCTTGCAAAGTCAGTAGCTAAAGCAAACTAGTTTTCATACAGAATGTCATGCCAAGTTGCAAACAGGAGAGGCATACAAATGCCTCAAAAAGTCGGAGGTCGTTTGCAAAGACTTGACTCATTATCGCTCAGATAAGAAAATTCCTTGAGCTTGTCAAGCAGTTACTTGAAACATCTGCTGTAACTGGACGCGACCGTATTAAATCGACCGAAGTATCAAAAATGTCCAAGTTTATGAATAAGGTGTTCAAGAAGAACAAAGACAGGGAAGAGTTGATTTGTGATACTCGCTCCGCTTATTCAATGGCTCTTGTAATGGATAACTGGTCCAAGTATGGTGCCTTGAATGAAGGAGACAAGCCTAACTACCATGATTTTACAAAAGACACCTATATGACGCCAATAACTACTCTTTTAAACTTAAGCCTTTTTTCTTTGAGTTTAACTGGAAAGCTATCGCCAGTTCTTTTGTCGAATTGATTTGTTCTATTGTATTAGGTAGAGACAATGTAGCTGCCTTAAAGAATGAGCAGTAATCTTGTGTTTACTGGCTTGCTCATAGCAAGTTGGTTTAGCACAACATACTATGTGTACTCCTAGTTGTGTTTTGTATGCTTCAAGACCTGCTAGTTAACATGGTGAACTTTAATAGTTCCACATTTAACCTTTTGAATAAATTTGGCCCCAATTGCCAGCTATGAGGCGGTCTTGTACTTTTAGCGGCACAGTATGTTTATTGTATACGATTTGGGTTACTTAGCAAGTACTGGCTTTGTCTTTGATTGTTTGATTGGTGTCATTGTGGTAATTATTGCAATGATAGATCCTGCCTGTAGTAGCTTTTGCACAGCTTGATAAACAACTTCAACGATCACATGCTCTTTTGTATCTTCAGGATAGACACCTAAAAGCAAAATAGCCATAACCAGAGCAAGAATAAGTGCCATAATATACAAAATAGCTGCTGATACTACAAGCAAGAAAATCTGAAAAACGAAATGAGCACAAAAAAAAGGAGCAAATAATAAGTTACCTTGTATCGAAATGATTTAAATGTTTCTTTGTTCACTCTAAGAACCTTCCTTGTTCTAAACCCCATGTACAAAAAGCATGAACCAGATACAATAATGAATAAACTGAAAAATACAGCATATATGGAAAATGCAACATCACGTGCTTGAAGGTTTGTACCGACAACAAGACCATAATAACCAAGCTGGACAAAAAACAGAACTACAACAAGATTATTATTGAACTCTGGGCATTAAATCACATACTTGCCATGAATACCCAAGAAAGGTAGTTGATAAACATTCTCATAAAATATCCTGGTCGAGGTTCAATCAATGCCCTGAGTATTTGTCTTACAAACATGATTTTTGAAATACTCAGAAGCAGCAAATTGTTTTAAGAGCATTAAAAGCAGTACCACAGTCTAATTATCAGAATCACAATTGCAAACACACAAAGATATGTCGCAACATCAAAGAAGAAACTCAATCTCCATGATAGGTGTCTTGTGTACAAAGGATCGAACACTGAAAAAAAGAATCCAGCTACAATAAACAGCTGTGAATAGCGACCAGAAGCAATAAGACAGTAGTACCGAAACACCAAATAACAGACACAAGCCAAAGTAATTTAACAGTGATATTCTTATGCTCATACGGTGGCTTGTATATTTTGTAACGCAAGATACAGTACCTAAACTAAAAGTATTGGAAAAAAAGATTAAACAACAGGTGAAAGCGTGGTACAGAGTATAGAGCCCAAGCAGTCCAAAGCACAGCCCAAAGACGATATTGAAAGCCAAAACAACAGGTTCTACAATAATATTGTTAACAGTGATCAAATATCACGTGATTACCGCTAGGTTTGAACTGGCACCTAAAGAACATTTTACCATTCGAAATAATCGACTTTGGTGCTTACCACTGCCCTGCGTGTGATTCAAAGCATATACATTTACCTTTAACGCATATCCCGCCCCCATTACAATTATTATCAAAGCACGAAGTGGTATTCTCCATTTTATAAGAAATGGAAGAATGACTTG
Organism: Trichosphaerium sp. ATCC 40318; assembly: GCA_038496445.1. Lineage (NCBI taxonomy): Eukaryota > Discosea > Flabellinia > Trichosidae > Trichosphaerium > Trichosphaerium sp. ATCC 40318. The sequence goes on from JALMLS010000397.1 coordinate 147,697, forward strand.
ACGGATTGTACAAACGGCAAGACTTTTTTTTTGGAATTTTTTATTGCAATTAAATGCCACTATGTAAGGCTAGTTTGTCAACCTTAATTACCAACGAAAACAAGTAATTTAAACTATACAGAATAGTCCTCTTACCTTAGGTTTTATTTATCAACAAGACGCAAGGCATCTAAATATTGTGGAAATAGAAAGACCACCAAGTGAGTCAACATAAAGCGTACAACATGAGTATGGTAACTCTGACTATTCACGAAATCCATTTTTAGATTGTTGTCGAAACAAATCCAATAAATGCTCTTATTTGTTGTGTTATTGACTAATTGTTTTATAACAAATGCTTGTCGCAAAATGTCGCGATATTACGCGAAATCTCGTGAAATATCACGAATGCACTTTCGAATTTTGCCAAAAGTAGTGCTACCCATTCTTTTCCATTTCAACATAACGTTGGTACTTTTCAATTGCTGCTATTTTAGGCATGTCATGGAGTAATTTTATGGAAGAGGTTATACAGCAATTGTAGTATCACATCAACCTGTTGCATGATTGGCGATAGGACGCCTTAAAATACACTCCGAGAACTTTTAGACTAATGTTACCTCGCCTTGCAATACTGTAACTTAAACAATGTAAAGAGTATGAGTTCACCAATATTAATCAGTATTATGCACGGAATATGTTTAACAACCAGAGACGTTATGGGAAGGGATAATTCAAAAACTGCAAAATTTTCCGAATTTGCAGTACTGCAACCACCACTTTTTTTATTGCTCTAAAAGGATTGTACAGTCTCAAAAAGGGCTCAGAATTTACTAGTTGGAAACAAATTACAAAATTTAAAACGTAAATGACGCCATGTGATTTTTTCGAAAAAATATTGTTTTGCCATAACCCCCTATCTTCAATATGAAAGAAACTGCCTAGATTGTTTTGTGAACCTAGCAACGAAAGTTCGGTTCCATTGTCTGGGAACTGTACAACCTTGTGCGGAAAATAAAAAACCCCGCTCTCCACAACATTGTAATTATTGGATGGATAGGTAAGGGCAGATCATTACCAAGCTACATAATTGAGACTTTTATACTCAACTTATTTTTATAAAAATATCACGCTATCATGTGATAAAATATATAGATCAGTGCATCTAGATCCATAGATCTAACCTTTATAGGGACAAAGGCAATCCAAATTTTATATGAGTTGGGCCTCGTTATATAAATTTACCCTTTTGCCTGATGTGATTTAAACACACTAGCGCATGAGAAAGTTACTAGCAAATCATTATACTCAAGTTTTCAAACACTAAACAACAAGTGGAAAAATGGTACGAAACAAATTTCCGCTGTTCTATCTCTTCATCTCACAGTATAACCAGAACTGGATTATTTTATTCGTTTGTGTGGCACTCTTCCTGATGCAAGCTGCAGCGCTAGACACAAGCAAAACGCCTGGAGAAAACTTCGACCTCAGCAACTGGAAAATAACACTTCCTGATTCGTCAGCAAGCGAAAGATCACCTTCTCAAGTACGCAACTATTTTCCCACTTTCTAAGAATTTATGCCTGTGTAACATTGCTGTTAGCTGCGCACATACACTTCCAACTACTTTTACACCGGAGGTGATGGATCGATGACGTTCTATTGTCCTTCGAATGGCGGTACAACAAGTGGATCAAGGTATCCAAGATCTGAGTTACGTCAACTCTGTAACCCTGATGACGATAACTACGTACACAACAGCAATGTTAAGCTAAAACTAACACTCTGCGTTCTTTTTTAGAATTGGCACATATCTGATAAAAACGTGATGAAAGCAAGACTCAAAGTTGATAGAGCCAAAACGAATGCCAATAAAGTTATAGTACTTCAAATTCACGCTTTTGACGCCCCACCTCTTATCAAAATTCAATGGGAATCTAACGGGAACATCTACGCTTTGTACAAGAAAAACAGAGACGGTGACGATGCTCCAAAGGTATGTATAATAGTTATAATTTGTCTCTACCCTGGAAGTTAGAATTAACGCAAACTTGAGGTTACTCTGGGCAGTGTTGGATTTGGTCGTTTTGACATGGAAATACATGTACGTCCTCGACATCATGTAACTTGTTTTGATGTTTACCAATAGGCTGACAACGGACGCCTTAAAGTGTACCTCAATGCTGCTAAAACACTGGACGTGGATGTGGGTGGGTATTGGAGCAGCTTCACAAACTACTTCAAGGCTGGTAGCTACTTGCAAGCAAACTCTGGTGATCAGTTCGCTACAGTCCGATTCTATGAATTGGATATCACCAGCCAAGGACCTTGTGAAGAAGATTAAATAAACTGCTCACACTTTCAATTCAAGTTGCCTACACCAAGTTTTAATACAGTTTTTGTTCACTAGTGATACATATCCTTTAAAAATGACACGTGGGCACCATGTGTTACCTTAACAAGTGAACGTAAAGACTTAGCTGAATCTTGAATAAGGCCATTAAATACAACGTCCACTATTTCCAAGTTAGAAACTGCAACGTTTGTCAGACTTAGAGGCTGGTCACATTATTATTCCCTTCCTGTTTGACATCTTCTTGGTGCAAACTATGTAAGGCTAGTTTGTCAGTTCTGTCAAAGGTGTCAAAAAGTAACGCCCTTCCGTGAATAATTTGAATACAGCCTACATTCACGACTAAAAAAATTCATTCATGCACACAGTAAACGGTCGAAAATTGCGCAATTTGATGGCTGATTTTGACTGGATTTGTGGGTTTTGGTGTTCTGTTGACTATTCCGATTCGGTTTTCAAATGCCATTTGTTGAATCTATCCATTTGGAACATCGCTAGGTGCTGCAAACCAAAAGCTCCTCAACATCCTGACTCACTAAATGCCAATGAATATTAATGAATATGGCTTACGGACAATGAATGTGAATATTGCTTGTATTCATAACGGAAGGGCGTTATCAAAAACTTGAAATATCTTTCAAAAAAACAGGATGATCGCAATAAAGTTTCCGGCATTTCGAGAGTTTTTCTTGTTTAGGTTTCCTATTTATTTATTACTATCTCACTACAATGTGTTTTCGGCTACTAGTGACTATGTTGAGCTTTTTTTTCTACATCCACAACAGGTGTATGCTACAGTACATGGTGGCGAGTTTCTTGGACTTTTGTGGAAGCTTCAATAGTAGTTAACTTGGGTGCACTAACGGATTTGACAACAGCTTTTGAACTTGATAGACTGACTGGTTTCATTGTACCAACTATTAGAACAATGGTTGCTGCATGAAGTAGCCTCTGCAGAGCTTGGAAAACAACTTCAACGATCACATGCTCTTTTGTATCTTCAGGATAGACAAGTAAAAGCAAAACAGCCATAACCAGAGCAAGAAGGAGTGACACAATATTCATAATACCTGCCGATACTATAAGCAAGAAAATCTGAAAAAAGACGTGAGCTTCAAAAAAAAAAAGAATAAAATAAGATATACCTTGTATCGAAATGATTTGAATGTTTCTTTGTTGACTCGAAGCATCTTTCTTGTCCTAAACCCCATGTACAAAAAGATTGAACCAGATACAATAATGAACAAACTAAAGAATACAGCATATATGGAAAATGCAACATCACGTGCTTGAAGGTTTGTACCGACAACAAGACCATAATAACCAAACTCGACAAAAAACAGAACTACAACAAGATTATGTTTGGAACTCCGGGCATTAAATTACGCACTTGCCATGAATACCCAAGAAAGGTAGTTGATAAACATTCTCATAAAATATCCTGGTCGAGGTTCAATCAATGCCCTAGAGTATTCGTTACAAGCAAATTGTTTTAAGAGCATTAAAAGCAGTACCACATTCTAATTATCAGAATCACAATTGCATACAAACAAGCATACGCGATAGAATCGAATATGAAGCTCAATCTCCATGATAGTTGTCTCGTGTACAAAGGATCGAACACTGAAAACAAGAATCCCTCTACAATGAACAAATATAAACAGATGAAAAGCAATAAAGAAATAGTACCGAAACACCAAATAACAGACACAAGCCAAAGTAATTTAACAGTGATCTTTGTAAGCTCATATGGTGGCTTGTATATTTTGTAACGGACAATACAATATCTACTCGAATATTAGCCTATTTTTGGATCGATTTGTTTGTCTTGACTTGTTTTACATTGTATACATCAAAAGCAACCCAAAACACAGTCCAAATACGATATTAAATGCTAATACAACAGATGCTATAAAATACTTGTTAACAGCCGATAAAATACCACGTGAGTACCATCGGCTTTGAATTGGCACCTAGACTAATTTAACTCCGAAATCGTCGACTTTTGGTGCGTACCACTGCCCGGAGCGCGATTCAAAGCATATACATTTATCTCTAACACATAGGCCACCTCCATTACAATTATTATCAAAGCACGAGGTGGTGTTTTCCATTTTGTGAATGTAATATTTTCAAAGACTTGATTGAATTCTCCGCTTTCCGTTTTGATGTGCGCTAAAAATAAGCGAATTTCTGTGGCGGGAAAAAAAAGTAGAATTTGAACGATTTGAACTAGTGGGTATTGTGGTGATTTGTACTTTTTACCTACACAAGTGCAAAGCAGAGCGATTCATACCATTGACATGCAGCTATCTCTTTTTGTTCAATGTCTCCGTTTAGATGTAAGTAGCAATGAAAGTGTTTCAATGTTGGATAAGGAAGGTTTTTGTAGGTGTAAAAGAAGAGTGTAAGAAGCTGTTGAAGAACAAATAAAATAAATACACCTAAACTACGGCTGAGTATTATCTGCTTCCGTAAACTAGATTTAAAAAAGGCGTTTAATTTGCACGTGATTGGCTAAAGTCTCACTATTTTTTGTTTCTTATACAGCACAGAGATCCTGTGGAACGCACCTTTCATCCAGTTACTAAAGCATAGACTAAAGCTGAGTAATGCAAGGTGTACGCTTGGGGTCAGAAAATAATGAACGAATAGATGAGTAAAGGCAGTGGCTGGTTTGTGTGGTCTTTATTTTTGCTTAGGAGCTTTTACAGATCGACTGTATTCACTGTTCTCTCAGCAATACTTGGTGTTGCAACTGTGCTCATTGTTCCAGCAGAACTTGTTTTTTCAGTACCACATGATTTTGTTTGCTTGACAGGTATCATTGTGAAAATGATAGCAAGAATAAATCCTGCATGTAGTAGCCTCTGAATAACTTGGAAAATCACTTCAACAACCACTTGCTCTCTTTTATGTTTAGTATAAACTATTACCAACAAAAAGGTCATAACCATAACGAGAAGAAGACCAACAGTATATATAATACCTGTTGATACAAGAAGCAAGAATATCTAATCCAAAATTAAAAAAGTAAGCACGTACACGTGCACGGAAGTATGTCCATGACCCAAAAAAAAACAGAATAAGACGTGAGCTTCAAAAAAAAAAGAATAAAATGAGATACCTTGTATCGAAATGATTTGAATGTTTCTTTGTTTACTCGAAGAATCTTCCTTGTCCTGAATCCCATGTAAAGTACACTTGTACCAGATACAATGCCAAACACAAAAAATATGGCAGCATAGGTAAGTGTAGCCTCATCACGTGCTTGAAGGTTTGTACCAACAACAAGACCATAATAACCAAACTCGAAAAAAAAAAGAACTACAACAACGTTATTGCACTATTGAGCACTGCTTTTTGTTCACATCAAGTTTCGTACTTGCAATAAATATCCGTGAAAGGTAATTAATAAACATCCTCATAAAAGGTCCTGGTCGTGGTTCAATCAATGCCCTTAACAGTAATTACAAACATTTTTCGAAGCGTCGGAAAGTTGCATTAAACGCAGTACCATAGTCTTAGTAGAAGAATCACATTGCAAACAAACAAGCATATGTGATAGCATCAAAAAAGAAGCTCAATCTCCATGATAGTTGTCTCGTGTACAAAGGATCGAACACTGAAAAAAAGAATCCAGCTAAAATGAACAGTTATGAAATTGTCACTAGAAGCAATAAGAAAGTAGTACCGAAGGAACCAATAACAGACGCAAGCCAAAGAAGTTTAACAGTGATATTCTTGTGCTCATATGGTGGCTTGTATATTTTGTAACGCAAGATACAGTACCTAAACTAAAAGTATTGGAAAAAAAGATTAAACAACAAGTGAAAGCGTGGTACAGCGTATAGATCCAAAGTAGTCCAAAACACAGCCCAAAGACGATATTGAAAGCCAAAACAACAGGTTCTACAAAAATATTGTTAACAGTAATCAAATATCACTAGGTTTGAATTGGCACCTAAAGAATACTTTACCATTCGAAATAATCGACTTGGTGCTTACCACTGCCCTGCGTGTGATTCAAAGCATATACATTTACCTTTAACACATATCCCGCCTCCATTACAATTATCAAAGCACGACGTGGTGTTCTCCATTATGAAAGACTAATTGTGACAGATGAGCTTGCCAAATTATCTACTTTTTTAGTTTTATCCACAATTAACGGTGTACCAACCAAAACAAGTGGTTGTGATTAACATGGTAAAAAAACCTTGACCGTACTACAGGTAATCAAGAATTCATCTCATGTTTAAACATTGGGTCAACTTTTAACATAATTTATTGAGCTCTTTGCTAACAAATTTGTTGGGAATGTTGGTACAAACTGCGACATCATAACACGAGATGACATAATGTCTTTCCGTTAAGAATGAATAATATGAATACAGGCATGTTAACAAATACTAACGACTAAAAAAATTCATTCATTGTTCATGCTCCTCTAAATCCTGCGTCCAAACGCCAGCGAATATTCATGAATGAATAAACATAAATTTGCCATGGGACCATGAATATTGCTTTTCTTTACACCGGAAGAGCATTAAGGTGACTTCTTCAAAGTATAAAACTGAATACATTCGGCACGTGATTCTGTAAAATATGAAACTGGTACAATTTCATCTCGAAAAGCACAAGCCCGCTATATTGCGATTGTGAAGGCTTATCAACGACGACGTAACCATGCCATGCTTTAAACTGAACAGCAATGTAACCGCCTTTTTTGTGCAGCACAAGACACGCGACAAGTGTCACGGAGAAATTTCGTGATTTTCTACTCAGACAAAGCTGCTAACATACAACGCACACAACAAAGAAAAAATGTCTTCTCACTGCAGCAATTCATCCACTGACCAAGTGTCTTCACATCAATCCGTCCCATTCCTCCCACCAGAGACTATATCAAACATCCTGAGGTTTTTAAACAAAAAACAGCGCATCAAGGCATCTACTGTTTGTCACATGTTCAACGACATTATCCGCTACATTGTCGGTCTTGATATAATTACAATCAACTCGTTCCACTGCAATGTTCTACAAGGCAGCCCATTACTGAAAAACACAACAATCTCATTTGGTACTAAAGCGTCGTACACCTACAGAACCACTATATCAGAGGTTGAATTATCTTGTCTTTCTGGTGTTCATAGTCTTGATCTATCTCATGGTTTGTTTAAAGATCAGGCTATCCTCTCTTTAGTACAAGGTGGACACAACATTCACAACATAAATCTGCGTACTACAGAAATTACAGACGTATCACTTCAAGCCCTTAAATCTGTTCACACTATTGATATTGTTGGATGTAAAAATGTTACAGTTGATGGCATAAAAGCACTAGCTGGCGTACATAAAATTAGCCTATCTGTGCAAAAAATATCATGGATCAAACATCTTTGTAGTGCGCATACTATTGAACTAGAGAGATCAAAAATGATTGAAGAAGATGAAGTCAACTTGACCTTAACAAATCTCAGAAACCTCAGATTGTATCGCTGTAAGATGGCACTCACATTTACAAAACATTTAGTCACTCTTGAATATCTTACAATCATTAACAACAGTGTCTATAATATCACAGACTCGAGTTTGAAGCACTTGGTCAATCTTAAGCACCTTGAACTTTCTGATGCCAGCAGCATTGCAGATGCAAGTTTGAAACATTTGGTTAAGCTGGAGCACCTCTCACTTAAATCTTGTGTCTCTGAAATTGGACTGGCATTCAAGTACTTGGTTAATCTCAGACGCCTTAAACTTTCTGGCTGTTCAAAAAACTTGTACATTGAAGATGTAGCAACTATACTTGAGAAGCTTACACTCCACTGGTGCAAAGAGGATACAGACTTGGGTTTGAAGCATTTTGTTAATCTGAAACACCTCGACATTGACCACAGTAATATTAAAGGATCAGCATTTCGGTACTTGAATAGTCTTACACACCTTACGCTTTCTGATTGTGACGCAATTGTAAACTCGAACTTAAGCAAAACAACCAGTATTATTAGTCTCAAGATTTCTGATTGTCCAAGCATAACAGACGCAGGTTTAAAGAGCTTGGTTAATCTTGAGCGCCTTGAAATGTTCAGGATCTACAAAATAACAGACAAAGGCTTGAAGAACTTGGTTAATCTTGAGCATCTTGGACTCATATGCTGCGAGAGTTATGCTACGAAACTAAAGAATTCAATTACAAAAGGCTGTTTAAAATACTTGACATCTCTTGAGACTCTTGAACTTCGTGAATCTACTACGTTTACTAAGAAGTATGTCGAGAGCCTGGGTATTACATTGATAGAGAAGCAGTATTATTAACATATGTAGTCGCCAATCGTACCTATAAACAATGAACTAATGTACTCTAAGTCTAATATTTTTTATCATCAAAATCACGAAACACTGTTTTGGACAAGTGATTAAAATCCAACAAGCGGATCAGTTACAAAGCTTAGTCATATGTGAAACAGTGGTTAGTTGAATTAAAAGAAAATAATATCTGTCTTCATTTTTTTCACGTGTTTTTTGTGTTTACCATCTTTAGCATTCAAATTGTATTGATTATCTATTTATTATTGTTGTACACAATAGGTATTATAGTAGCTCCTTAAATAAAGTAACTGTGCTGGATTTCTTATCATTCCTTCCCTTGGAGCCCTAACAGCAGCAACAGCAGATGTAGGATCATAACCAAGGTGTACTAACATAGCACCAATAAATAAACCTGTTCTTCCTTTACCACCATTACAATGAACAACCATTATTTCATCTCTATCAATCTTTGCTAGAGCAATCATGACGTTCTTGTGTAGGTCTGACATATCCTTTGGTAACCATTTATCTTTTATTGGGAAATGAATAGTCTCAATACCTTTCGATTGAATGCTAGTAAAGAAAGAACATGAGAATAAAACTCGGAAATCAACAAGTGCAAAAAAAGCAACAATCGCCAAACATTCAAAGCGAACACAGACAATTTGAGATGACAGTAGCTTTTGAATTAAAAAGAAAAACTCAATCTAAAACAGTTGAAGAAGAGTTTAGAACGAAAAAAGACAGTTTTTTACCACTTAGCCATTTTTAGAGGCGTCATGATGCAGGCACTTACAAAAACGCTACAAAGAGAATACGTACTATTCAAAAAAATGTGGAATACCCATACTTTCAAGTTCTTGTTCTCTTACCAAAGTAACCAATACTGTTAAAAAAATATTAGTACAAACCTTTCAATACAGGTAAAAACAAGGTTGTAAGAAAAAAACGAGAATAACAAAGTGTCACATTTTGACTTTCTGACAAACAAAAAATGATTAAACGTTACCTTGAACACCATGATTCAGTAGTACTTGAACATCAGCGACCAAATCCCTTCTGTGATTCTTTTTATTACGTCCCATACACATAGACATGCCTATACGGCCCTTCTTTAGAACTCCATCATAGAGGAAGTCAACTTGTAATGGATGACTTCTAGATGTCCTCATATCTGTCAAAAACCAATTAACTCTCTCATCTGTTGTGACATCTTGAGGTAATTTATTCTGAGAATCCCACACTCTAACAACTGCTCCATTTGCTTTTAGAAGCTCACATACTTCTATACGGTTCGCTGCAGCTGCATGATGCATTGGTGTACCGCCACTATAAAAAATAAATTAGCAAAGAAGTCCAAAATCTCCTGCTCAAATTTTTCGTAATGATGACGTGCTAGTTATCTTTTGCGCCCAATGGCGCTCCTCTCTTAATCAATAGGTCAATATGTGAACATGGAGATAAATGTGTTGCTTCATGAAGAGCACTAACACCACCCATTGTCGTAGCTGTAACCTGTAAAACAAATTAAAACAATAAAGAAATAACACAAAAAAAAAAAACTAGAGTAACAAGAAACGTACACTTGCTCCCTTATCAAGGAGTGCTCGAAAGAATGAAAGGCTACAACCAGAACAAGAAATTATCAAAGGTGTGCGACCACCTTTATCCTTTATATTTGGATCAACACCAGGATGATTAAGAAGCATAACACCAAGCTGTTCAGACTTTGATAAAGCGATATTTTCAGTGTCAAGAAAATTTCCACCAGAAGAACTAGAAGAACCGGTTCTTGCGTTTATACCTAATGCTCTCGTTTCTTTGGCTATTTTTCTACACAGTAAGTGTAATGGAGCTGTTCCATTATTATCTTTCAAATTTATTGCGATCAGAGGCTGTGATAGTAGTAATTTTGTTATGGCCATATCGTCTGCGTTTATAGCGTAGTGTAGACTGTATGCTCCTTCAAATTTAAGTTAGTTGGAGAGTTTTTCGTTGATACTGCGTAAAAAAAGCGTACCATTAGCGTCTGTAGTGTTTGGGTCGAATCCTTGCAGTAGCAGCTGGCTAATGCGTTCCACATTGTGAGCCGTTATAGCAGTGAAAAATTCTGAGATTGTAGTAGGGTTGTTTACAACTGCGCGCGTGTGTTTGTAGTCAGAAGGGATTGCTAGCTCCTTTCTGTTACCAACGAAAAAAAGTTATGTACTGTACAATAAAAGCGTTACAGTACCTCAAAGCATCTGTTTTCTCTTCATTTACATCAGGAAAAACATTCCATAGCGCCTAATTGGTTATATGATTTATACGGAGCTAGAATTACACACCTCTGTTGTAGGCAATACAGCTGAAGCTGAGGTAGTTTTTGGAGTTGAAGGCGATCCAAACGAAATTAATGTACCCTGAGGCGGTTCAGGCGCTTGCCTATGAGCGTCTGGTACAACCGCTGGAGCGGGACGGCTCTAAACATCGAAAATCAACGAAAAAAAAAGATCAAAATGCAAAACGTACAAAGGGGTTATAACTCATGAAGGAAACAAGCCAGCATCACCGAATAAAAAAATTAAGCTACTGTTTCAAAAAAAGTCAATACATAAGCGCTAACATTGCACCATGCTCGCACTACGCATTGGTAGGACCCAATTAGCGCGAAATAGTGCCAAAAAACGACTTTGTCGTTATTCCTCCACGAATGATACGCCCAAAGGTAAAGGTGTATCTGCAAAAAGCAAAGCAGTCTATTCAAAAAGCAAGAGTGGAACAGAATATGTCACACTACACCTTGATGGCTTCAGAAAGAGGAGGTTTAAAGCAAACGAACTCAAAACTGGCAGGGGAGAGAAAAACTCCAACCTCTTGGCTGCGGTTTTCCCATCCCGTAAGGAGGAGCAAGAAGGAGATGACGATTTCAAAGGAATAGACAGGATAGAGGAAGAAGAAGAACAAGAAGAACGACTCGTCGATGACGAGCCTCATGTACTAGAAGGGGAGACAGAAGTAACAGAAGATTCACTTCTAGACGAAATGGCTGCAGAACAGGATGCCGAGAATGACTACGAACTTGATACACGCCTAGAAGATCTCCCAGAAGATACCCTGAGAGCGCTAGAGGAGTATGAATCAAAAATGACGTATAAATCACCAAACACTACAGAGATGGAACCACGCGAAAAGGCTAAAGTACATAAGGTAGAAAAGGCTTCTCAGCTTAATTTCTACCGTTTGGCGATGTACGACGATTTGCGCAAGAATGCTGATAGAATGGGTAATTACCCAATTACATCCGCGAAAGCGCGTCGAAAAGCTTGGGAGCTCCACTGCCTTGATCCAGGTACCGTCTAACTTAAAATTATACAAAATAGCTTTAAAACGCGCTCGCTCACCTGATTGTATTCTTTTTATCGTTAAAACCGCGCTCTCGCTCTACTTTATTTTAAATACGCTTTACTAACGCTTTCCATCAGAATACTGGACAATGAAGCGCTTATCTGCTGTATTTAAAGTGCGTGCCGATGAAATGAAGTTTTACATGTATGTCAAAGCAACTGCAATGAAAGGTACAGCTTTTTTTCGTTTGTTTTTTTTTTGTTATTGTAGTTGAGTACCTCAACTAATTTCTTTTTTTTCTTCTTTAGCACGTAAGCTTGGTCCTCAATATGTGAATGCTGGTAAAGATGATCGTATTGAACAGCTCTTGGGTAAAGAGTTTGGTGAACTAGACTTTCCAGACACCATCATGACGCCTGGAAAAGATGACCCACCTAAGGTGGATAATATTGCTTATTATCATTTGGATGATAATGTTCGCTCTCAACGATTAAAGCAGATGGTTTCTTCAATGTCCAAGAAGTACCGTGAAGCGCCTAAATATGCTAGACAGTTTATTCCTAAACCTCGAGCACTTGAAGCAATCTTACCTTCGAGAGCAAGAGAAAATATCTACAAAAACAAAAAATTGGCTAAATTCATCATGTGGGATATTTCGCCTTCCCGCGATTTATATAACCGAAAAGTTCTTGTCAGAGAGACTGACGGTTCTTGGAGAACAGGTGATTGGGATGAAAGACGCTTCACACATGAAGCAAGACGCTACATGCGCTGGCGACTACGTGTACCAATCCACATTCCAGACGATGAACAAGAATCTAAAGTTCATCCTGATGAACAAGTACCAGAAGGTTACAAGCCTAGTATGCCAAACCCTGAAAAATGGTACCCTGAAGATGCTACAAAACAGCTACAAGCCATGGGATCCAAGAAAGGACATTGGGGTCTTAAAGGCTTTAGTACTTTCAAGGAAGTTGTTGGTCAATATAAAGTCCGCTACGATTAAATGTACAATAAAACTTGATAGCAGACGCTCTCTAATTATGGTGTCATACCTTTCTTTCTCCTTATATATATGATAAAAAAAAAGATAAGCAAATACACTATGAACGTATGGTTGTCAATAAGCAAAGTGACACTTGACATGCGAAAAAAGAAGATTTTTGTCGACTTAATTGTTTTTGTTGAAGAATTTGCTCTGAAAATGTAAGTGTCAACACCGTTTTGGTATTGGCAATACGCGAAGGGCCCTTTTGTATGTTCCTCTACTCCTTAACGCTACAAAAGCCCACTGCGATAAGTGATAGTATCTTTGGCCACTTTTCACGAGGTGATGCTAATGAAATAGTGACGAATATTGGTACAGCTGTTGGTATTCTGCGTTTAGAAGAAGGTAAAATCGTAAAAGTCGCACAGAACGATTTATTCGCCAATGCGCATTCTATCGCGTTACTACGCCGTGAAGGTACGCCATAGGTGACTATTACACAAGTTAAAACAACTTCAGAGATGGGTGTCGATGAAATAGCCGTTGGTAGCGACTCTGGCAAGATAGTATTCCTGCGGTTTAATTCTCACCACAATGTTTTTGAAAAAACACTTGAAACGCCCTTTTTGGGTTTACCGGGCTGCAGAAGAGATGTACCAGGTACTGAAGGCGTAAAATACGTTCAAAACACTCAATAAAGGCGGTTCACTAAAAGAACCCGCCACGTTAAATATCAAGTTAACTATTAACTAACGCTCAGGACACTACATTGCTGTCGATCCTAGAAATCAAGCCATCATGTCAGCTGCTCTAGAATCAAATCTAACAGCATTTTACATTCCTTCAATCAATCAAGCACCTGAGCCACCAGCTACACTCAACAAACCGAATACTATTATTTTTGGGCTTATTGGACTGGATGCAGGATACGAGGGGCCTATGTTTGCTACTTTAGAACTAAACGTGGATTCGCAGTCTCAAACGTCGCAAAAGAGTGTAGTATATTACAAGGTAGATCATGGACCGGTTATACGACAGATTGGTGCCTTACCAGCGCCAAGAAGTGCAAACAAAATTATACCTTACTTGGGCGGTGTTTTAATCTGCACGGAAGAAAACTTGATTGTTTTCCAGCAAAGAGATCAAGATCCTATTTCGGCTGAAATGCCAAGAAGAAGGAATAATAATGGTCCTTGTTATCTGATTGTTTCTTACTATACGTCTATCAATACCCAGTATGCCGTTATACAGAATGAACTTGGAGATATATTCGTTGTACAGTTGGACGCGGTACGCGGAAAGACTTTTTGACATTTTTTTTTTTCGTGTTTTTTTCTGACAATTGGAAGTTTTTTTTTTTGTTGGATTTTTCCTCACGTGTGTAATTACTTTTGATGTTTGTCTTTTATACAAGTGAAAGTACTTTGGTTAGTGTATTTTTTAGTAGTGGAAAAATTTATTTTGTTGAAATTAATAATGGTTTATGTCGACCTTTCTTTTTTTTTTTGACATTCGATTTTTTCTAATTTGACTTGTCAAGTACTTCTAATTTCTCTTTTTAGGGTAGCCTTAATGTTCATTATGTTGAAACAGTTACTGTTGCTAGCACTCTTCTTGTTGTTGATGAGCAGTACCTATTTGTAGGTTCAGAATTTGGTGATGAGTACGTGTTAGCAAAGCAACTATTATTCACCCAAAACATTGTGAAAGTTCGCTGCCAGTTTTAAGTTTATCCACATTCTAACACTAAATTAGTGATTGGTATAAAGTTACATCGTTTGGAGACACTGGGATGTTTGTAGATACCTATACCCCAACACCTTCAGGCAAACTTCTTCAACATATTGAAAAAATAGCAAATGTCAATCCTATCGGCGACATGAAGGTTAGTTAGATATCATGTTTATGTTGTACGTCTCAAGTGTATCCTCACTGTGTTTTGTTAGGTATTAAATGTTCTTAATGCTGTTACACCTCAAGTATATTGCTTGTGTGGCACTGGTAGTAGATCTTCTCTTCGCATGCTGTGGCATGGTATGCCTGTTCAAGAAAAGCTATCAATGAAATTACCTGATCAATTAACAACTGGTGAACCGACCGGATTGTGGACCGTAAAGCTCGATAATGCAGGTACAATCTTGATTTATACACCTTTGCCTCTTGCACTTTGTGATCTTGATTCAAAGTAACTGGTTCTCGTTAGATCCATTTCAAAAACACATTGTAATCTCGACACCTCAAAGTGTTGCCATGATAGTAGTTGGCTCTGATGGTAATATCCATCCTGTAGCAAACAGTGGGTTGGTAAACCAAAGAACCTTTCACGTGTCAAGGTGGGGTACTGATTCGTTAATCCAAGTACGCTTAAACTCATTGCTTCGTTGTTTAATTTTGTTTTTCAATCAAGGTTCACTTGACTGGCATTGCTATTATATTGAATGGTATGACCGTTGATCGATGGAATGTGCCACCACCAGATAGACGAGTTACTTTAGCAGCTGCAACGCCTACTCAAGTGATAATTGCAATGAACAAAGGTAAGGCTAAATCTCCAAAGTTGCATTTACTTAACCTATGTTTTATAGGCGAGATTGTTTACTTTGAACGCTCTCCAACAACTGGGAAACTGGATGAAAAAATCAGATACAGATTAGGTGCCGAAATACGTGCTCTTGATATAGGTCCTCCAGACCCAACAACCCTAAAGTACGTGAGCTTAGTGAAGATTTTACTAATTACTTGTAATAACAGGTCTCAGTATTTGACTATTGCTGACAGCAGTGATTGTGTTCGTATTTACGTTATAATGGATGGCAATATGCACGCAATGTCACAAATGGTTGTGAAGAATCCAACGAGTTCTGTATTACTAGCAAACACCGCAAAAGGACTTTCATTGATTGTTGGAATGAAAAATGGATTTTTAATTAGATCTAAAGTTGATGAAACTACTGGAAAGATTCTTAGTATGAGTACAAAGTACGTTAATTATTTATGCATAATTAGCTTCTAATATGATTTAGGTACTTGGGAAATAGAGCTGTTCATTTGTATAAGGCTTCTATAAAAGGAAAGAGTACAATTCTTGCTTTGTCTAATCGTACTTGGGTTATTACTGATTATTTTGAGAGAAACCTCATTGTACGTTTTTTGGTTCGAAGACTACACCAAAAATTCTAGCAGTTTACTCATCAAATACTCTGAAACCTCCATGACCGGTGTGAAAATTAGTTTTGCTTTGTTGTGTTGTGACACGTGCAATCCGGATTTTTTTCGCTTTTTTTTTCGCTTGGTTATTATTTGCACTTACAGTTATTAGACGCCGCTATCTTATCGTGTCGCTGTTTTTGTATGTCCTTATTCTTCACAATTCTGTCGTGAAGGTATAGTAGCTATATTAACTCCAACAAGCGGTGGACAGTCTCAATTTAGGTACACCAAAGTTTGACTGTTTTTTTTTGGTTCAATTTGTTCCCAGTTTTGCTTGTTATTTGCAATTGGATTATGCTGTTAGTAACTGTTCTTATTATTATAGGATATTTCAGTGGATCCCTGATAAGTTAGAACAGACTTTCAGTCAGACGAGTGAAGTTTTATCTTATACTCCACAGGCTTTTATTGTTCACCCTTTTACGAACAATAACTTGCTTACAATTGAGAGTGATCCTGTTCCAAATAGGCGTACTGGATTAGATATACATGGTGTACGTATAAAGAACACAAAACCAACTACTATTACCAATTACGTGCACACATTGAGGTGTCACTATTAACACTTACAATGAAACAACCATATTGTGGCTACTGTTTTAACACTTGTTTAGACTGATGTCGCGCCAAGATGGACGTCATGTTTGCGAATGCTCCAAGTGACTAGCAATAGCAACACAACAATCACCACCGAGTCCTATCCAGCGAATGAAGCAGCGGTCAGGTAAAACTAGCCTAACCTTTGATTCTTTTTCTCGTTTACCTACTTTTGTTTTAACAACACTTGTTTTGTTATAAGCTGTACCAGGGAGGTGTTAATGTTTTTATTCTAGTCTATGCAGCTGTACATTTAAAAACCTAAAGGGAGAGACCTATGTTTGTGTTGGTACTGCTGTTAACTACGACTCTATACAAAAGGTACTTCTGTTGTTTTTTTTCGTCACTTTATTTTCATCTTCGATGTGTTTTACTAATACTCTCAAGTCCGCTGAGAAGGGATATATCTATACATACCAACTTGTGAATTCAAGGAAGAAATTCCAACTTGTTCATAGAACAACACTTAATGGTGCACCAGGTGCAATGACTTCTATTCATGGACTTTTATTGGTTGGTGTTGGAAATGTTTTGGGTGTTTATGATCACAGGAAGAATGGTTTAGTTCTTAAAGCTGATTGTAAAAGTATATCGTGGCCTATTGTATCTCTTAGTGTTTCTGCTGATGGCCCAACTGCAACAAGACAACGTATTGTTGTTGCTGACTCTTCAGAGTCTTTTCATTTCTTGGAATATAAACGACATAATAATGCTTTTACTATTCTTGCTGAAGATCAAGTACCAAGGCACGTGTGTTTGTTAATTTTCTTTATTTAATAGTACTTTAAAACGTTTAAATGCTTACGTTTTTTCTAGGTCTATTACTGCTGCTGTATTGCTTGACTGTGAAACAATTGCTGGAGGTAACTTTTTACACTTGTATTTTTTCATTGAAGTTCTTTTTTCATGTATACTTTTTTCTGCTTCACTGTACATATTCTTTCTGGTGTTTAACTAAGCTTAAATATCCTTGGAGTTATCCTCAAAAACAAATCTCGGGTTTGCATGCAAACACGATTACAAGTGATTAATGTTGTTTTTTTTATTTGGTTTTATTTAGTGACTCAACTTGTTTTTGACAGGTGACAAGTTTGGTAATATTTTTATAATGCGATTGCCTGAAGACTTTGATGAACAGAGTAAAGGGAAGAAATTACCTTTGGAGAGTTGGAGTCTGACGTACAACAACAGAGCTTCGGCAAAGGTAAAACTACAAATATAATTTGTTAAAAGCTCTTTCTCACTTGTTTTGTATTAGCTTGAAACCCTTTGTAATTATCATGTTGGCGACTATATAACGTGCATGGTTAAATGTAATCTAGCACCAGGTACAGTTATTTCTGAGAAAAACACTTTGAAATGAAGCACAAAGTGTGCAAACATAAGTGTTTGCTTTTTGGATCAAGTTGATGATTTTTGTGCGTTGATTACTTAGTTCACTTTTTTAGGCACAAAAGAGATTATACTATATTCTACAATGACAGGTATCATTGGTGCACTCTTACCAATAACAGATAAAGAAAGTGTCGATTTATTTGTAAAGTTGGAGTTTTTAATGAAACAAGAATATAAACCACTTTGTGGTAAAAGTCATCATGACTTTAGATCGTCATACTCCTTGTCAAAAGTACGACTTTTTTTATCATACCATTTCTTTAAAATCTATATTTTCACATAAACCCCACGTGCTTTTTAAGCGGTGAGTGTTGCTGTGGTGGCGCTTTCTGTCGAAACCAAAAAAAACCCCCAAAATTCGATCTGACATGATTTTTAGAATGTTATTGATGGTGACTTGTGTGAGCGGTTTTATCAGCTTAGTGATGCCGGTCAAGCTGATGTTGTAAAGAAACTTAAACTTGAGAGTATTGCACTCATGTATCAAAAGATTGAAGCACTAAGAAGTTTGTGTTTGTAAAAAAAAAAACAGAAAAAAAAAGAATAAAAAAGTTGACCAAGTATTGACGTCTAGTTGCTCGCAAACGTTTTAATACTTATCAATTTTAGTGCTTGATAAGTTTAAAAACATAAACATAATTGATTAAAGGCGCTGCACATAGCTAGGCTACACAATGAGTTCAAATAATTATAGCTAACACGAAACCTTAAATTCTCATCAATTATACATGTTGGCCTAGGCACTTGCTGCAGCTCATGTAATCTGTTTATTATAGTAAATAAGTTACTAGAGAAGGTATCAAAGCTACTATTCCTAGACATTTAAATCCGTGAAAATGTGTCACATTTTTTCATCAAAATTCCATATTTGCTTTGAAAACTTAAACCAAAGCAGCATGGAAAACATAACAAGCACGTGCTTTGAGAATACTTGTAATGGAGGCGGTAAATGCCTCGACGAAGGAGAATGTATATGCTTTAACTCACGTTCAGGAGAATGGTACCCACAACAGGTCGTTTATTAATAAATCCGTTCCCGTAGGTGTCAATTCAAAGCAGCTGGTAATCACGTGGTTATATTGAACTATTTTTAACGTGTTTTGGTAGCTTCTACAGTGTTGGTGTTCAATATAGTTTTTGGGCTGTGTTTTGGAGCGTTGTGGATCTATACAATGTACGAAAAAGCCATATACGAGCGTAGAAGACTGTATTTGTTAATTTATTTGGTAGATACTGTATCATTCGTTTTAAAATATATAAACCACCTTATGGTTATAAGGTCATCACTGTCAAACTTCTATGGCTTCTATCTATCATTGGCAGCACGGGTAAAATAAAACAACGCACATGTCACGTGCAGTTTTTTTTCAATGTAAAAATGACTTGAAGACGACTGTGGGGTTTATCCTTTTGTAGAATTTTGTGCCCACTGTTCGTTTTTCTGACCTGTATTTCTTGTAGATGTTTAGATATCTACACAAACTAGATAATTCACCAAGTATCTACATAGATATTACAGTTCTATTCGTTCAAGTCCTACTGTTGTTCCCCACATGTCGAAACTGCTCATTTTATAAGCGAAATGAAACGTAAGGCCATTCTGTGGGTGGGGAAAAAAAAAAAGTAGGATTTGAATAGAACTGTATACAACGTTTTCAAAACTTCCATATTTTCCCTTATTTTCAATTATCTAGATATTTCGCAACTAGATAATTCATTATCTAGATATCATCTCGTGGACAAAAAACGTGATATTTTGTTTGAGTTCTTCGTTTTTTAATAACTCTGATGTAGCCGGATTTATTTTTTCGGTGTTCGATCCCTTGAATACTAGAAACTTGTCCTGGCAGTTTGTTATGTTCATTGATGCAAATACATACGCTTGCTTGTTCGTAATCATCATTCTTCTTCTTAGACTATGGTACAAATCTAAACTCTTCCTCTGTTGAAACTGTTGTTAATGGAAGTTCAGGGCGTTGATTGAACCAAGACCAGGGACCTTCATGAAGTTCTTTGTTAGTCACCTTTCTTGGATATTAATTGGAAGTACGTAATTCTGTGAACAGAGGAGTCTGGTGTAATATTTGTTGTCAGTCTTACACTTTGTAGTACTTGTTAGCATAGAGTTTGGTTATTTTGCTCTTGTTCTCGGTTCAGGCTTTAGAGCACGATATGTTGGTGGTCTTTTATATGCTATATTCTTTGCTACAGTAGGTATTGTATCTGGTGCTAGTCTACTTTACATGGGGTTCAGAACAAGAAAGATTCTTCGCATAAACAAAGAAACATTCAAATCATTTCGATACAAGGTATCTTATTTTTTTCTGCTTTTTTTTTCTGTTCACGTGCCTTACTTGGATTAGATATTTTTGCTTCTTATATCAGAAGGTGTTATATTTACTTCTGGCCTTCTTCTTCTTTTTATCATGACTGCTTTGCTTGAATTTGTGTTTACACAGGAAATGGAAGAGCATGTGACGATTGAAGTGATATATCAAGTAATTCAGAGGGTACTTCAAACAGGATTTATTCTTGCTATCGTTTTCACAATGACACCAGTGAAAAAAACAAAGTCAAGTGGTACTGAAACAAGTACCGAAGGAACAATGAACACATTTGCAACACCAAGTATTGCTGAGAGAACAGTGAATACAGTCGACCTGTAAAAGCTCCTAAGCAAAAATACAGTCGATTTGTAAATATCCGCTGTGAAATTCAACAATAAAGAACTATAACACTGTAACAAAGCAGTGCCTAATTAGAAGGTTAATGACTGTAAAGTATAATTTAAGTCTAGGTTAAGAATAAATCAAAAGAGCAACTAGCACGTTTTTAAGCGTCCTGGCACCCTAATACTAACTTGCTACTTCACAGAATTTACCTTTTCAACACTTCAGTAACCAATGAAGGCATTAAAGCACTTGATGGAGGTAATGCGAAAAACCCTTCAGTAACCGATGAAGGCATTAAAGAACTGGGGGAAAATACATTTACACCTTTGGTACAGTGCTAAATGCTATTAAAGGGAATACTATAGAAGGAATGAAAGACGTGGAATTTGGAGTACATTCAGCAAACTGTTATTGGTAAGAAGCGAACGTATGGCTGACACTCGACCCGAAAGAAGTTGTTGTCACCTAAAAAAAGACAAGCCAAAGCTTGTATAGATGTATATGGTTTGTTAATGGGACGCAAACAGAACACGTTGTGGTAATTAGAACATACACCAAGTTAAGAAAAGATAAATTTTATTAGGTTCGTATTTACAAAGTACAAGATTTGTAATGGATTCATGGTTCTGAGCGCGTGTACAAGTCGCTGATGGACCGTGCCGATGTATTTTGCATTTTTTTGCTTGGTACTAGGTTTTGTACCTATGTATCGAACACAGACAAAATTTCAAAACCATTGAGAGCATGTAGAACTTAAAACAAGGACTGTATTGCTCGTTGCAAAAAAGAGCCTAAAGTTAAGTGAAACAAAACGTAAGCTCATGCAAGAAAAAAAGTCGGATTTAAACGATTTGGTGTAGAATTTACCCTTGGAGGGTACGGCTGACCTTGAGGATACCCAGGTTGTGTACCATAAGGTTGTGGTGTAGTGTATGGTTGCATTGGTGTGCCGTAAGCAACTGGTTGCTGAGGTTGAGGTTGTGTTTGATAAACCGGAGTAGTGTTAATTTGTGGAGATACAGTGGTGTGCGTGGTAGCCTTTGTGGTTGGTAATAATATTTCCACCCATTCAATGAGCTTTTCATTACTGCAGGCCACTCAGATCAAGTAGAACCAAGGACCTTTGTTGTACACTGTACATTTATTTACATTGTTTTTTTTTGTAGTTGTCTCATGCACATACTTTGTGTTTATGATTATCTGGCATCCACCGCTTAAGCGGTAACTCTTGAAATGGTATAAGATACCACTTTAACACAAACACCTGTACTATCCCAAACCTAGATATTGAGTTAGAGGTAAACCTCAGAAACATAAGAAAATTATAAGAAAAAACCCCGCTCTCCAGCGTATCTAAAAAACGCCTAGGCTTACATTATGCATATGATATTCACTAAATAGAATCCATCATATTCAAACTGTCTATGAATTAAATCTGCAATAAAAAGACTCATAGATCCTACCAAAGTAAGTACATCAATGATAGTAGTTTTTTTTTTTTTCAAAAAGACGACATACTTGGCCAAGCAGAGCTCATGTTATAAACAGTCCATAAAAATGTCATATATGTTCCGCTTATCGATAGATCACATATTGTTGTAAAAAAAGAACCTATACCAACCATCATCATAGTATTAAGAGTCTAAAAAAAATGCCATCAGAAAGTTAACTTGGTTAAACGTTTAACGAGGTTCAAAATTTTTTGCTTACTTGAGACAATATCCCTGCTGTGAAGACAATAATGACGTAGATATTTGTAATAGTGCTTGGATATATTGATACAATGACCATACCAACAGGAATCAAGCACAGCCGCGCAATAAAGGCAAGGAAAAACTAAGAAACAAAATTTCAGAAAAAAAGCAAACAACCAAACAATATTTGTTAGGACGCACTGCATGTAGAGGTTGTTTTTTGATGTATGGAGAACAATACAATGTTACTGCGATCTGTACAGGAAGATCAACTATTGCTGCTAATGCATACAGATGCCTTGGAAAGCCTTTTGCAATAAGCCTCAATGCAAGCAAATTATCAACACCAGCAAAAGGTAACCTATCCATGATTAAGGATAACATTACTTCAACGTGATATGTACCTGCTCATTAGTAATATACATATCAACAATCGCACATCTTTTCAGTGAAGGTGGAAATAAGCAGAATAGTAAAAAACGACATTAAAAAAAGGGTGAGTAATGCCAGCGCATTCCCAAAATGTGTTAACTCACATTGGATACTTTTTAGCATAGCTATTTGTCCAATGAGTTTATAAACGCCTTTGATAGATAATGTAGGTTCATCTAATGATAACGTTGCTCTTGGTTTCTCTGACTTGAACAAGAGACCGACATTAACTACTAGGTAAATGAAACCAATCATAGCCATGTACTAATACAAATATAAATGTATGTATTTCGATTGAAGTTAAATTCTCAGCGTAGCCTGTACGTACAGTGCTTAGAGATAATATTGGCTTATCAACATCTGATGTTCCGAGATAATGTGTACAGAATTCTCCAGAATTGAGCGCAAGAAACACAGTGAATGATAAGAAAAATCCAATTCGGAGACCTATAGTCTATGTTATTGTATTAGTGTCATTAAGTTTAAACCGATTACTAACTTGGCATGTTACAGCGTAAGACCTGTTCTGAGCGTTGAGTATAGATATTGCCCAGCCATCAACAGCGATATCTTAAAAATAAAATCATTAAAGACACGAATATTGTTTTTACAAAAATGGAGAAAACAGAGCCACGTGGCATGCCCACACAACTACAAAATTTACTCCGTGTACCTTGTGTAGCAACGATAAGTATTAGTACAAAGAAGGTACTTATAATCAACCTACAAGGATGAAATTAAAACTAATTTACAACCAAAGTTGTGGTTTTTGCATAATAAAGAAAAAAAAAAACGTTTGTGCGCACGTGATGTTCATTGGGTCTTCAAGAGCGCTCTCAATGAATGTGCTCATGTAAATCATTAAAAATGCTACAGAGAAACCTAAAGGTATGACCCATGATTTACGTCGGCCTTTTAGGTACACTGTTAGAAGCGCTAAACGCCACGTAGGCTTTTTTTTACTGAAAACGTACCAAATGATTCAAAGTATACAGAATCTACTACTGGTGACCTTTTATAGTATTATTGTGGCGTATATACGCTGTTTAAGGCTTACCAGAAAAATTTCAAGCTGTAGGGATAACGCGCGAACGAGAATAAACCTAACGTATGTAGTGACGCTTTACGCTCTTGTAGGATGAATGGCATGGACATATACTGTATTCATCGTTAACACGGTTTTAATAGCGTAAACGCACGCTCAATCCTACTGCGATCCCCTGGATAGCATCTTTGACATGTCAGAGTAGAAAAATAGCGTAAACTTACACAAAAATGTCAAGAGGATCAAATCCGGCCATTGGGAAACCGATTTGAGCATACCACTGTTGGTTTAAGTAAAATTCAATGGAATTGTTGTGATAAATAACTTCTCCTTACAACTGTTTTGCAATTCAACTCTGGTCAACCCCTAAAAAGGCATGTTGGAAATGTCCGTTACAATCAATTATAGTGCACTAAAGTATGCTGGTAACACCATGCGCTAGTGATGCGCTCATGTTCGACAATCACTAAAATGATGTTTGTACAATTTACTTTATTTTCATTACAATACTATCACTTAGAAATCTTCAGCCAAAGTCTCAACGTATGGTGTTCCTTGAACCACATGGAGTTTTTCAGTACACACCCCATCATCATATACTTCTTTATATACTTGACCATTCTCTATGAAGACCTGTACTCCGTGATGCTTGCCATACTTAAAAAACTCATGTAATGTCAAGTTACCATTTTCGTCCCACTCACGTGTGACACCATCAAGAACGTCATAGTTATATGTCGTTTGACTCTTGATTGTACCGTCTCTATGGTACTCCTTATGGACGCCATTCTTCTTGCCTTCTAAATAGCCACTCTCTGAAGCTAACCAATAACACCCAGACCACTCGTAGTACTTGTAAACGCCGTTGTAAGCTCCGTTCAGTAACTGGCATTCATGTCGCAGTTTACCGCTTAGATCCCACGCACGGTATCTACCAGTCTTTTGACCATGCACAAACTTCTGCTCAGTTACTAAGCGTCCCTGTACGGCATGCCAACAATACCACCATCCGTGTTTTTGCAAGTTTAAGTCGAATCGGGATTGTTTACAGCAAGCCATGTCATAGCAAAGCAGAGGCCACGCAATATACACTTCACGTATTTTAAGCAGTTTTTTTTTAATTCGACAAGGTAATGCAGCTAACCTAAACGTTTAGTTAGCTCTGTTGGCGGTTTTAAAGATTTTGTGTCTGTTGTAACTAAAATTAGTTTGTTCGGCACGGAAGAGCGTACACTTTGCCATAATCGATAATTCCATCGTTATTAGTTTGCGTTGAGCTACTTTTAGAGTCTCTGTGGTTACTCATCTTGTGATCTCAATCCAAGCAGTGTATGTTGTTTAATGGGGTACGAACCAATTCTTGTTGTTCTTTCAGTAGATGCGTTTATTGCGGCGATTATTCAATATAAAAACCGACAATGATTCACTGATTTCAATTAGTTTTTTTTACTGTTGTACATACAAGTGCTTATTTGGAGCTTCTATTGCCATTTTTAATGATATGTTCATTACAGACTGCTGTAATGGTGATAAAGGAGCGCTTTTGACGGCAGTATCTGATTGATTATTCCAAGGAGAAAAAATAAACTCTTGTTTTCCTTCTATGCTAGTACCCTTTCTTCCTAAGAAAGAAGCTTAACTAAGGACTCAACAAAGCATAAGTACTCCCTATATAGAGTTATTACATACCTATGTGAACCAATACATATCCAAGACAGGCTCTTCTACTTGTAATAGCTGCATGGAGTTGTTGTTCTTTAGCATCAAAATTACCAGTTTTATGAGCGAGAGCTTTACTTAATTCTGGTCCTTTGGGGACCTTCAAAGACGTGATAACACCATTTATATCTATAACAACACTACTGAGATACCTTGTATTATCACCTACAACAAATTAGACACGATAGAGGTGCTTACGGGTCAGATTTGGCCTGACAAAACTACAACTTCAAAATAAGTACTTACCAACGTTGAAACTCATTTTACCGGCTGTGTCTGCAAATATTTTAGATTGTAACATGTCAAGGTTAGATCTCGCGCTTTTGCAAATAACTTGTATGTCTTTAGTGGGTGAACTCTTTAGTTCATCGCTGTATTTGGCAGCAAGTGTTGAAACGGTTAACATGTCTTGTGTTGCCTTGTTTGAAGCGTCTTTTGATGCACTGAGCTTGAATTGTTCTATCGCAGCCAAATAATCGCGTTTTAGCATCAAAACGGAACCTATACGCTTATTGAGCCAGATTCGATTTGTAGTTTTTATAATCTAAGTGCATTGTGGTTGCGTGCCTTTGCGATAATAGCCTTTAAACCACTCTGGTTTAACTGAAATTGCTTTTTCTGCGTCCGCAAGCGCTTCATCGTATTTATTAGCGTAGGCATACGCCGCAGAACGGTTACTGTATAAAATTTCGTTGCTGTCATCTAATTTAATACCTTTTCATTCATTAGCAACGCGTACGCTTCGCAAACTACCTAACGTACCCTCACTGTACAGATTTATAGCTTCAACGAACTTGCGCGCTGCGTAAGCTTTGTTGCCTTTGTTTTTAAGTTCTAGAACTTCAGGATCCATTGCAGAGTTTATCAGTACTAACAAATGGACTTGGTCAACTATGGTTTTTTGGCAGTCAGCTTAAACTTACATTGTGCATCATTTTGTGTCGCTGCACGTGCTGGTAACTTAACCAACGCTTTAGGCGTAGTATAAATTAAACATTAGGGACTATTTTTGGTTGTGGTTCACACCTCTCATATGAACGGTTTTACGTATGTAAATATATATCTAGAACGAATGGCTCTATTGTTAAGTTCTAAGTGTGAAATAAATTATTTACTTTTTTACGTATTTTTCGGTGTTTTTTTTTATGACTTAACAAAAAAAGCACCAATTGAGCTTTGTATGCTACAAAACTCATGATTCAAGCAATTAACCGTAATAAACAATGCCTGAAATGCAATACACGCATTGTTGGCAGTAACAAAGCTTATGCCACAAAAATACGTAACCACATATACAAAGTACCTGCAAACGGTGTTTACCGCGTGGAAAACGCTGAAAACATTGGTTTACTGTGTTCTGATTGTCGAAGAATTGAGATCCCATATATCAAGGTAGGGCAAGCGTGTACAAGCGTTTAACTTATGCTAGCGCATCTCACATCTATTTAACACATATACAACTTATTTTCAAGCCTGTACAGCTTTGCGTAATTCAACAACACGCATTATTTGAATCCAATTTATACAAAATAATTTTGTTTTTCAGGAGCACCAGAAAGTGGGTCGGCCATATAAAGTGCCTGACATCGAAGTAGACGTAGATGTGCAAGGGTACTACAAGCTAACAAGCATATCTAACATTGTGTAGAAAATTAGAAAAATTACATTTAGACATTATTTCGGCAATAGATAGTGTGCTGATGAAGCATGACTCAAGCCTTGTGTCAACTTGGCACAAAACCTACAAAGTGTATGACCATCTAAACAGTGTATCTCAGCCATATAAGTTACTGGCAGATAATTTAAAAGTGTTCTATGATGCTATTCCATCCAACTCTCCTATTCGAACAAGTGCTATCCAAACATTGTTTACAGGTATACCAGTACCTATGGCTGCGAAAATTGTTGGTGTTACTGAGAGGAGCATTTATAAAGCACGTAAGAGTGAGGTTAAACACCTTGATTATTATTTACGTGACTTGGGGATTCCTCGATGTCGTAAACAAGATACTTTAGATATTTTATTGACTTGGATTTCTGAAAACTGTGGAGTTGAATCAGGTTCAAAACATCGATGCTATCATGGTACCAGGTTCACCATGTACAATGATTATTGTTCTTGGGCCCTATCAAAAAATCTACCAACTTTTAGTGTCAGTAAGTTTGACAACGTTTGGAAGCATGAGCACATTTCTTTAAAACCAGCTGATAAATTTGTCTCAAAAGACTTTGTTGAACTTGGTGAGGTTAAGGGCGAATTGCTAGAGCTTGAACAACAAGAAACCATAGATCAAGAGCACCTCAATAAGCTCAAAGAGAAAATTAAAAAGCTGCAAACACAAGAGGACTTTGCTCAAGCTCGAATTGCTGAGTATAAGTTAGATCATAGCAATTTAGAAAGCTTTTTTAATATGTTGGTACTAACAATTGATTTTATGTCAACTCAGCTAAGAATGGGAATGAATATAGTAGATTTTATACTGGTGCTAGCCACCAAATGCCCAATACAACTCCCAGAATCATTACTCAAACATCAAGTTAACACTGAAACACCCTTGTCAAGCACCAAACACCGGCCTGAACGAAAAACTTCACTTCCAAAAAACAAAACAAAAAGGAAAAGAAAACAACAAAGTGCTAACTCACACACAAAAGCTTTACAACAACATAAAAAACAAAGAAAATTATCTGTTCAAGATACCAATATTGAATCTAAAGCTTTTAAACCACATGTTATCTACCTTCACTTCATGGCAAAGAAAACCAAAGCCAATCCAGTTACTCAAACATTTGATTTTGTGCAATATGTGTTAGAGCAATTGTATGAACACGGTGTGTTTGAGCAATTCTCCAATATAACCATTTGGAGTGATGGATGTGGTAAACACTTTAAAGCATATGCAGCACAATATTTTATGGGTTTGTTTCAATCACGAATGAAGAAACCTATGGTATGGAAGTTTTTGGCACCTCTTCGGGCACACAACAGAGCTGATGGAGCAGCTGGCATGATTAAAAAAAAACAACATGCCTATACAGCAGGTTCTTTTGTGCTTGAAACTGTTCCCCACTTGGCATATGCTTGTGAGCACTTAAAAAACACATACATATTTAATGTCAATACCTTGAATTTGCCTGAAGTCATAGAAGTAGTAAACCCAAAGCAGAATTTTACATTCATGCAAAATGCTTTTGAGTTTAAATACAAAAAAAAAAGTAGGGAACGTGTTCCAAAATGTGGACATGGTTGTATCAAACCATGTGATCATGTATGTGGCTATTGTAGAGGTGACACTAGAGATTGTGTAGTTATTAATGTAGGCACGCGCAATGGCACTACACTGGATTACCAAGAAAGGACAATTTTTTCAGCTGAAATTTTAGAGGCAGATGATAATAATGCTATGTGGAACACCGAAAGTGATAAAAATCGCCGTAAACCAAAGAATATAACCCGTACCCGGCACGTGTTAATTGAATTACCTACAGAAAATGGTGGTGATAGAGGAGAAGACTATGATCCCAGCTATAAATAAATCGTTTTTACATTCAATGAAATGGTTAATTAAAGTGCACTATTTGTTACTAGAAACGCTTGTTTAATACCCCATATAGACACATATGCGATCTACTACATACATAAAAATTGGGTAAAAATAATGTTTTTGAGGAGTGCTAGAATTTTTTTGAAAGTGTGAACTGCTTACAAAAATCGTCCCTAATGAAGCGGTGCTCATTTTAGCTGGAGTTAATATTGTGGTGAGATCGGGATGCTATTTCAAGATAGAAACAAATACAATGTTAGAACGTTGCAAGCAGTAACTTGACAGGTTTAGGAAGAAGCCTTCCATGTCTAGGTGGCTCAATAGCAACAGGAGCTTGCTAATCCTTCACATCTTTGATGTACTTTGGAGTCAATAGAGTCTGCTTCGCCAAGTCATTTAGGATGTCAAAAGCTGGATAGAAATAAGTCACTAAAAGACAAACAGTATCTTACACGTAATGAAACACGTGTTAATGTAGTAAATTGTGATCAAGCACATGCTAGTTTTTGTTGTGGACATTTGGGCAGATAAAACGTACCTTGCTTACAATGTTCTGAAAGTTAGAATAAATAAGCCAGAAAGATGTAAAATACAAGTATTTGTTTATTGTACATTAGAAAATGTTCCGTTATCCCTTCACGTCTCGCTCTACTTAAATTTTTCACATCACAGTGCAAAGACTCCTTCTTTTAATGCGTGTTGATGAGTTGTGCAACTCTGCCTTCCTTATCTCTCGTACAACTTGAAAAAAAGCTTCTTGAACGTTTTTACGTGTTTTAGCTGATGTCTCAAAAAAAGGTATGCCATAATGCTGTCCAAGTTCTTGTCCTTCTTCTTTACTAACTTGTCTGTCTTCTTCCAAATCAACTTTATTACCAATCAATACAGAAGGGAATGAGTCTACACCCCTCACCCTAAAAAACGAAGGTCAGAAATATTTTGATAAAATTTTGAGATAAAGTTCCTCATTGTCTGTTTACTTACGAACCTTTTGACTTCGTCGTAGAAAGCTGCTACTTCCTCAAAAGAGCCACGGCTTATAGTCGAGTAAACAAATAAAAATCCTTGGCTTGTGCTCATGTACTGTACGTTAAAACAGTATATTAGTTGATCAATTGAAAAAAAGCACTTACTCGACAAATTGGAGTACACTCTTCTTTTCCTGCTGTATCAAGAATATCCAATTCAAGCGCCTCTTTGTCTACAACACACCGTTTTCGATACCTACATAAGAGTTATAACGCGTTTTGAGCATAAGTTGTCAAAAGATTGTGTAATGGTTAAAACGCTTACGAATCTTCTATTGTAGGGTCATATTCATCAACAAAGTGGTTGTTTATTAATTGTATTGTAAGCGTTGATTTTCCAACGCCACCACCGCCAATAACTGCCATTTTATATTCAGACATCGAAAGCGCTCTCTGTCACGTTAAAATTGAACTTCTCGATGTACAGAGATGTTTACATATTTCAAAATATTTCAAATATTTCAAATATTGCAAATGTTTTAAATGTTGCGAAATTGTTGAAAAACCTGCCAAACTTTTTGTCAGTCGGTTGTTAAGAGTTACGCTAAACACCTGAAAAGCATTCTACGGTAGTTTGGTAGCGCTAGAGCCAGATTACGTAAGCATTCCACACATGCTTATCGGCTTTAAAAGATACTGTTAAATAAGGTGGTGGAGTGTGAGAGCATAAAATTACGTTGTAAGCGCGGAAAAAAGTACTTACTTAAAAGCAAAAACTATTTGCCTTAAAAGGAAAGTAGCAACATAAACTCCTTGAACACGGTTTCATGATGCCTGCACATTATATAGCCTTTTAATTGTTCTAAATATGTAGGAACTGAAGTTATAAGTGTTTTACAGCGTTTAGTGGCTAAAAAAGTTAATTGCTCTTTAAAATCAAAGAACAATACTATATAAGTGTTATTCATGCGTAGAATATGCGTTTCCAAGCATAAAACGCCGTTTAAAACAAAAAGGCAAGAAAAAGGTATAATGCCAGGCAATGCCATCGATATTCTCTAAACTATATAAACAGCTCATATACTTCTGTTTCTACATATTCACAGTTTGGACCGTTTTGGCCCTAGCCTTTAATATTGGTTTTACGAAAAATTCCAGCTTTAGAAAACTGGCCATTTTTAAAAACACATAAACGTGCCAGCTAAAATACATCACTTGCAATGCATGTGAGTATATTGATGGCAATAACTGAGATGTAAAATTGATTGTTTGATAACTTTGGGAAAAAAAAAATGTAAGTGAGTACTTTTTGTGCAAACGCTATTGGCATGCGTATTTTTACAATTGATCATAGTGGTACCACTATGCCATATACTCATTTTCTAATGAAGAAAAGCGTAGAACATAACATATAACATCAGTGTAGAATAGCAAACCTTTTGTTTCATCAAATATCATTCAACAAACTCCCACATTTGAGGCACTTTATTGTGCATTTACTTTTCAATAACATGCTTTGAGGCTTTTAAATACGACCATTGACACATACTCAAAGTGATGAAAACATAATTGATAATGTGTGCAATAAGTATAACTTAGCTAAACAATGCTTAAAAAGTCACAAAATTACACTATTTTTTAGAGTCATTGTAGGCTACATCACTGTTGGTGAATGTTTCATACTCTCTATATATTATTTACAGTATGTATGGCTACTATTTACTCAAGCGTCAATCATAAAAAACTATTTTTAACATCAAAATAATTTTGTTTTAAAAGTGGAGTGCTTACATAATCTGGCTCTATTCTGTTTTGTTTCAAGTGTTACATTTATTTCATAATATTTGGAATATTTGTAATATTTGAAATATTTGTAACCAGAAAACATCTCTTACCTACGACCACGCAGAACCAGAAATTTGTTTTATAAAAATAGAATTCAACAAAAGCTATTTAAAAACCATATCATCCCTTGGCAAGTGTTGTTTAATTGTGATTTCCTTTATTTTACTATTTACAAAATCGTTGTTACCTCAGCTTATCGTACAGGTATACTTGTTTTGGTTTCATTGGCCCTAAACTGAGGCACCATCGTGATATCTACCATAGGTCTTTGTTAGTATCTATCCTTGAATGCACCTTTGACATAAAAACGTTGATCTATCAAGCTCCCATTCTCACTCCACCACTTGTATTCCCCTTCAAGTTGACCATTAACATAAAAACTTCTTCTTTGCAATTGACCATTGGCATAATACTCACAATGAACTCCTTCGACTACACCATTTACAAAACACTGTAGTGAACTCAATTGCCCGTTGTAATGCCAACATTTAAGCTCCGCAGTATTATTATTGACAACGACATACTGTTGCCTCAGTTCACCACCACGATACCACATCTTATATTCTTCTTTTTTGTCATCAACAAAATGACTCTGTTCCTTCAATTGACCAGTGTCAAACCAACATTTACACTTGCCATGGCGTTTACCATGTATCCAATACTGGTTTTGTATAATTTGAAATGTTGATGAAGCTCTGCCTGACACGAGGAGTTCAATTTTTTTAAATTTTAGCCATTTGCCATGTTTTTTTAACTCACCATCAAACCTTGTTGTTGCTGTTTTTTTAGATAACAAAGGCCATATTAGATAAACATCAAAGTCTAGATCTTTAATATCAAGTTGTAACTCCACAGGAAGGTTTAATAGGCCACAAACACCTGGTTGCTTGGATTTCGTAGATTGTACAGCACCCATATGGTTATTTAGCTGCTATCACGTGATTTTATGTATAATTGTAACGTTCTAACTACTTTGCTTATTTGTTGTCATCACGTGATTCTGTAGCAGGTTAATAGTTTTAATTTGCGTTAGCACGTGTCTACTGGTTTTGGTATTTGTGTTGCACAAAACTTAAAGTCAACTTAGTTGACTTCGAATGGAGAACATTGAGCTTCCAGTGGAGCTGTAATAGAGTAATGAGCAATAGATGGGCTACCTTGCTAACTCGTGCACATACTTATACACAACATTCTTTGTACACCCGGTTCGTGGCACATGATACAACGGCCTGGGAATTCAAAAACTTCATACAAGTTGTAATCCTGTTTCTGGCGTCGACTACAAAGTAACTCTTTTTAACAAAGGGTTAATGAGCTTACAGTGGCTCTGATGCTCTTTACCAGGACTACAATTGTGTATGGGGTGTGTAGTATAGACACTTTGGATGAACTAGCATGTGTAAATTCTCTAGTAACATTCTTTGTAAGAACCAACAACGGTCTTGTTGACACTGCTAATGATTGACTCTACCTGTTGCGGATGGCTTGTTCTGTTTTTTAACTTGTTATTTCTGCAATAGCACATGCTGATAGCCTGCAGTAAGAAGAATCTTTTCAATACAAGATGTTATATTGATACATTGTCTTTCATACCACAAAGCAAATATCTCTTTTAAAGAGATCATTCATTATAGTTGGTCTTACACGTGTCTTTACAATGTAAACTATTCATTTTTGTCATCATGCAACCAACTTTTCCTGTGATATCTAAACTTTGGTCTATCTTCAAGTTCAAGGCACTCATGTTCACTAATATTAGAAAGTTTGAAGATTATAACATTGTCCTCCGTGGCTTTTATGACATACATACATCCATTCCATATAACCATACCTCTACTTCCCCACAAACGTGAATCTTTCACATAATCATAAGAAACAGTCTTAAACGATGGAAGATCCATCTTTTCAAAGCTATTCACATCATGCCTATAAACCATTATAGATCCTAAATCACCAGATTTTGTTGTTTCAGGTTGACGTATCATAGAAACAACACACTGTTCACCATGTCTATGAAAATACTCTTTTAGCATTCTTGTACTCTTTGTTGCAGACTCAGCGAGGAATAAATCATTCCAGTATACACCACCAGGCCCTGTATACATCATATATAATAGAGCTGGTGTACTATTATGTACAATGTAAGTTACAAACTCACAACATGCCCACAAGTCGTAGTTTGGATACGCGGCTGCAAACAGCTGCACAACTCCAGTTTTTAAAGAGCATTCAAATGCTCCTGGTGTACCGACAAAGAATATCTTATCTTTATCTTCTGGATGTGCACATACTGGCATGTCCAGTGTTTCGAATGGTTTGCCATTGTATTTTAAGTCAACAGTACGGTGAGTCTTTGCTTCAATGTCATAGACAAAGAATTTTTTTGCGCCCGAACAAAGAAGAAATTTGTCATCACAAGTTACAGCTAAACTCAAAGGAGTTAGGTCTGCTATGATAGTACGTCCTGCAGATATATTTTTTAAGTCGATGCAGAAAACCTTGTAACGGCCACAGAAAAACAACTAAAGGAACATTATTGTTGAATATACGAAAAAAATAAACTGCTCAACTGCTCATGCAACTCACTTTTCCTGATTGTGTTACAACGTATGGCTCTACATCTAGTGCCAACGTTTTCCCTTCATACCATATAGCCGATGTATCAGAAACGCGATATTCCTAAAATAATCTTAAGATCATATGAGAAAACTCAATAATTTTGTAAATGTCCAAGCACAAAAAAACTTGTGTTTCAGATTAGCGAAACAGATTTTACGTTATTTGACAAAAAACTGCTCTGTGGCAACGTACCTTGTATGCATTGGTCATACTATGGCAACAACTAAACTCCTTACAAGTACAAGCCATGGCAAAAGCTGTTTTAGCATCAAGTTTATTAACAACTCCCAAATGGGCCGATAACGTTAGAGACGTGAATGATAGAGCGTCACAAGTATCTTAAAGCATAAAACGTTATTATTAGGTTAAAGACAACGCTATGTACCTTCCATATCAACGAATAGTTCTTTTGAATGTGCGGCGACGTTGCAGTAGTAAATAGAGTGTGAATGTTTTGCTAAGGCATTATTTGTTGTCGCAAATATTTCATTAAATGACTTGTCTACTTAGACGGTGCTTTTTATGCACTCAAAAAGGAGGATATGGTAATTGAAAGCGTACTCCTTTTTTTCTTGCTTTTGTACGTGGTATTATGGCTTCTCAGAAATTTCTGCATATCAAAAAGAAAAATCTAAATAAAAACACAAGCCATGAACGTCTAGATGCGATGAATGAGTGTACAAGTTTTACAACCTTGAAATTGCTTCACAAGCGTATATTTTTACCTTTTTTTTGTCTGTGTTTTTATTGGGTACTTCAAATGATTGTGGTGGTGATTGTCCGGTTCAACAAATGATAAGACTTTTACTTAATCACTTCAGATTTACCGATAGAAGTATAGGTACATAACACATATTTATAGTGACGGGTGGTGTTGGCGGCTCGACAGGTAAGAAAGCAATAATGCAAACCAATTTTCTCCATAAAAAACCGTGTCTCCAGGTTTTAACAAATTACTCCAAGTAAAGATCTCTGTGGCAGAAGTTTTACAAATATATGGTGTACTCTTTAAGATATTCACGTCAATAAATCACGTGATGTTGATGTATCTTCACCTGAAAAAAACGAGAAAAGCATGACCACTATTGATTCGAGCACTTGTTCGATTGTAAACACAACCTTTTACAACAACAACAACAAATGCATCTCATCAACTTACTCAGTTTAATCTCTTTGATTTCTTGCACTGTTATTGCTTCTTGCGATTTTAAATACGATAACTCGATAAGTGGACCTATTAACTGGGCAACATTTTGCTCAAATCCAGGTAAGTACATTTCAGCACCACACTAAAAAATACCTATTGAATCTTTGAGTTATCCTATCACATAACGCTGTCTAGCCATACAGTTTTTGTTTTTCTGTTCATGATATTCTCATGTTTTAATGTCTAATAGATTGCGATGGTTCAAGTCAATCTCCTATTGATATAAAGGGCGCTGAAGCTGTTCTAGACTCAAATCTATTGCCAATGGTTCGATGCTTTCTACATTGAATCTAATCTTTACGACTAGAACACGCAATATGGAACTACCGCTGAGTACGAACTAAAAAACACTGGGCATGGCATTCAAAGTACCTCTCATACTATTTACAATACTCTCATCTTAGTATTTTTTAGTTAATGTTGATGATAAGTCTTTGTCAACAACAATTACTGGAGAATCACTGCCTCTTATACAATTTCATTTACATACTTTGAGTGAGCATACATTTGATGGATCATCCAAGTCCGCTGAAGTTCATTTGGTACAACAAAATCTTTCGCTTAACAACTTCACTTCTTAGCAATAGAAATTGTTAACCACTTTGTAGGTTCATATTGTAGATTCAAAAATCACTGTTGTAGGCATCGCTTTTGAGGCTGATACAAGTGTTACAACAGAAGATCCTTTTATTGCAGCGGTTCGATTGCTTCTTTTTTGTTGGAAAACAAATCAAGTCATTTAATGATTGTTTAGTTGACACCTATGTTGCCTCTATTATCACCTATGTTGCCTCTATTATCTGGAAACGTAACGGCTGTAACACTAAACGTACGTACGATTTACTAGTGCAAACAGAACAATCGCGTCTTTGGTTGCTTGTCTTACTTGTTTTAGTTGGAAGCAACTCTTGGAGAGTCTGTTAATGATAAAGAGTACTACACTTACTCAGGTTCATTGACCACACCACCATGTTCTGAGGGCGTACAGTTTTACATAATGAAGGACGTTAGAGCAATTACAGTCGATCAATTCAATGCTCTTCAAACAGTTCCTGTTCTGAAAGGAAACGCAAGACCTGTACAACCCCTCAATGGCCGTCAAGTCTCAAAGTTTGTGCCTAGTTCTGTCGAGCCTACTTCTCCAACTGCTGCTCCAGTCGACACATCTGCACCAGTTGACGCTTCAAATGGAAGCTTCTTACAATTAAGCATTGTTGCTTTATTGGCTGTGTATGCTATCGTAATGTAATAAACTGTTTTTGTTAAATTTGAGTTTATAAGTAGTCTATTGTCAAACGAAAAAGGTAAACTAAACTATTTATTGAGCTTGTCATTTCCAAGTTGGACAAGTTGGGTTACTAGCACAAGCTGAACTGAAGTACCGATCCATTACTTCTCGGCACA
Organism: Trichosphaerium sp. ATCC 40318; assembly: GCA_038496445.1. Lineage (NCBI taxonomy): Eukaryota > Discosea > Flabellinia > Trichosidae > Trichosphaerium > Trichosphaerium sp. ATCC 40318. Next base: position 185,008 of record JALMLS010000397.1, read on the forward strand.
GAGACTTTGGACCATTTACTCATTGAGTACCCTTTGGGTATCTTGTTGAAAGTAAAGACAACGTGGCAAATTGCCATTAAATAGGCGTCGAAAGCCAAGAACTTGGATACCTTCTTATTTAGCCATGTGATTCATAAGTGAGCGCATGTCTTCATCTTTTCTGTTACTTTAAATCCTTCAACTTTAAGGCTCTCACTCTTCTCAACAGTAAACTCAAGGGTTACTCCCTTGAAGAAACTCAGAGTCTCTTTGAGTTCCCTTTGAATTGATGTGTCACTGTAAAATCCTAACGAACCAGAGAGGCCAAGCATCTCAAACGCTATAGGTTGTTGATTGGCATTGGTGAATACTTTCGCCACAGTGGTTATAACCTGTTCACGAGCCGAGACGGAAGCAACCCTGATATTAAGTAAAGTCGTTGGGCGTTGATTTCGTTCTTCTTTGTCGTAGGATTCTACTGCGCTCTTGAAATTACTCTGAATAGTCTTTTTGGATTTGAAAGTGTCGTTAAACGTAATGTTGTCTGGAGTCCGAACGGAGTCACCATTGTCCAACAGAATATGGTATCCTCTGAATTCTGCCTCAAACGGATACTTTTCACACATATACTCCCTTTGCTGGTATTCATAGTACGCCTAGTACAGTCTTTAGCATTATGTAAAGTACGACTGTTTAGTACTGTTACTCACTTGATCATCCATAGTGTTCCGTTAGTATGGGTGTCTCTGAGAGTGTTGACTTAGTAGAGGGTTTAAGCAGTGATTTCATGCGCACGTGTGTCAAAACGTTTAATGAAAATGTTGGTAAAACTACTTCTGTTGGTTTTAATAGTTAGTATCTACGGAGGTAGTACTATTTATAAACTCTTCTAACGATTCTAGAGCTTGTTGACGTATTTCAAAAACACACAGAGGGTTTTGAGTGTTTTCGCGTTCCTTCACTTCTACGCATCTCAAATGGTACATTAACGCTGAATTTAGTCACGTGATAATAAAAAAAAATACTATAGGTGATTTAATAGCTATCGCTGAAGGGCGAAACAACACGCCAACACCAGAAACTTGTTTGCAAGATGGTGGGAAAACAGAAAAGGCACAAGAACAATCAACTTCGCAAAACTTTTCTAAATTGGCATCCAGGCCGTAGTTATTAAGATTTCACACGACAATGGCACGTCTTGGGGTCCCTTGAGAACTCTTGAATCGTATGAATGCGGTGGAGGATACGAATGCGGATACCAAAACATTGTTGAAGATGTCAAAACAAATAGCTTGTTTATTGCATATTCAACGCATGTTGGTACTCAAATGATTAGAAGTAACGACTATGGAGTCACGTGGTCAACACCTAAACGACTAAGTGACGGATTTCCAAAAACATTCCGCAACCCAGCTCCTGGACATGGTGTAAGTTTTTCAAGAAGTGTATCTTGATTGCTTATGTATTCTCTTAGCTTCAACTGTTACAACCTTGTATGTCTACCAAGTGTCACCAGTACAGATTAATAATACCATTTGTCTGCTCTATAAATGGAACTGAGCACAGTTGTCTGATTGCTAGTGACGATCATGGAGCCACATGGCATTCAGCTGGAGTAGCACAAGCTGGCTCTAAAGAGGCGCAACTTGTACAAGTACGTTAAGTTGTTGCAATCAATTGCACCCTTTATAACCTTCATTGCAGCTCATTAGCTGTGGTGATGATGGAACGGTTTATTTGAATGCAAGGAATTTTGGAGAAACAAAAGGACACAGATTGAGTGCTTTATCTTTTGATGGCGGAGATACTTTTTCTTCATTTTCTGTTGTGACAGATTTAACAGAACCAGTCACCAACCAATGGACTGGTATAGTAGGATCTTTAATAAGGTAATGCGAACTACTGTAGGTTAACGCTGTCAATTAATTTTCTGAAATAGGTGGACGTATGCTACTGATACAGGACTCAACAAGTACTTGACTTTTTTTTTTGCTGATAACTAACTCATTTAGGATTCTATTTTCAGATCCTGGTGCACAAACTTCAAGGTCTAATTTGACTGTTTACATGACAACAGATGAAACGTCAACATGGCATGAGAGTAAACTTATAAATGAAGTCACGTGATTATTGTTAGTAGTAAATTATTAATTTTTTTGTGTTAGGGTCCAAGTGGCTATTCCGATATGGCAAAAATCAGTAACGCCCATGTTGGCATTCTCTTTGAACGTGGGTCTCCACTTCCATATGACAAGATATCATTCTTGCAATTCTAGGAACAAAGACGCCTGGAAACACCGCAGCAATAAAGCATTATCCAGACGTTGAGTGTATCTGTCTTTGTTTTTACAAACATTTTTGACATGTCGCTATTTACTGACAGCCTTGGTATCATAAAATCTATTACACAGCATGGAATTTTCTTGTTAGAAATTAGCAATGACATGCAGTATCTCATTAGCACATGACAATGTTTTTTTGTGCGAGTTCCAGCAAGCCTTCTATTGGCGTATCTGCTAGAATATTTAGCCATACCTCTAATGGAAGCTCTACATTCTCCATTCGAGGTCAAGTGACACCAAAGCTGCTATTTTCAAATCCATTAGAAATAATTTACCAGTTGTTTCATAATGGTAATAAGTTTTCTAGAAACTGTGCAATCACACATGACACAGCGGTTTTAACTCACTTTTAAACAACTCTTTTAAAAAGACAAAGCTGAGAAGTTTTAAAGTTTCAATTACATTCAAGAAAAGTTCCTAACAATGGAGATAACTTTATCTTGTAGATTTAGTTACACAAGGATTATCATTTGAATACGATTTTCTTAAACTTCTTCTTCCTCCAATATGACAAAGCAACTTTACATAATGTTCTCACATTAGGAATGTAATCCCTGACTTGTTCATGTACATCTTGATCATCCAAGTCATCTAAGATTTAGGTTAAACAAGAGTAATGCTTATAAACTTACAGCAAGCTAATTCAGCATATGCTAACAAGAAAGCATACAATACATTTATCCCTATTTGTGTTACAAATATAATACTAATGGAAAAAAAGAAAACAAACAGCAAAAGCCTGAGCTTGCTGCAGCATATAACTTTTATCTTGTACCTTTGATAATGTACACATCAAATATTCTTAAAGCTGCTGGTATACTTCTACGGAACAAAAAACCAGGTACAAAAAGATTAGCACAATCCTGTATCATCTTGAAAGAAGAATTATAAAGTTACTCTGCAATAAGACATCGTAGTAAACGTACATAATTGTTAGGGTAAAACTTTGCAAACAGCTCATTGGCTTTGGTGTACCGGTGAACTAGTTAAGAAAAGCTTAATAAGGTGGGTATATATTTGTGGTTTTCTACTGTTGAGGTTGTTTTCTTACCCCAAAACAGCATTACTGGATGCTCTGTCCATTCACCAGTTTTATCATTTTTATTCATTTTATCAAAGATACACTTCATTGTCCAGAAAGCGTGCTAAGAGTTACATTAATATGCAGGAGCCACCTTATTTGATTACCTCTTCAGGCATAATTGATACGAGCAATGAAGCATAAAATATATCTAATTTCGGGTATGATTAGCATTCTTGTATTATTCTTATTGTGACTTTGTTTAACCTACCACCTGAGTATTCTGTTGAGGCTGTAGCTAGATACGCACAAAAGATACGTTTAATCAATATCTTCCTAAATTCTTTAACATGATACTACTGGGTTGCCAACTGTACCTTGGTGAACCTTGTCTAAACAAGCGATGATCAGCAGGAAATGATCTGTAGATATCCAGCGGCAAATAAAGTTCAGCTTTATGATGTTTTTCCCCTTCCTTTTCCTTCTCATATTGATCCAAGTATTCCTTAGTTTTGTTTCAATGAAGTGTTTTCTAACATACAACAACAGTCAGAAAACTGCTAACCTGATAACTCGTTTTGGATGAATGCATTGCTTCGTAACCACCAGATAAGTGAAAATACGCAAGACCTAAAAAAAGGTAAAACGAAGTAAAAGAAGATTGAACAAAAAACCACACGTGATATAACTGTTTTGCGTGGAACCACAGTACCTCTGATACCTTTAGGGAAGCCTTTCCAAGCAATTTTTCTCAGCTATCATTATATTTAGTAAAGCCACATCATTTCATTGAGAAAGCACACACTAGTACCTTTGAACACTCTGCATTCGAGCAGTTGCCACTTGACAGCTCTTTAAGTCTTGGTTTTAACCATGAGCAAATCTTGGTGTCTTCGACAATCTCTTCAGGAGTGTTGATGCTACATAAAATGTAAGTAATCAATAACAGAATGGCGATTGTACAAAGTTAAAAAGTATCGAAGTTTCGCAGATTTGAACGTCATTTTCCTCCCCATTTTTTCGCAGGCTGATTTATCTAGTACGAGAGGTTTTCTTGTCCAGTAATTGTTGATATGTTCGATCATCCCCTAAACAGAAGTCGGCATTTAAGCAAAGGCTCCTTGCGCCTGGTTTGTACTGTCAACGCATTCTTTTATTTGAAAATGACATGATCAGAAAACACGTGCATCGTCTCTCAGTAAGTTTTCCCACAAGTTATCACACTCCACGATAGTTTTTACGTATTTACTAACTTGTGCTAGTGCTAACAAGTCTTTGATAGGATTATACGCTAGTACGGTTAACCACATTTCTAACGGGAGCTGTACGATCGCCATTATGGGCTCGTCAATCTGTCAAATTATTTTGACTACACCAAAGAAATCACGTGACTAAAAGTAAACAGAAAGAGAATAAAGGTTGATATAAACGATATTTATTAGGGCGTGAACAAAAGATTTTCAAGGGTTGCTCTTGATAAAGTTAGCGAACCATTTGGAACTTTCTTTAGGGATTCTCTTAAGGCCATTATCATACTGAACGTAGTGAAGGCCAAATCTCTTTGAATAACCATCAGCCCATTCAAAATTATCAAGAAGCGACCAAGCAAAGTATCCCTAAAGACAAGTGTTGATATAGCAAAAATCGATTAAGTTGCAACACAAACAAACGTACCTTAACATCTACACCTTGTTGTATTGCTCTTCCAACGTGGTGCAAGTAATCTTTGTAAAAATTGATACGGAACGTATCATTCAATGCTTGTTGAAGAGGCATAGCTCCTTCACCAGGTACATCAACACCATTCTCAGTAATGTAAATAGGTGGAGAATCATATCTACAAAAAAAAGGTGAGTAATTTTGTAAGCGAACGAAAAAGTCAGAAAAACGAATGTGAACTTTTCTATTTGTCTTTTTTTCGTCTTGTACCTCTTTGCTAACCAAATGAGCATATGCTCTATACCTTCTGGAACAACGTGAAGCCAAAATGAATCAGCTACAGGACCTTAAAGAAGATGAGTATACGCAATGCAAAAGAAAGTAACTCACCAATCAAGGATCCGTTTTTGGCAACGTAGCCAACGTTTGCTTGTTGATCGTACGTCCATCCTTTTTGCGTTGGAGGAGTAGTAGGGTTTTGAGCATAAACGGATGTGTAGTGGTTAAGACCAAAATAGTCATGTGACCCTAAGCAAACGAAGAGTTAGTAAACTGCAAGCACACAAAAATGATTTTAGCAATACCTTTAAGCATAGCTTGTTCTTCAGCTGTAAACTTTGGTAAGTTATCACCAGCAAGCTCGATCATAGATTGAGGGTAATTTCCAAAGAATATTGGATCAGCAAACCTACCAAACGATGAGTTTGACGTTTATCAAAAAGCTAGTTGGAATTTTACCATGAAACTTGGAATTCAACATGTCTTTCGGCAGCTTGTTCATCAGGACCATAACCAGGAGTGAAAGGATAAGCCCAGTCACAATTGAGCGTAATACCAATTATACCACCTACAAAGAAATCAGTTGAGAGGATTTTTTGTTCAGTTTTTTTTAAAAGAAACTTACCTTGTTGTTTTTGGAATTTCTCACGGTATAATTTGACAGTTTTAGCGTGAGCAAGTAAAAGGTTATGAGCGCATTGGTAAGGTTCTGTTACACTGTTACCACGAGTACATTTTGTTCTATCACTACAGTGTCCTATACGAAACTGTCAACTAAAACACGAAAATACAACAAAGCTAACAAACCTGGAGCCATAGTTCCTGATTCATAACCTTGACCACAAAAGGTTAAAGGCTCGTTGAAAGTTATCCATCTCTTAACACGATCGCCATATAATATGAACATAGTCTCAGCATAATCAACAAAGTAGTCAACCTAGAAAAACGGTGTGAACAGTCAACCAAAAAAGAAAAAAAACAAGCCATGCACTCCATCAACAAACCAGAAACGTGTAGGTTCTTTACGAAGAGCGTATGTCACTGGATACTTACGATAGAACTATTGGTCCATCCACCATCAGTAATTTCGTAGAGATGTTGTGGAAGGTCCCAATGGTAAAGTGTCAAGAAAGGATCAATATTTTGCTCGACCATAGCATCAATAAGCGCGTCATAATGCTTGATTCCTACTTATGTGAGCTTGGTTGTTCAATTTTACAGGATCTTACCAGGTCCGTTCAAAGTGTCTCTGGTACCATCGAAGAAAATACGATTCCAAGACGTAGAAAAACGGTAATTGGACAATCCCATGTTTTTCTAAAACGAAGAGAAAAAGTTAAGGTGTGTACAAGACAACCGAGAATCTCCTTGTCATACCATTAGTTGGATATCTTCTCTCCATCTATGATACTCATCATCAGCTACATCCCCTGTTTCTCCTTTATACGTCTTACCAGGAGTGTGAGAGAAGACGTCCCTTGAGAATCACAAAGTAAGTATAATGAAAAATACTAACGTTTAGCAAGAGTAAAAAGAATTGTCACGTGACATTTTACCTACTTTTACGAGTACAAAAATTTTCGACAAAATACGCCTATATGACGGAGTAAAATTTCTGAAGCCCATTGTTGGCCATTTTGGTCACTAAAAAAATTTGTTCGATATTTCAAGCCGTACCATATGCTAGGTCCACGAGAGATGTTTACTGCGCCCTCAACTTGGTATGAAGCTGTTGCGCTTCCCCATGAAAAGTCTGGTGGGAAAACACTTGCGTCTAAGTAAGCTGAATTAGAAACATTAAGAAATAGACACTGGTATAAAATAAATATCTCAAGCGCCAACAACATAGTTTTACGGTTTTTTTAGATTGTTTTACATCGTACGTGTTAAACAGATCACCAAAGCAAACACAGCTATTACTACTCTGCCTGCGCTCATACTGCCGTTAGTATAATGTGCTACAGAGGTTGCCTTAGGCACTATGGCTTAGCAGTTGACCTGATCAAAGTTTTTTGCCGCTAAAGTCTGTTACATCTTTACTGCTTCGAAAATGGCAACTATAGCACCTAATTACACACGCCAGCTACCAAAGGAGGTAATATACGGTTCAAAAATTGTACATTTACGCTTTTTCAGATGCTCCTTGAAATATTTGATTGCTTGCCGTATGATAGTATTCTAGTGATGTTACTTGTATCAAAGCGATGGTTAGCGATAGGCTCAGAGCGTTTGGTAAGTAAAAGAGTCATTTCACGTTTTAACAGCGCTACAGATGCCCTTGTGCCAAAATTTGTTTCATATGCCACATCAATTGCCGCCTCAGTACTCTTCTTGGATCTCAGTGTTTACAAAACGTTACCGCGCTTGGGAAAGTATTCAAGATAATATTATGATAATAGGAGGTCAGCCAAGGGTGTTTTAATTACATGTAAACTGACATTTTGTAAAAGGGCACTGCCCACTTGCAGAAGTAAGTGGTAATGGGCTTAGCGTCGCTATAAACACTACAGGTGAACTGGATTGGGTACTTTATACGAAATTCTCAATTTTGGTTAACAACTTCGTTATAGAGCTTTTGTAGCCAAAGACCTTTGTTCCCCATCCCTTTTGGCGTACTGGATGTTCCTGTGCATTATTTCGAAGTGACAGTCACAAGATGGGAAGAAAACGCGTAAGTCTACATACACGCCTTCAAAAACCGCTTCTTTTTCTACCATTCGCTTTGAAATTGTTTTTCATGAAAATTCTATTCGTTTGCTCACAACTCCGTCAGCGTTATGACTTGCGGTATTGCACTACCAGATTATGTTAAAGCACACCCTGGAACACAACCTGGTTGGAATAGAGGATCTATAGGCTACCACGGGGACGACGGTCGTGTGTTTTGTGGTGAGTTATTAATTTTGACTTCATTTTGTGCATGTGCGCTGATGCTCTCTCTAGAGGTTGGATTTTCTCCTTCTGCAAGGTTAGAATCTTGGGAAATGGGAGACGTTATTGGATGTGGTTTTGATAGAGAACGTTCCATTATATTTTGGACAAGAAACGGCAAGTTGCTTGAGGATGAGGTTGGCTCAGTACGTTACTTTGTTTCCTTTTTTTTTCTTAATGTGAGGCATTTCGTGGACAGTTTAAATCTTTTTTCGTGTGTTGTACTTGTTCCTTGAGTTAGCGCATTGAATAATTAGATTATCCCGAAACACAATGTGCTGTCATTTCGAAATGACAATTTTTTTGGTTATTCTGTGAAAGTGTTTTCACAACTAACGTGTATTCAAATAGTATTGGATACCTATCCCAAAGTCTTTTGAAGGTGTTCATAATATCCATGCTCTTATTGGATTAGATTCTACACGTGCAACTGGAACAATAAATTTTGGTAAGTGCCTTCACTGCACACGTGCACTTTTGAGGAAATACTAATTTTTTTCGTAGGTGCAACGCCGTTTTTGTTTAGACTTGAGGATTCCAAAGATCTACTAGAAAATTATAATAAGCAAGGTAGAGTTATAGATGATAGAGCTGCAGCACGACGTGATAGATTGTTCCAGTTTGTCAGGTTATTACAGCGTATAGAAGAACAAAACAGGTACATCTCAATGAAAATAAAAAAGCAAAAACAATTTAAACCGTCTTTTGTTTCTGACTTTTTGGTTGTTTAGAGATACAGAAGTTGCTCCTGACGATAGTGACGAAGCTATTGATGATGAAAATAATGATAGTGATGATGGGGACGTCGTTATGGATGATGACGCCGATATGGTCGAAGGTGAAGATACCGATTGATAGTTCTTTGCATGAGTCTTATTGCACATATCGAAAACTGAGTAGGCGATATCCTCTACCACGCCCTCTTAAATTGTTTAAAATGTCAATCAATTGTAAGCAACGCAGCCAGCTTTAAAAGCAGTAAACCAAGTTAATAAGCCAGATCTGAAATATTGCGTTAAGTATTGTATTTTTTTTTTACTAACCATCACAATAAAGTACTTCTTTCAACGCAGTGCATGACAACAAGCTTTGATGGCGAGATGAATGAGCACGGCAAATGGTAAATACAAGCGCTAGCATACAATGGCAATCGTACAAGCAGCACAATTATACAAGTGGTACCCTTAAAGAAGAGTGAATATGTCGGCGCTAAATTAGTTCTTTTTATCTTAGTTTTTTCCAGCTCGTAAGTAGTTGTACTAATGAGCCACTATCTCCACCATTGGAGGCTTTGTACTGTCATTGCCATGCAACGCAGGTTGTTGATCATCGTTAAGCGGCTTTGCCTGATAAGGTAAGTAAATAGTTTGACTTTTTCATTTTAGGAAGGATTTCACATCTACCATTTCGTAACGAACGATGAAACTTCTCCTCGTACTACTTCTCGCAGTAGCGACATTAGTTGCTTCCGAAACGCGTGTTGAAAAGGCTTCACGTAAGCTAGACAGAGCTTTAGATAGATACATGGAGTACGTGTAGTATAGCCCAAAAAAAAAGTCGAAAAGTTTGTCAACTAACAAGTTGGCCTTTAACAGAGCTAAATATGACCTCCACGTGCCAAAAATGAGGTACGTACTAAATAGCCTGTACGTTGACGTCTAAAGCATTTATTTAAAGCGATTACAAAACGTGTCCAACTATTCCTGAAAGTAAGACAAAGCCTACTTCCGTACACTGTCTCAAGTGGTCAGGTAATTAAACGAAAAAAAACTTCATTTTTTGGATATTTCGAATCAATTTTCTTTTTTTGTCTAACGTCTCCTTCTCTGTTATAGATGTAACAGCAATTGGTGCTCTTGGTGATAGTTTAACTGCCGGTGTTGGCGCCAGATGCAGTAATAGTACGTAATAGTACCAAATACGTCACCTGACACGTAAAACAATGTGAAAACGCTGAAAAAAAAACATGTTGGCCACGTTTTTTCTTTTTATTTGTTTTTCGGCTACAAGGCGTTATATTTATGCTAACATCAATATCTAGTCTTGTGCTTAGCCACTGAATACAGAGGAGTCACGTGGGATATTGGTGGTGACGATGTAAGTTTCTTTCCAAAGTTGAACGAAAAAGCCATTTACACAATGAGAACTATTATTAATTCTTCTTTAGAACGAAGTCACTTTGGTTAACTTTTTGAAAAATTACAACCCAAGCATTTACGGTACGCGCGGATATTTGATTTTTCCGAACAACACTACATTTGCTCTTCCTTTTCGTGCTTAAAAGAGATTTCAACCAACAATTCAAAAAATAGGTGCTTCCACTGGAAGAGGTACAGGAAACACTCGTCTTAATGTTGGAGGTAATGTCTTCGTGTGTACTGAATGAAGTCACTAAGTATTGTATAGTATCTGGTGCTGTATCAAGAGATATGCCAGCTCAAGCTAGAGCTTTGGTTAACAAGGCACGTGTTGTAAACCGGTTTTTTTGTGTTGAAGAAAATTCTGTTCGGGCTAACAATTATCCTTTAGTTCTCCTCCGATCCTAATGTTAACCCTGCTGACTGGAAGGTTGTTAACTTATTCATTGGCGGTAATAATCTTTGCAGATGTTGTCAAACAAGAAACGATCCATCTGATCCAAACGCACCAACTGCATACGCTGGTCACATCGAAGTGCGAGAGAAAAAGACCAAAAGTTTCTATTATTAACCGCTATCCAACTATAGGAAGCACTTGATATTATTCAAGCAGGTCTACCTAATACATTCGTTAACGTGATGCCAATTGTGGACATTGTTCTCCTCGGGTAAATAATTACTACGCCCTCACATGTGATTTTTTTTTTTGATTCGCATTATTTTCTTATCACTTGATGTAACTTTTGTACAACAGGGAAGTTTCTCAAAGCGGAGGTTTCTGCCGTACTTTACTTGGAAGCTTGTGCCCTTGTGGTATCTCTACAAACCCAGCCGATATCGAGGTAAGAAAAGTTCCTTGTAACAAAAAAAACATCAACTGTTACTTTGTATTGTTCTAACACTTGTAGTACACTTATAATGCATACAAAGAATACGTCAAACTTACCGAGGAATTGGTTGCAAAAGCAAAATACAGCGCAACATCAGACTTCGCTGTTGTATCTCTACCTTTCTTTACCGTACGTCTGTTAATCTACGGGAAACGTGTTTATTTCTACCGACTTGTTATTGATTATCTATCCTAGGATACCGATCTTCCAAGAAGGCCTGATGGCACTGCTGATACTTCCTACTTTTCACCAGATTGGTACGTACCAAGCATCCTAAGCAGCCGATTAATGAACTTTTTTAACCTCTAATTAGCTTCCACTTTTCTTTCAAAGCACATGCAGCTGGCGCTATTGCTATGTTCAACAGCATGCAAGAACCTGTTGGCAGTAAAACACGTGTGATTGATTTCAACGCATCTCCAACATGCCCTGACCCAGAAAAGAACCCTTACATTGCTACAGCAAAGAACAACGGAGGTACGACGAAAATAAACAAAATATAGGATTTGGAGGATATTAACTTTTTTTACCATTTAGGTACTTTCTGTCCTGATGACTCTAACGCCATCTTCTAAGTTTAATAAAATTTCTTATTGACTAAAACCTTGCCTCCATTCTTTTCGATAAAAGATGATTGAACTTTCGAGCTTGGACCAAAAATGACATGCAATCGTACTATGCTCATTGCGTCCTGAGATGCTTAGCAAGTTAACAAAAACTTAAAAAATTCCAACCAAAGCTGGGGTGTTACGTATTCTTCCCTTTTGTGCTACAATTTGACAAAGGGGTTTGCTACTACTTTTTGTCGAAATTGATTAGAGCCACGATTGACTAAACAATGCGCTGTTTTCTGCAAAAATGTTGTACAAAAGGGCTCCATAAGAACGGATTTCGAAGAAATACAACATGCCGCCAAATTTCGCGAAGTGTAGTGCGCCAGGTATAATTCTCTGAGCTATCTTGGTGTGTTCTTGAGCTTATCTGAAATAGCTATTTCTTGGAATTTCTGCTAACAGACTGCCTTAACAGTCAAGCAAGACAAACGCAAAAGTTCTGGCAACTCGCTCAATCACAAAACGAGTGACCCGTTTTTGACGTCTTAACATTCTTGAAGAAGTCTCCGAGTAAAATGGAAGAATCAGAACAAAAACGAAAGCAAACGAACTACGACGCGCAGATTTATTCTATTCTACAACTTCCAGGTGATATTCAGACATATATATGTACTTTCAATAGAGAAACATTTTCAAAGTATCACGTGTTATCAAAAAAAGCTGCTACGAACACACATTACGATGAAAATCTGAACCGAAGAGGCGTTTGGATTCGTTGGTATAATAATGGCTCTTTACGAAGTAAAACAATGCTTTTCAAAGGTAAGAGACAAGGAGAGACGAAAAAATGGCATAAGAAACCGAACAGACAGTTATATCTCCAAGCTTGGTACAGCGATGATACAAGGCATGGCAAGTATCAAAGATGGTATAAGGACGGACAGATACAGATCCTTTGTAAGTTTGTTCATGGAAAAACGAATGGTGAGAACAAGTCATGGCATGAAAATGGACAGCCCCATGTACAAGTTACTTATGTTGATGGCAAAAGGCAAGGTGATCTCCTAGTGTGGTATAAGAACGGCCAATTAAAAGCAAAAAAAAAGATGAAGGACAACAAGATTCACGGTGAGGCCAAGGAATGGTATGATGTAGGACGACTCAAGATACAATCAGTATACAATAAAGGAAAGAAGAACGGTGAGTACAAGGAGTGGTATGAAAGTGGTTTACTCAGATCACAAAGTAGATGGGTTGATGGTAAAATATGGCACTGGGCCACTCGTCCTTCAAACTACAAAAATCTGTCGTCATGGTGAATACAAACAATAGAATGAGGCACAACAATTGATATTGCATTGATGGAGGTCAAGATACAAATAAGCAATTGCTGAAAACAACTGTAGACATTAAGTTCTTGGATGCTGCTAATATTTTCATACAACTTTGTCTTGTTGTTTACTGAAGTGTATGAAAGTGCACTGATCACAAAGTAGATGTTTTTATACCCACTAGCAATACAGTTTCACAACAAACTCTATGATTAGGCACAATTTGTGTTGTCTAAGTTTAAACCCAATACTTAAAATGTAGTTTGCTTGTGATGCTGTAATATTTTCGATAATATGAAAATTATTGAACGTTGTATGAAAGAATGACAACTGTTTTTAAAAAACAATACAGTACAACAAACTCTGCTTGTGTTGTCTTTTTACATCTATGTCGTTTCCAAAAAACAAATGTTCCTTCTTTGTACTAGAACCATCACTATGTCCTCTTTGTGCAAAATTCACTAGCTTATTGAGCCTTTTCTTTCTCTTTAGCTGGTTCTAGTTTTGAGGCTTTGACTTCATGATGCAACAAATGGCCAATCACGCCCAATTCAATTTGTCTTCTGTCACTGTCCAGTTTTCCACTATTTTTTAAAAAAAAGTCTAATCACCATGTATTCTTTTGATACTACATTAAACACAACTATTTAATTTATCATACATGCTTATTACTATCATTTTCTTCTTCAAATGCTTCTTTAACACCCTCACCTTTAAACTCTACAAGATTAGGACAAGCTTTTCCAATGTTCCTCAATCCTTTTGGTGTCTTTTCAGCTAAAATACCAACATCAAGGTACTTTAATGTAGGACAAGATATACCATCTAGATTCATACCAGTAAATGTAGCATTACCATAGCTTGTAATCTTCATACGCTCTAAAGGCAACTGAAGCAAAAGTCTAAACGCATCATCTGTTCCACTCTGATTTGTGTTGATATGCTTTAGCTTCTTGCAATGAGTTAATAAAGCTTGTGCAAACTCCCTCTCTAGTTTACCATCCTCTAGTCCAAATATATTACCAGATAAAGGCAATCTAATGTAACGAATATACTCCAGATTTGGCATATGAGGAAGAAACCAGGAAACAATAAAATCGTGATTAGTTGGCCTTTGTGATAGATTAGCAGGGCAGCTAAGGCTAAAAACACGAATGTTATGGAATGCAGAGCATGAAATTATTAATTTTTTGCATCTTGCTATTATTAAATCTAGGTCTATGTGGTTTCCAGCTTCCATTATAACGCCATGCAAGATGTAAGATCTCTATCCCTCTTGCCTTGTTTAAAATAGTTTTAAACAAGAAGAAAGCATTTCGACAATCTTTCACAATCACCTTTGTTAGATTTGATAGAGGCGATGACTGTAATGCTTCATTTAGTGCCGATGAAGTGTTTGCTCGGAGATTAAAGATATATAGAATCTCAACAGACTGAGAAACTTTATCAATAAGTTGACTTAGAGGCTTTGTATCAAATCGACCCCATAATCGCCCAGCTGAAAGCACTAACCATACAATCTTTGAGCTCCTAGGAATATTTCCTATAGCTTCTAATACATATCTTGCTGCTCCAACTTCCATTCTGATGCATATTGACCTATCATTGCATTCACTAGGTGAGTCTAATTGTGCTGGCTTCTTATTTTTTGTAAAGTCTAAAGTTAGAAGCGGTTTGATGTATAGATAGTCTCTCCATGTACTAGATACGCACCCAGCCACACTTCGAGTTTCCAGAGATAGGTACGGTCGAAGTAAGAAGACTGCGAGTGGTTTTGAAAAGCTAGAATCCCTAAATCACGCGTTAGGCTTCTGTTATGTTGGTTTGATGCGTTTTAAGACATAGTTTGGATGATTTGAACTGATATTTTTAAAGGTATGCTTACTTTTCAATGCTTGCCATGGAGGCTCTGCTAGTATATTAACTTGTTTGGTGTTTATAAGACAAAGAACAACCTAAGTTGACTATAAAAAACGATTGTTTTGGCTCGTTTTTTTTTTGAGGTTTTATCGCATTAATTTCTTAGTTGATGGCATAGAACTTGCGTGTTACAAAGTAAAAATAAATCACGTGGTTGACACTCTGGAGAACATGTAACAATATTTGCCTGAGCGATCAAAGAACATTCTGTTGACGAGCTATTCCTAGCTAGATCACCTGATAATTATGAGGCAGAGTACCTTCACTAGATCACGTGATCAAACACTGTTTGAAATTCAAGCCTAGAAACCCTTTTTTGTTCTTGCTGTTATGAGCGTTTAAAGCAATGATATATTAACGGTTACATTACGTTAAGGAAATCTTTATTTTTTCATAAAATTGGTAAAGGTTTTTTTTTGCTTTACTTTGCCTTACGAGGTTTCTTACCACTGCCTTTCTTTTTCTCATCTTCAAATTTCATCCATGGGATGATTGGTGATGTTGTTCTCATGTAAGCTTGGTAAGCAGATCTACGTCTACCCTATAAACGAACCAGTTAAGAAAACTCTTCTTAAACAAAGTAAAGTAAAAAAACAAAAGAAAAGCGACTTTGACAGCTTGTACCTTTTGTAAATGTCTGTCAGCAATAAAATCAATATGAATACCAAGTAACCATGTAGAGGATATCATTGCTACGAATATTGGTTAACATAAATACGTAAAATATAATCACGTGCGAAGACGTGATGGCAAATAGCTTGTAATCCGAAAAAAAGAAATTTGATTATCGTTAAAAACAGCTTTGTCAGCTGACACTTCTTTTTGTCATTTCATTGCGTACCTCCAGCAAAACACCATGCGCTGTCAGAAACACCGAAACCAATTACTGCAAGACCCCACCAAAATAGTAGCTCACCAAAGTAATTTGGGTGACGAGAAAAGTACCACAAACCGTCGTTTAGGAGAGTTTGTCTGGATTTACCTAACATAGAGATGAGCAAAAAATACAATGTTAGAAAGGAAATATGTATTTTGGTATTATTGGCGTAATAACCATTTTTTTGAAGTTATTTTTGACACTATGAATGCAGGTTATATGTCTTTAGCTCAGTCCAAAGGAGCCAAAAAGTGTTGCCTGATTTGGAAAGACATGTGCCTTAGGAACACAGCAATTATTTAAGCCTAGTGGGCAATAGATATTTTTTCGCTTAAAACAAGCATTGGTCTACAATGTAGTGTGTTTTTGAAGTGTCAAAAATGACTTGAAAAAAAGACGCCAAAAAGAAAATGAAAAAAAGCACATCACATGCCACATTTTTAACGAAAACATTTTCTTTCTGTACCTGCACGTGCACGGATTTCTTGCTTTACAGTCCATGCGCGTAGCTCATAATCAGACCATATTTCAATGACAACACCAAGTAACATCATCAACGCGCCAGTCTAAAACGTAAATTAAAAAAAACAAAAAAAGCAGCATGCTTCGAAAAGAAAAAAAATAAATAAAAAGAAAAGGATGCATACAAGGTCACGTTGGCTTAATTCTCTACGAGATACATGGATATAGTAGAAGCATATTGTTACGCTTCCGAATATGATAGTAGGAAGAACAAAAGCAGCAATTAAACTCGTAATCAAAAAGAATTTTGGAAACATTTTTTTAAGCTCTACAATTCTTGGATCTTCTCTAAACCCTAACAAGAAAATCAGTTTCGCGCTCAATAACTGTCGTTCTGTTGATTGGTTTTTTTGAACGAATTCTTTATTCTACGCCTGCTTTTAACTCTATGGCGCTTTTTACGTACCGAAATGCCATTCTTCGCGTCTGAAATAATTGTAAAAGAGAGAAGCAGCCCAAACCCAAACTAATACGCCCACAATTGGTACACGTGGTCTGTATATTGCGCGTGGGGTAAATTGGTAGAAGTGAAAGCCAAGTACTGGAATAAAAAACCAAAATGGTGTTGTGTGCCATGTACTTCCTGTAATCAAGCTACAATTGGTTAGACATTACAACAATTACCACAGCGCACCTCACAAGCCAGAATAGTACGATAAAGTTAACAAACAGAATAAAGTGAAAGGCGTTCATTGGAGGAGCGGTACAAAGCGGTTTTAACATGTCTGGCACTAAGAAGAGTCAGCTAATGATGAAATAGCAAAATCAGCTGTTAATTACCTTCAACGGCTGTAGGGCATACAGCTAGGATAAAATACGACATAACAATTGATGGAACAGCCAAGCAGATCATCAGTACAAAACTTTTCATATCATTCACATACTGGCCCTTAGGCACTCTTACGGTTTGAATCGGCGCCGCTGTGGCACTAGACATAGCGAAAATATACGATTGCGTGGCAAGTTTGACCAATCACGAATATTCGCTTTATAAAACATTTGACTCTTGTCCTCCTGCTTGGAGTGCCATAGTTGTGCGTTGTCCAACAAATTTACGCGTTTTAATCCCTTTACTAGTTTTAAACTGTTCGTTATTCGAGCTCACCGCACTCTGTGTATTCGCTACATTACTTCTTTTTCTCATCTAGAATAAGTAAACCTTGTTACGGCGTCTGTATTGCCAAATTTGTGCTATTTCGATTATTGTAGTCTTGACAACTGAGAGCTGAGATTGGCTGTAAACGAGGGTGCGTCAAGGCACGTGATATGCATCTGAACCAGTACGATTTACTTGATAGTGAATGATTGAAATGGAGTAGAAGGTTGCAATACCTAGCGTTTATTCTACAGTGCGATAGTATACACAACCAATAAAGCAGCAAGACTTAATTGTAAGAAGCTTCCATTTGAAGCGTCAACTGGTGCAGATGTGTCGACTGGAGCAGCAGTTGGAGAAGTAGGCTCGACAGAACTAGGCACAAACTTTGAGACTTGACGGCCATTGAGGGGTTGTACAGGTCTTGCGTTTCCTTTCAGAACAGGAACTGTTTGAAGAGCATTGAATTGATCGACTGTGATTGCTCTAACGTCCTTCATTATGTAAAAATGTACGCCCTCAGAACATGGTGGTGTGGTCAATGAACCTGAGTAAGTGTAGTACTCTTTACCATTAACAGACTCTCCAATAGTAGCTTCCAACTACGAATGTAATGTCAGTCAAGGAATGTTAGGTAATTCTTATAATGTGCTGAAAATTAACTACCATACTAACTAAGTAGCATTATAAAGTACGTACATTTAAAGTAACATTAGTCGAATTTCCAGATAATAGAGGCAACATAGGTGTCAACTAAACGATCATTAAATGACTTGATTTGTTTTCCAGCACAAAAATACGAACCGCTGCAATAAAAGGATCTTCTGTTGTAACGCTTGCACGTGCTTCAAAAGTAATACCGACAACAGTGGTTTTTGAATCTACAGTATGAACCTACAAGGGCAGATGTTAACAAATAGTGCGTATTGTAAGAAGGAGTGAAGTTGTTTAAGCGAAAGATGTTTTTGTACCAAATGAACTTCAGCGGACTTTGATGCTCCTTCAAATGTATGCTCACTCAAAACGTGTACATGAAATTGAATAAGAGGTAGTGATTCACCACCGATCGTTGTTGACAAGGATTTATCATCAACATCAACTATAAAACCATTAAGTATTTATCAACTCAGTTATCACCAAGCGTACTTTGAATGTTGTGCCCTGTGTTCCTTAATTCATAGTCTACGCTTGCACCATACTGAGTGCTCTAATGTAGTTGTTTTTAGCCATTACACGACTACTGAAAAGAAGCACTTACCAAAGCCATTAGATTTGAGTCTGCTACTGCGTCAGCATCCTTTATATCGATAGGAGATTGGCTTGAACCATCGCAATCTATCAATCAAATCAGCATTTAGACAGAAAACGTTCGTATTTCTAAGAGAAAAAAGTGGTAACGTAAGGTATCACGTGATATACACAAAAAAAAAACCGAAACACATTTTTCCCAAACTGACTGTTCTTAATAAAATTGATTTGGGGCGTATGGGTAGTTGATCAAAATAGACGTACCTGGGTTTGAGCAATATGTTGCCCAGTTACTTGGTCCGCTGAGAGTATTGTCGTATGTGAAATGGCAAGAAGCACCAGAAGTGTAAGAAATCAAAGAGATTAAGGTGAGTAACTTGAGGAGATGCATTTGTTGTAATTGGCAAGTTATGTTTAGTAATAACAGAGCAAACTTGGGTCAATAGTGGTCATTGGAATTGACCGGATAACGCGAAAAAAAACATACCGGTAATTTCGTTACATTTACTCGGGTGATTATGAGATTTGTTTCATTCGTGCTGTTGATGGTCGAGGATGGACTCTCGTGAATTGCTCCAGGGACCTGTCCAGGGTGAGACCTGGCCGAGGATCTTGTGAATTGTTCCAGGGACCGGTCCAGGGTGGGACCCTGGTTAGTCACCATCAAGCACTCACCCGTCCGTTCCAATCGTATTGTTCATCGGATAGGCTTGCCTAAAAACAGTGGTCTTAATTACTTCACTCAAAACCTGCTTGCAGTCCACTGTGAACCAAGCGAAAAATGATACAAATAGTAAAAAAAAAAAACAAACGTGGTAAGTATTCTAGACTTGACAATGCTCCCAAGGGAGGAGACACCCTCAACTGTTACCCCATTTACTTTACTGACCTGTTAGAAAAAAGCAAACAGACTTTCTTTGCATTATTTTGTTCACTACACAAACACTAAATCGTGTTTATTACACTACATCACTAGCTATTCAAATGTTGCTTGTTTAAAGCTCAAGTGTAGATTTTTCAGATGCTCTCTGTTGAGTTCCCTTATTCCCAACCCACCAAGCTCTACTACATTGCTAGGGAGTGGGAATAATCGCCGCATACCAAGATTTGACTTGTTGTTATAGTATACTTTGTCAACATAGACTTCAAAGCAATGTACAGAACTCATCATGTAGAGAACATGTAGATTCTCTAGTGCATTAATAGCATATTTTCGGATATTAATACGTGATATATCTAAAGTATGCACACTCGCTAACATCTCAACACCTGCGCTTGATATCCCCTTGCAAAGTGGCACCCTGATAGTGTGTACAGACGCCAAAGCTGTCAGACCTTCATCTGTTATCTGTGTATCTCCTAAATTAATATCATGGACACCAGCCAAAGCCAACACCTTAACAGACTCATCTGTTATCGACTTGCATCCATACAAGCTAATACTATGGACTCCAGCCAATGCCTTGATACCCTCATCTGTTATTTCACATTCAAACAAGCTTATAGTGTGTACTCCTGCTAAAGCCTTCACGCCTTCATCTGTTATTGGTATCATTCCATTCAGGATGATGGCGTGTACTCCCGCCAAAGCCTTCACGCCTTCATCTGTTACTAATTCACAAAGAGACAAGTCTATGGTGTGTACACCTGCCAATGCTTTCAAACAATCATCTGTAACGTTGGTTTCTTCTAAATGTATTTCGTTTACACCAGAGAGTGCTTTTATACCCTCGCCTGTTATTAATTTGCAAAACGACAAGCTGATAGTATGTACGCCTGTCAGGGCCTTGATGCCTTCATCTGTTATTAATCCGCAAGAAGACAAGTCGATAGCGCGTACACCTGCAAGTAAGAGCAAGTGGCTGTCGTTAACGGCTTTTTTGAATGTCTTCGAGAATGTAATAGTTGTATTTTGAAGCAGAGGGCTTCCAGAAAGCAGTTTCACTCCGGATTCGTTGCAAACCTCTATTTTACCGTATCCTATGTGAGTTTGAACGATTTCGTGCATTAAATGGCATGTATGGGCTACAGAGAGCGCAAGTGGACCGTTTTTAAGTATTTTTACGATTGTTTCTGCTGGTAAAGCGTCAAGGCTAATTGTATCCTCTTTTGCATCATTAATAGTTTGTTTAAGGTTACCTTCTGTTGCCATAGTGTGTATGTTTAGTCTATTTAAGGCATTTAAGGCTTAAAATAGCTATTTTGCCTAATATTCAAAAAAAATCGTGGAATCAACCTAGATTGATCGAACCAAATAACGTCACAAAAAAGTATAACATGCCATTCCTTGCTTGCCAGAGCCTGTTACAATAAAGCACCTGACTACTGTGTGGTTAAGAAATACTCTTACACATGTATATTGTTCACATAACAGTTTGCTCGTACAAACTCTAAGGCAAGCGTTCTTTGTTGTTTTAAAAATACAAGTTTAATCATTCCTTTTTACAATATAGTGAATCCTAGCCTGGCAAATATCTGTGTTACAAATCCTTTACGCTCAGGACATCGTTTTAAAGCATCAGCCTTACATGAGTGTTAACATAGGCTAATAAGAAGAACAGTTCGTACTTGTGCTTCAATTGTTTGATTTGCTTCTATTCGTTTTCCGAGCTCAAGTTTCCATTCATTGTACTCTCCACCGTTTTTAAACCCAAGAACAACTGGATCTTCGTGTTCCAAATGTAGTGTTAAACAGTACTCAGAACTAAAAATAGATGAGATTAAAATATCACGTGTGATGAAGCAAAAAAGGGTCGTACTTGGGAACAAGGATATCTCCGGCTACTTTTTCACTTAGTTTCTCAATGCTTTTAAAAGGTATAATAAATCTTGACGAAAACGGTTCTGTTTGTCCATATATTATAAGTCTGTCGTTGTCCATTTTACACCTCGTTTTTATCTTTTTCTTATCCGTACAATAGTAAATATGACCAGAGTATACTGAAATAAGTCAACAACAACAAATTGTGAATGTGTTTTTTGAAACTGTCACGTGTTTGTCCGTAATGAAAAACGTTTTCATTGGTTATTAACTTACCTGAAGGTTTATCCATTACATTAGTCATCAATGCAGCTACCCAATCATATAGTTTTAACCAAGCAGCTTCCAATTCTTCGCTCCACTAAAAAACGTTAATTTTATGTTATTCTAAACTTGTGTGCCTTATCATCCATACACTCTCTCAAAGTATTCGCATATGCAACTCGCATTGTATCGAAATCGGATATGCTAACTCCGTATACTCGATGTGTTATTCCTAAAACACAACTTTAGGTACCAATTACATCCAAAAACAAAACGAAAATATAGTTGCAATTCAAGGTGCTATTTTACCTAATCCTTTAGCGATACTGTGAAACGCCACGGGATCATCAATTACTTTTATCAAGTGTCCTAGATTTTTACCAACAGCTAGAGTTGCCTTTAATTTACTAGGGAATGCCTGTTTTTTAACTGGGTCCTGGGAAAATAACTTGGAGGACATATTCCTATTTTTGCCGGTTATTTTCAGGTACAACAAATCTTTTTCTGTTATTGCGCACGTGGAGAAATGTGTTAGTCTTGATTGTTGAGTTTCTCTACTACGAGATTCTGTGTCCATGAGCCAATCATAAGCGTCCAAAATTAGGCGTTTCTCTTTTTTCGAAATATTCGGTAAATACATTGTTGAAGCATGTGAGCAACTTCTTTCTCTTCTCTTCTTAGATGGTGTCTTTGTCCTGAAATTTTCGGACAACTTGATCAATTGACGTTCAATGATATTTGGTAGCACGAGAGCTTCTATTTCTTCATCTGTTACTCTATAAACACAAGTAAACAAAGAAGAATTGACAAACTCACAAAAGCGTATTTATCAAAAGTGTAATTTAAGTACCTTCCCAAATGATACAACCGCGTTACTCCATGTTGCTCCAGTATATCAACTATAGCCTTTACTTGCTTTTTTTTAAACTTAACTTTGAGTTCAACAAAGAGGTCTGGTACAATATGAGACATGGGCGTATCAGGTTCTAAATAACAATTAAACGCGTGATTTGCTACGTATAAATGCAGTACATACCATAGCGATGACGTAGCTCTAGTGTATTATTCTTTGAGCTGTAAGGACACGCCATAATAATCAAAAATGTGCAGATGGTGTTGTTTATGACGAGATTTTTGTGGTGAAGTTACGTAACTTAAGCCACGTGTTTACGAAATCTGCAGTACGTCGCTGAAACTTGTTTCTCCGTAAGAAAAACTTAACGTAATATAAATAACGCGTTACGATAGGCCAAGCGCATAACATTCTTAGAGACACCACTGAAAACAATGGTGAATTGTGTAGGAAAGCGGAGTTAGAATCAAAAGCCACATACTGCCAATATTATACGTAACTACTATTCTAAAATAACGTTGCTACAACTCTGCACATTCTCTTTAGGCAGTGTCAATTCAAAAACATGTGCCAACAACAGCCAGACTAATAAATCAAATGATTGTAGTTTTTTTTCGCAAGCACCCTTTGACTCAAGTATATGAAGAAGGATAAGTACTATTTGACAACCAACAGTTGGTTTCAAAAAGCAACTCAATTCAAACGTTATTTTGATACATTAAAAGTACATTTATTTACACTAGCCACGATGAAACGTGAACTTTAAAAAATTTGGACCAAAACAGCATAAAATTACAGAAGTCCCATGAGAAGTGGTTGCACCACGAAAGGTTTTGGAGAAAGAGAAACAAGGATTATTCACTCTGACCACTCCTCATCGCTAGCCCAATAATCCTCCACGACTTCTTTCGCTTCCTTTACAGCCTCTTTGTCATCACGTAGAGTCTTTGCTCTTTTCTTCCATTTGGCTTCAGACTTCTTAGATGTATCCAGCTTACGTTTTAGAGACGTATTTGTTGTTTTAGACTTTTGTAGATCGGTTTCGAGTTTTTTGATTTTGTCGTCCGCTTGTCGCAGTAATTGAAGCATAGATACCTAAAAGGGAGTCAACAAGGCACAGTCCAGCGTATTTAGAATAAAAAACGAATCAAAGACCCACCACACTCCTCCCTACATTCTTCTCGGATTACAAATGTAACCAAGCGTAGGTTTAGGGCACAAGATCGCATTGCGGGAGCTGATTCAATGTAGTGACGCACACGAAACGTGCAAAGTAGCGCCACCTTATAAAGGCGACCTACTGCGTATACACGCAAGTGTGGGTAAAATACTTGCTAACCAACAGGCCTCAACGCGTTTGTTGCCCATGATTTGTGTGCGCATAATCCTCGTCAAATTATAGGCAAAGCGAGCGCTGCAGCGCAAAAACCACAACCCCACTACGATAGCACCTAGCTGGTGGAACTTCCAGCAAGTAAAACCCAAGCCGGCAAGCGGGAGTGTTTTTAAAGCGTAAAGTGCCCCATATCAGATTATATGCGCGTGGGTACTTGTCAAAGCTAGTATAATGTGAACGTGCGTTAGTTTGTTCAGCTAATTCGTGTAGCGAGCTTGCGAACCCTTCTAATATCGCTGAACCTTTTGCGTGTAGTCTAAACGCATTTAGTAAACTTTTCAACTATTTTACAGCTTAGACAATATCACACCGCGTACCCAGCCCGATTCATGATTGAAGAGCGATATTGCGCGAAAACAGAAGATTTGATGCAGTTTTGCAAAAAGACGCGGGAAAATGTTAAGCAAACTGAACTGTTGAGTCTTAATCAAGAAATGCAATTCGTACATTACACGTGTAGCAGTGTTTTTCCACCCTTTGCACTGTTTGTAATGCGTTTTGACAAATTCATTGGCGACAAAGGGCATCACGCGCGTTTAGGTAACTTTATTGGCCTACTTATAGTAGTGGGTGCTAAACGGCTAGAGCCTCTGTAAAGGTGTAAAAGTCGACTATAACGAGTTAGTAGCCGGCAAAAATATAGTAAAGAATGTTAACCGCTTTGACATTGTTTTTTATTCAATCAATGTGAAACACTTCCTTCAGCGGTTTCATTACTGGTGAGTTATCAGGGTTAGACGGCATTATATCTTTCATATGAGACCACCATTTCTTACAAATAGGTTCCTTGGAGATTGTTTCCCATTTTTCGATAGAATCAAGCTCTACCTGCGGTGCTATGAAAACTAGAGCGTAAAAGGCAATATTTATATTACGCACGTAACCGAATAACTGTTTTGTTTCTGGGTGAAGGAAAATAGAATAGTTGTATACACCATGTGCTTTTAGGACGTCTTCTAGCTCTTTCCATATCGGATTGTGTCTTTTTTCGTATTCAGCCTCACTCCCTGGGTTAACCTTCATAACAAATCCCTTACGAATGCGTTGTTTACCACTCATTATTTTTCTTAAACGTGCTCAAAACAGTTGAAGGAAATTGTACTTGAACGCCAGAAAAACAAAGATGGTCAACGTTTTTAAAAAATTGTTTTTTATTTTTTATCCTCTCAGAGAAAACAATGTCAGAAAGCTGCCAACCAAAACCAAATAATCTGGAAACGATAAAAGTTGAAGGAAAGAGTTTAACTATTGATCCAGAGGACATTGAGACATATTTTAAAGCGGATATTACGATTAACGCTATTCAACAAGTTTGTAAAGAATTTTCTTATGATGTCGTTAATCTACTCTTCAAGTACGCTCGCTATAGCCACCTCTTTCTCACGCATCTTCAGAACTTCTGGAACAAATAAAACAATCTCATCCCCTTAGTTCTTCTCGAGGCACTATCACTTGGTACACAACTTACGTACAGATGGAAACGAACTAACTTCTCAAAAGGCGAAAAACTTGGTGTTAAACTGGACAAACTGTTCTCTGAGGTAGTTTTGGGCGAGCAAGCTTACTTTGATCCATCTCCTCTAAGGACAAAAGTGCGCTTTGTCTCAAAGTTATCACCCTGCATCATAAACTACCCTGATGTACGTGGTATACTGTTGGGAGATGTCGAAATTCGGCCAAAGAAAAGTGGGGTTTTTTCGTGTGGCGACTCTTTGGGGTGGCCCAGTTCACGTGGACGTGATTTGATGTTATCAAATGCGAAAGATAATACCACTTATTTCCCACTTCTGTAACAAACGTGCAATGTTTGGAAGTAGAAAAGCACCCACATCAGAAACACCTGCTCTACGTATCAAAAGTTCAGAAATTAACTTTAGTTTTAGACTTCCTCTATCAAGATTCTCCTTAAGAAACAAAACATAAACGTAGGTGTATCAATGCACAATGGATCTTCCGTTGGCTTTTATATACCCGGAAGCAACAATGGGAATGTTTTAACATTCTTTGGTGCGACCTATTTTTTGAAGGTTGTTTTTTCCTTCTTTTTTCTTTCTTTCAACTTGATGACACCCTTCCGTTTTAGGTTCTTTGGATGAGCTAATAAAGTTACCTCAAAGCTTGGAATGGTTAGAAGAGTCTTATGTAGGCTCTCTACGCCTTAGCGAGAGCTACTTTGATCCGTTTTCAACGCAATATGTGGTTTTGGCGTTTGTCCTGGCAGTCGCTTGTATATTGTCACATCGATGAATAAGATGGTAGAACACATGCGCAGTATAGCCAAAAACAATACCATTGACGTAAATAAAACGCGTACAATATTCAATTTAGGCTACCCTGTAAAAACAACAGATGAAGAAAATGGACTATTGTAATCTGCTTTCGCTTGATTTCAACACCAGATCTGTATGTAATATTTTGTTGTTGAAAATAAAACCAGTTATCTTGACATAGTCATTGAAAACCAAAGAGCGCTGTCAGGCTCTTGGCATGCCTAAACTAAATCACGGTAGTGCTTAATTCATCTAGTTTACTTTCATTTCATACAAGAAGAATGTATTGTAGCTGAAGTCTCACTACAGACAATAGGAAAGTAGGATATTTCAAGCAAGCTGCGTGTAACTCTGCTTGTACCAATGTTTGTACTAGCCAGATGCGTTCTCCCTTATTCACTGAGAAAAGTTGTATAGGCTTTCAATCATGCTTGTGTAAGACTACAATTTCTTTTTTGTTAAAGTAGCAAGGTTCTTTTCAAGTGTTGATAGATTATCTCTTATCATTTTATCTTGCTCTTGCTTCGGTTTACCCACCATACGCCAAGGCCAAACACAATCGATTGTCTCTAGAACTAATATGTGATAATCATAGTTTTTGATTGTATTTGGTGTGAGTATCCCAGCATCATCAGCCTTTTTAATAAATATATCCATAAATCCATAATCCTTAATCTCTTCAAAAGCAAAACCATACCACTCTAAAAACACAGGTGCCGCACCTACAACGTAAATCAGAAAAAAGAAAGAAAACAAAACAAAACAAAACAACACCTAAAAATGAATACTTACCTGACCACTCCCAATCTATCACTGCCGTAATTTTATCAAGCTTATCGCTTACCATAATATTACGTAAGTCATAGTCTCCATGATACAAAACGAAAGGGACATTGACATCAACATATGCGTCTAAGTTATCCAAAAATTTCAATATCTTTGGTACATAAGCAAGCAATGAAGTCAATCCCGCTTTTTTAGCGTCTCTAATGCGTGGCATTAGAAACCCCTTCAAAAAACTTTTCAAATCAGAGTAAGGTCCAGGAGATACACCCATATCATTAACAAAGTGAAAGTACGGCCCTACAGGCGCCAATGTTAGCTTCCTGACCAATGTAGTGCACATGTGTTTGTACCTATTTTTACTGAATTGCCTTCAGCTATGAAACCGCCTGCCTGTGGCAATACACATGCCTGAAGTTTTTTCATTACGTCCACCATCTGATCAAGAAGAGAGCTTTTTTGTTCTGATGACATCTTATCCCAAACTTCAACTAAGCATTCGCCTGGTATGCGTGACATACCAATATACCGAAACCCAAAAGGCTCTGTAGAAAGAAAACGTTAAAAAGAGGAAACAAAGGAAGATTTTGAAAGCGATGGGTACCCGATGATTTATCCCAAAACTTTACCTCGGGGATTATTATATCTGTGCATTTGTTAATGTACTTGTAAGCGTCCACTTCAGCTTGTATTTTTTCTTCAGGCCTTTTCATAAAATTAGCAAAACCACGTGCATTTTCGGGAGAACTACGGTACCATGAAAACCTTGATATTCTTATAGCGTATTCCTCACCTACGCAAAGTTAGTGACGTGAAGTGCACGTGGACAAAAGGGTTGTAACCTGTCGTAGACTGTATGAGGTAAACCTTGTTGTTCCATCCTGTAGGCACTGCTTCAAATTCTTTACATTGTTGTGGCAACATGTCGTGCTTGTCAAACATTTTATTTACTTGATCTCTTGTCAACGAGAGACCTTGGTGATGTGGTGACCCTGACATTTAGAAACGAATTATGTGTATGACTTATTGTAGTTGACTTTCAGCTGAAATAACAATCCACGTATTTTCGCGGCATGAAACGTGTTGGTTTCATTGAACATTCAGTTTTGAGAATCAATGTGGTACACCACCTTTGCAATAAGAAAAAAAGAATAAAGCAATCTAAATCCGTATTGTAAGTAAGATGTAGGAAACTAATCAAGTACTTACTGCTACAAATACACGTTTTGTACCACACAAACAGGCAATCATTGTACTGACACCCGTACAGTCAGAAGAGCACAAAGAAATAGAGCCATCAGGCTTAGTACTTGCTCTATGATAGTGTGATAAATTGTACAGTTGCCAGGCCATCTCATGTCACGTACAACATAATACAAGGAAACAAATCTATAGCAATATGCCAGCAAAGAAATGGAATACAGTCCATGCAAGCTTCACTAGTGCGTACGTCTATCATTGCTATAATTACAACATTGTTAATTAGGTCAAACCTTACTGTGTCTGAAAACGATGAACATACAAACACGTGCAATTAAAAACCATTTGAATTTCACAGAGGCGCTCTACATAATTTTAATTTATTTTACATTGTAACCTACGCCCATCATGTCGTAGTGCTCATATCCAGCGTTCACTGCTTTAAATAAAACCATGAACAGCATTCATCCAGTACATTAGTGCCGTAGAAGGTATTATACCCAATATCACGAGGTTCAGTATCACTGCTAACCGCGAAACAAGAAAATCAAACTTGCAAACAAATACAGACGCTATTGTCGCAATCATCATGCCAACTTGTACTATACCGAACAAGCACGAGATAAATGCTAACGTTTTGAAGTAATAACAGCCAAAGCTAAAATAAACTGCCCAAAACCCAAAAATAATCGCTACCTCTAGCAAACTACCTCCTACGCTACAATAAGAACAAATACAATACCTGAAAGTCGCTAAACGCGTCTAAACGAATAAACGTACCAAGGGAGTAACCGCTAGACGAACCCATACTAATATACAACTATTCAAGTAGCTACAGGATGAAGACGAAAGTCACAATGATTCAATCGGATTGAAATTTTGTTCAAAAAAAACAAGTAACAATTATTAAAGTACGCCAGTATTTATAAAAAGCAGAGTTGTACACGTTATTCACATTAAAAGGTTGTTTACTGCTTATTTTCTTTCTGTTCTTTTTCTTTTTGGGCCTTTGCTTCAGCCTTTTTACGTTGTTCTGCCAACCTTGTTTGTTGAAGAACACCGACCATAAGATCACGTTTGTGCATAGCAGCGTTGTGACGACCGAGCTACAATGCGTCAGTGGGGAAATTGTGAAATGATTATGTAAAAACAGCCTAACGGCGCATAACGGCTACGTACCCTCTTTTTGGCGTATCTGTATGCGCGTTTATCAAAACCTAGACGCAACATTTCTACAATACGTTTCTCGTATGGTGCGCGACCAGCAATCTCGTTGACGCATTCTCTAATGAATTTTGATCTTTTGGCAACTTTCTAAGCAACAATTTAGCGAAACTGAGTTATCGCCATTAAATTTTGGTAAATTAATCCAATAAGCCCACAGGCCGTTTAAAGTAGCCATTGGTAAGCTTTAGCGTGTTTTTCTCAGGAATCAGTTGAAAGCGTTTTGAGTGGTGTTTTTAGTTTAAATAAATACGCGAGGAGTGATTAAAGCGCAAAAACAAGTAAATTGGGAGCGTTTGATGCAACGAAATGGATCTAGTACGTACACCTTGTGGTCGTGAGCGCTTGAATCCACGAGTTTTATGACCACGTTCTACGCCATAGGCGACACCAGCAGTAAGAGAGGACATCCTAAAAAAATTTTTGGCTACAAGACTTTTTACGAACTCTAGCCTAAATATTTTGCGTGAAAATATTCCTGTGCAGGCAATTTTTTGTTCAATTACTACAGCGCCAAAACTAGTTCAACAGTGTAAATAAAATTTTACTTTACAGATTTAGATACAACCCAATCCATCGCTTTGAACAGACCTTCGCCTGTGAGCGCACAACAAGACTGACAAAAAGCATTAGCCCAAACATGTTGACACGATTAAAAAACGGTACCTGAATATGATATTGGTGCGTTGTGACGTTATTTAAGCCCAAAGCATCTGACACTTCCGCTGATGACATGGCGCCTTTCAAATCGTTCTTATTCGCTAGTACTAACAAAAGGGAGTGTTTTAAACCCTAAGGCGATATGAGCAACAGTGTTTGTGGGTAACAATTATAATTTTTTGAAATACTTTTTAGCTTTATTCAAAATCCAATTTCACCGTACCTCATGTGATAGCATCTTTGCTAACTCTGCTTTGACAATGCCTATACGCTCTCTATCTGTACTATCTACAACCATCATCATGACCTGTTGTTGTAAGTTAAACGGAGCCGGATCAAAAAAGGCATGGGATTTGAGGTATTTTTTTTAACCGTTGACAGCCACTCAAGTATGGTTTTTGCGTTGTGATTACGACGCATTAGCTATTTGAAAAAAATAAAACATACAGATGTGTCGACGTAGTATGTGCTCCACGTTGCTCGGAGGGATTCTTGTCCGCCAATATCCTACGCGATTTTAAGTGTTTTACCAATTAATAAAGGTCTGTAGCTTCATACCCAAACATTAAACTTTATATTCTTGTAAACGATCTCTTCCACGTTACTGCCGATCGTGGGCGTCGTTAGAACGACTTCATCCAAAAGTCTGAATAGTAGCGTCAGATTAGACGCTCATATGGTACCGTACAGTTTATATAGCGTTGTAGTCTTTCCTGCATTGTTCAAACCAACAATAATGACTTTAAACTCTTTTAGAGCGAACAGCTTATTCCACATCATTGAAAATAGCTGCCCCTACATGGGTATTATTATTGTATACGTTTGCCATCTATGGTTAAAAAAAAAGAAAGGTTGTAGTGCCATTTTAACAGCAGCGATAGATCAATTGGAGTTTAATGTCGCCTCTATCGCGTGAGGATTGAATTTATTTGGTTTTACAGTATTCAAACACAAGTCTTGCCAAATAAACAAAACAGCTTGTGACAGGCACTTTTAAGCTAATAATACACGCGCATAGCACGATCTTTGCCACTGAGCCATATTCTGCGCTCTCTAACTAATATTCCATCCCAAGTAGCAATACCGTTAAAGCGGTCTTAGTTTCACGTTTCTTGTGTAGTAGCCAATGTAGTCTTTGTAGTTTTGACGGCTTTCGCTATTGTGGTCCGAACTTCGCCGTCAATAGCTGTTATCTTTCGTAGTTTCTCTGCGTTCTCCCTAAGCTTTTCAATAGTGTGTTTTATCATTTTAAGCTCCAACAAGATGTTTTCTTGCGTGTTACTAAGTTCGTTATTGTTTCTTTGTGCCATGTAGTGTACGTGTCATAGAATTGAGAGGGTTTTTGGGTTGATTTGTTCAAAAAGATTTTGGCGGTACAGTTCTTTTTGCTCGTTTGTGTTTTGGTGAGAACCTGCACTCGAGTCTTACACTACTTGATCTTATCTGATACTTTAGTGATAATAATCCGACAATGATTAGCCGTATGATAGGCGTTTAATTTTTTTTTTTGAATTTATTGAAATCTTTTGCAGAAATGATGACTCACAGATACTTCTGATAACTGAAGAAAGTATGAGGCTGATCTGTATTTATTTATTTTATTTTTCTAAACAGGCACTTTTTTATCCTCTGCAGGTACGCCATACGTGTAAAAACTTACGTGCTCCCCGTTTTCGTACGTATCGTCGGCCAATATGGTAAGTAATTTCATTGCCGATTCATTTACGTCTACACCTTTCCCCTACGAATTATTCAGTACTTTGATACAAATAAACGCCTTATTTCGAACCTCAGCAGCCATTTGTTTAAACATGTTTCTCAAATCGTCATCTTTGGTTTCAGTTCGGGTTTGTTTACCCATGTCTGTTGAGCTCATACCGCCAGGAGAGTAGTTAAGGGTACGGACACCAGTCTAAAAGCGAAGTAAGTACACTATCTAATCATTTTTGTTTTTAGTTAGTGTCAAAAAAAAAACCGCTCACCTTTCTAACGTCGGCTTCTTTTCCGATAGTCTTGTACAACATATCACGTGCTGCCTTTCCAGCACAGTATAAATGATAGTTTTGGAACGGTTTAACGGCACAAAGAGAAGAAAGGTTCACAAGGGTGACATTTTTAGCTCTAAACTTTCAGTCAAAAAAAAATTACCAAAAAATACTTGTACCTTTCTGAAGCGAATTTCATGAATTCTTGAGTGATTGCGAGTACAGATGTGAAGTTAATGTTCATATAGTAGTCTATGTTGCTAGCTATTACGTTCAAGTCTTCGAACCAGTTCAGTTCTCCAAGAGTTGCATGGTTGCAAATTAGATAAGCTCTTCCCTCGCATTTTTCAAACTAAAACAAAAATTAACAATTTGTTGTACAGTTCAAATTCTCTACTTTTTTCCCCTTTGCACAGAACGCCTTGCGTTTTATTTCACTTATAAAAACTGTATTTTCAAGGAGAAAAAAAAGGATTTGAACGATTTGAATTGTATGAAAAAATTTTTCGTTTTTCGATTTTTTTTTGTTTGTACAGTACGTTATACACTTTGTCTACATTTAATTTTTCTGACATTTTTGATATGCTAATAGCATTACCACCTACCTCTCATTATCGAATAGCATTGACTGATTTGTGGCGCGCTTTCTTAATTTTACGCATCATTAAGTACGTTATACACTTTGTCACATAATTTCTCTGCATTACGATTAATAGCATTACCACCTATACTCCATTCACATGCTACTGTACTGATTTGTCTTTCTTAATTTTGCGCATTTCATCTCTTGTGGCATTTACACCTTCTAGTTGTGATGATGTGAGGATATAGCAAGCCTTGTATAGACGTTAATAACGGATAAAGCAATATTTAAAACTACATTGTTAAATTGTTTAACACAAGCGAGAGCTACAGCTTTTCCAAAGCCTCTGGACGCGCCAGTGATCACAATAATACTAGAAATGAATGAGTTTAAAGCAATACATTGTCAGATAATGCGAACCTGTTGTCGCTCATAAAATGTATTCAGTGTTGTATGAGGGTGGTGTAGGTAGATAATTGTAACAAAATAAGTAACTTATCGATAAGTGTTAAGGTCTTGCCAACGACTATTCTTATGAAGTGTTTGAATACTTTTGCAAGCGTCCATGTAGGAGTATCTTCAGTTGTCGTCGAATAGTTTTCATAGCATTGATTGTAGTTCACAATTAAACCAAAAGAAAAAGTACCTAATTTGTCATTTGTACGAAAGACTCACCCTGTTAACCAATTGTCCGAAATGTCATTTTGTTGTCTTATAATGTTTGCTGCGGATATTCTATTGAGAGTACCTACGTAGTGATATGAATCACTGCCATGAGGATGTACATACTCAACAATGTTAAAGTGTTGCACGACGAGCTCTACTTGAAATAAAGACGTGTAGGCAATACCTTTGGCTTTACGGATTTTTTTTATTGTACACAAGCCCGCCACTTTTTTTTTCATTTGTACATGATGTTTTGTTTGCTTTTTTGTTAAACTAAGACGTCTCTTCATCGCAGGGACTTGCTGGTATTTCCTATAAGTTTAATAAGATCTTAGCCTTTAAGTTCTTATTTTTTTCTTCCAATCTTGTAATTTTTATAAGAAAGAAGAACGAAAGAAAATGAGGGTCGTACACATTGCATTGTAATTCTGCTTGTTAAGTACATCATGTTGTGTACTGACTTCGATAAATATATTTACACCATATAATATAACAATTGGATGTAGTTTAGAAAGTATTTGATCTCCTTGCTTGTAGGTTGAGACACCAAATTTGAGTGACTTTAAATTTGGTATAGAATGTCCAAGTTGCACATAATCTGTTACAGGGCAGCAAACGTTGATGAACAGACTTGTCAATTGCGTATACATCTAGAAAAGCAGTTAGATCAGTTAACAAAAAAAACAGTTGTATTTTTTAGACGGTAAATTATCACGTGACTTGGTCACGTACCTTCAAGTTTTCCATTGATTGATCTTCATGAACTTTTAACAATGTCAGATGCCTCAAAGATGTCAAGTTACAAATAACGTTATGCCATTCTTTGTAATAACAATAATCTATGCCTTCTATTCTTAGGTTTTCAAGATTTTTGAAAGCCAATAGTACACCTGAAACACAAGTTAGAGCTCAAGATCGAAAAGTGGAAGAAAACGAAGCTAGAAGGTTTTTTTTTTTGGGTTTTTATGCAACAAGAAAACATGATGTTCTACACTGATAGGTAAGGCGGAAAACGTACTTGGGTTAATTGTCGTTGATGTAAAATCGTCAATTGTGTCTTGTGTTCTACTTAAAACTAAGGTAGTAATATTTTCAAATCGAGATAAAATCGAGGTCATCTGCGACTTTACCACGCCATCCATAGCCCGAAGATGAAGGTTCTGTATATTAGTCAATATATGACATTTGAAAGTCAAAGCATCAAGTGTATCAGCATGCCGCGGATCACATAAATGAACAGTCAATTTTGTCAATCTCGATAACGTTGATATATTACTGACATTGATTGACCTTCCAACCATCTCAAGTGACTCTAAGTTATGACAAGAAGAAATATCAACAGTCCAATCACCACGCAGTGTCAACGATTTCAAGCATCTTGGTAGCCATGGTTCGTTTGCTAAGGCCTTTGAAAGCGCAACATGGCATGAAGAAATGTCGATGCCAAAGTCTTTGTTGAAAAGGGGATCAAACTTCCCCTTGGCCCATGCGAATCCTTCGCCGCGTAATATAGCACTGTGCGTGTGCTCAGATAGTATTTTGAGTGTCCTACAGTTAATTGTACCGGTAATAAGAGCCGGACAACGAACATTCTCTTGAAGAATTGGTTCAAGTATTAACGGATTATCGGAATGAACAAGTTGTGATGATATTGTTGTGAATTGGAAGGGATTTCTTATAATCATGTCATCGGTTACGTAAACATCAATTCTATTTGGGAGATACTTTAGGAGGTCATTTAAGTCTATTCCATTGTTCCAGTTGCGAACATTCAACGTACTGACAAATATTAGTGATCTTTCTCAGAGAAAAATGGTTTTAAAGTACCGTAAGTTTTTGAAATTCTTGAGCAGGTGGTACGCCTGTACTTCATTATCAGGGCTACTTGGAAACCAAAAATACTTAATATTATCATATGATGCTTTTTTCCAAGCTCTTGAAACTATTCACAAGTTCAGCACGTGAAAGAAGAAAAGTGATAAAAGAACAAACAAAAGCTGACCTAGTGCAATGCTGCCAAAGTCTCTGAGATGAGGACATGGAGAACAGTTATTCCTATTCGAATGGCAGTACTTTTTAATATCGTGAATAGTAATGTAATCGAATATGTGGCTTACAATCTACTCTTTTTGTTAACTTTGAACAAATAGCTGGTTATATTTGTTGACACCTCAACCTCTACGAAAAGCACTAAACGTGCAAACCGCATTGGCATGAATGATGTTTTAAAGGCAGATTTAAATCAAGTATCAAGGCACAAGAATGATTTGGTCGGATTGGTAGTTAGTCGCTCACCTCTGTCGGTAGGAGTGTTGTAAAGTCCACACAACGTCCCAAGCTGATAATTTCAAGAGGTTGGAACACGAGTAAGTGAGTATTGTAGCTTTTCAGCCAACTGTCAAGAATGTTATGTGATGCAGACATTCGGATACGTTTTATAACACTTGGGAAGTTGCGTAGGGTTCCTAGTGACTATGGAGTATGAAATGTAATGTTTTTGTAAGTTTGCGTACTGGTTGAGATATAAAAGGTTTCACATGACGAAACTATTATAATTAGCGCGTATAGTGTAAGTTAGAGCGTACAATTTCATTTTGTGTCAAAGCTGGCACTTTGCTTTCTTTACAGCTACTCCTGTGATGAACCCAATCTTTTATCTACGTTGTTGTTACTACAGGCATCAAATTGGCAAAGTCGTAACCTGACATGACCTTGAACAATAATACGATGCTTTACATACGCTACATCGATTGCGAGCATCTTTATTGCAGCTACTGCATCTATTCATGACAAGGGACAATTTTTGACGGTCAACGGCTGTATGCCAGTATTATAGCTCGAATATGACACTATACAGCTCTTGCATGCCATAAGTATTGGTTATATCAGTTTAGACGCTAGGATAATACAAAAAATGCTACAATGTGTCAGAAACAGGACAATACATTCTACCTATAACTGTAGAAAGAGTTTTACGCATAACAAGACAAATCATAACGTAATTGCTCGAATAAGCGCGCGTACATACGAAAGGAACCCCTTAGGTCCAAATGGGCGACGAAACAAACGAACAAGGAGATCACGTCGAAGTAAACCGCAATCGGACGCACGGATTCGGCGGGATCGATACCAATACAATGTAGAACCGGATTACGCTAAACTCTTCAAGAGTATAGACTTTCAGGCGCCACAATCATCAGAAGCTGACAAAGCAATGACTGAAGTCATTAAATCAATATCACAACAAAACACTGAGAGCCCTGGCGAGGTTGCAACAAGACTGGCAGTTTTTGGAAATATTCGTCATCAAGTACGCAAATGGTTCAATAATAGGGTTGATTTGAAGCTATTTGGATCAAGTGTAACGGGATTGGCAACAAAAGGTGGCGATCTTGGTACGCAAACGAGATATTCAGACTTTACTTTTTTGGTAAAAAAATCACAGAAAAAACTGAAAACTGTTTTCCTTTCTGTGCTCTTGTTTTTGACTTTTAACTTTAGATATATCATTGATAGCAAATAGAGGGAATACTTCTCACTCAAGACATATAATATTCGAAATCTATAAGAGAATGAGACGTGGTACACATCAGCAATATTTTTGACTCAACTTTTTTGTTTTTATTTTATTTACATTTCCTTTAACAACTCGCTCTGTTATATTACGTTGTACAATCCAAAGGGTAAACAGCCTTCTCTAAAATATTCTAGCAAAGCATATGTATCCAACAGAAGCACCTAGACTACGAGCGCGTGTACCAATCGTCAAGTTCGAGTATTCCGAACCAAAAATGCCAATGTTTCCTGCGGATATTTGTGTAAATAACAGCTTGGGTGTTCGTAACTCTGAAATGATACGTGACTACTTAGCAATTGACCCACGTGCCAAAGAATTAAGTACGTAAAACAAAACTTGAGAAAGTGTGCAAAACGATAGTACCTGCCTTTTACGAAGTTTTTATCACGTGTCTTTGTCATCCTCACTTCTATTTTTAGTTGTATTTGTAAAACATTGGGCTAAACACCGTGGAATTAATGCTGCATATGAGGGAACATTCTCTTCGTATTGTCTTACAATTATGGTTATATACTTTCTACAAGTCATAGAGAACCCTATACTACCGAACTTACAAAAGCTTGGTAAATATTCTCACTCTTTTTACCTTTTTTTTGTTGACGATTTCTGATTTTTTCGTAGGTGGTTCTTCAAATAAAGTAGTTGTAGATGGTTGGGATTGTACATACTGTGAAAATATTAATACACTAGTTGGATTTGGAAGCGAAAATAAGTCTTCTGTGGGTCTATTAGCAACTCAGTTTTTCAGGTTTTATGCGCAGACTTTTAATGCAAAAGAACATATGGTTTGTATAAGAAAAGGTCATTTAGTAGATAAAATGACCCCAGAAGTATTAGTAGTAATGGATCCATTTGAGGTAACTATCATACTTTTTTGTTTTGGGGCTACAGCCCTCTCACAGACGCCCTTTTGATTTTTTTACATCAATGTCTTATTCTTATTTTTTTCTTACGTATTTTTCAATAGCTAAGTCACAATTTGGCAAAAGCAACAAATAGTACACAATTGCTTCGGTTGCGTAAAGAATTCTGGCGTGCCTGGGCGCTATGTCTATCTGCAGATAAGATAGACATAAACACTGCTATTTAATGCTGTTTTTTTCAACACTTCTTGTACAATACATAAAAACCACCAAGCCCGTATTTTATATCGTACAGTAATTTATTCAAAGTTATCATTTGTTACAGCTTCTTTATCCTGAAAAAGGTAGTTTAGTTCTTTGTCTCGGAGTAGTTGTTTTGAGACCCGTTAGTACATCAAAGTGAAAACGAGTTCTATCCTTAGCTTGGTTACTGAGAACGGGAAGTGTGAGTGACATTTTACAGTGCAATTTGAATGACATGCATGAATTCGTGCTGCTAGAACATGTGTAGAGTGTTCCAATTATCTTATAATTGACCTCCCTTTACACCATTGGTTGGAACTTTTTTGATTCCAAAAAGATGAGATGTCCTTCCTTCGCTGTTGGCTTATTCATCTCTAAGTCATCTGTATCTGATTCACTTGATGAATAATCTACAAAAGCACGAGTATTGCCTTTGTTACTCTTTTTCAACAAGTTTGGACTGCTCATGTACTCCTGAACAAAGTCATTCGGCTTATTTGAATTGGAGAGTGCTGCAATAGCTCCTTCTAATCCTGCAACACGATCATCAAGGTTTTCCAGATGACTTAGAATTTTCTAAAGATAGTTTTGTCAGAACAGAAATCGAATAAATGATTGTGGCGCTTTAGCTGTAAAACAGAAAAATTTGAACTGTCCGAAATATTTGTAAGGAAATTATCACTGCTACACACCAGATTCAAGTAAAATAAAATGCGCTGTAATAGATTTACTCTGTATGTTTTCTCAGAGTGGAAAAGAGTGCAACTAGTTCTTGGCTTACATGTGAATCGTACCTTAAACGTGTTGTCTATCTCTGCAAGTTTGTATGTTACTGGATCAGCACGTCTCATTGCTACAAGTCTACTTTCATGCATTCTTTTCTTCTTATTAAAAGCAGATATTTTACCCTTATTAGCGCTACGTGGTGATTTGTTTCCCTTCTTTGGAGAAGCTGCACGTTTTTTATTGTTTGGTGCTGGAGAATTAGCCTTTTTATCAACTGTTGGTGAGTCACGTTTTTTACCAGTTGGTTGCTTTGGTGCTACTTTCTTAGGTTCAGGTGTCTTTGATCCTGGAGCTTTACCTTTGCTTCTCAAATCCTAAGCACAGTGAGCTTATGTTCAAGCAGAAGTGTTGTAAAACAGTCACATAAGGTTTTATTAGATGACTTCTTCGTACCTTGAGTAGCTTTTGCTGATACATTACAATCAGCTTTTCCGCTGTAACATTGACATCATAATCATTTTGTGGACTGAATCCATTACATCCATAGACCATTTGCTCGAGTTGTGTTACAGATGATAGACAGACGCCAAGAAATCCATTCGAACTCTGGCGGATATAAACCACAACATCATACATAAGAATATCACTTATACTACCCGACTATTTAACAGATTATTAGCAAAGGTTCTTTTCAAACATTTTATGAGAGTGTAACTTACAATAATATTGTCCCGCCATGAACTGTTCTAGAGGGTGAGAAAGTCAGTTTGAGAATTTTTATACTTTTTGGATTTTTTCTTGTTTTTTCCTTGTTTTGTAACATACCTTTTTGCTTTCTGTTATTTTATTTAATGGGACAATACAATATCTATCACTTAATCTCATACAATATGCTGGTTTGAGGTATGAATTGCTATCTGGTTTACGAAGTGCAATACCAATCTCATCGTTGCCTAATTTTCTCACCTAAAACTTTAAATAAATATGTTGATTGGTAAACTACCACTTCAAGTGCTACCTACCTTTGGCGCTATATTTTTTACGAGGTTTCTTGTATTGTTGCCAAAGAGCGTTGCATCACAATTACTGTATATCTTAGCGTTGTCCTTTGATGCGTGGACAATGCTGACACGTCCAAGCTCCAGTGGCAAGTCATACTCTTCTATACTTATAAAGCGATCACGTGGGACATACTTGTCTTTTTTTCCACTTAAAGTACAAGAGATATCATAGAGATGATCAGGATACTTTAATTTGGAGAATCTACTTGCCCAGTCTTTAACAAAAAAGTCAGCAACCAAAAAGACAAATTGTTTGAACGAAAAAGAACGAAATGACACGCACGTGTGTTGAGGGCAAATAAATCCAAGAACTCGTTATATTTGTTATCAAGAAGACTAAGTTGGAACACTCTATTGTGGAATCTACTAATGATACAAACACCTATTCTCCTTCTTATATTTGAGGTTCCTTTTGGGTAACGCTGGCTTTGGGTCCATCTTGACCCTAGGCATATCACAACTTCTTTAATATCAAAAGCAATAGTATTATGGCTTTCGGTATCCTACAAAGTGAATTAAGGTATGTACAACGAAAATAAACAAAGAAAACTCAGTGTCAAACTTTTGTGTTGATAAACAAGAACAGGACGTACCCGAATACGTAGAGAGATACAGTCTAACGCGAGTTGTACAGTAACCATCTGTGTTAACTTGGTTTTACTACTGTACAGGCCCAAGTGTGCCTCGTACTCATATTCAATGCCAAACGCAGGCTCCGGCATAAAAAATGAAGGCTCCTAGCAAACAATAAACATCAATTAACCGATTTCAATACATCAAATTCAAAGGCACGTACGTTCATTGCTCCGTCTACAATAAACTGCTTTTCATCGCCTTTTGGCTCCCAAGCGGATCCAGTACTTTGTTGCCTAAAAATAGGTTGGCTAGAGGATCTAAGCTGTGTCGTACCATCTGAAGTACCAGTCTGATGTACAGACTATTTGAGGTCCTCCATCTAGCGTAACGAATGATGTGTTTTCCAGTTTTAAGGCCTTCTTGGACATGTTGCTATTGTCTCTTGACTTTGAATTATCTGAGAATTTCTCTTTCGGGCGTTCATGAACGGGATACTTTTCGCTTCTAGATCGGTACTTCGTAGGGTCGTTTGGACAACGTTCAGTGCACCCCCGATTTACACAACGCCGTGTTGTTGCCCAGACATATTGATAAAGCACATACTAGGGTAATGGTTGCGAAGAGTGAAAAAAAATACCCGTTTCTGTCAAGCTTGTTCAAAAAAACCTCTTAGCATCTCTACGTTATGGAACAGCATCGTGAGTTACCCGTACATTACTTTTTGACACGAAATCTTTGTGACATGTCGGTAATTCTGTGTAACACTTTCCAGTGTCATTGGAGATACGCAAATGCACTACGGATATCGTCGAAAATGGCAAAAAAATAACGCCTGAGCGCATTGGCATTGTGTTTAAAGAAATTATGCAAGGAAAACCAGCACCAGCACAAGTGTCAGCGTTTTTAATCGCTTTACGCTATTCCAATCAAATGCTTGAGCCAGATGGTTCAATGTTACACAAAGTAGCTGCTACAGTATTTGACTTCTCCATAAACAATATTACAGGTACAGTGTTGATTTCTCACGGGAAAATTGTTTTCTGAATCTGTTATTACTACTTTTGTTGTTTAACACCCACTTAGGTATCCCTGAGCCAGTTCTTGACATTGTAGGCACTGGAGGAGATGCATATGACACTTTTAATGTTTCAACAGCATCGTCATTTATCGTATGTCATCACATCGCTCTCTGTAGCTCATTAACGCCAAAATGTAGTGCGCCGGCTGTGGTGTCACTGTTGGCAAGCAAGGAAACCACTCTTCTAAAGGAAAGAGTGGCAGCGCTGCGCTCGTTGAGGCACTAGGCGCAAACATGCTCATGTCAAAAACTCAACTAGGTAACTGTCTAAACACTCAAGTATCTGGTGCTCTAACAGCTTTGTCAACCAGACAATTGCATTAAAAACATTGGTTTTGCGTACTTCTTTGCCAGAGAACACCACCCAGCAATGAAGAATGTAGTGGCTGTGAGAAAGTATGTAGTACATTAGATTATCAGACATTAACTGGAATTGTAGATTACTAGGCGTTAGGACAGTCTTCAACTTGTTAGGTCCGCTTATGAACCCTTGTAAACCTTCCCACATGTTAGTGGGTGTAGCTAGGGCTGATATAGGTGCGTCATTAGTCAAACTTAGCGAGAAACTTACACTACATAGGTCCTGTCTACGCACAAGTTCTAAGACGACAAAAGCACGTGAAACGAGCGCTAGTAGTACATGGTGTACCAGAGCCTAGCAAAGCACCCAGAGGTACTCAGTTAGGATTCAAATACCCGTTTAACAAAGTTGCTAGGCTTGGATGAAATAAGTCCTATTGGTAATACACTAGTGTGGGAAGTAAACGGCGACTCTGAAGTAAAGGTGCGGAGAATTTAGAAGTGCAAATTGTAGACTGTGCTAAAACAAATGTACAGGCGTATAGCATAAGTCCCAGCGACTTTGGTCTTCCTGAACATGAGATGTCAAAAGTGGCTGGAGGAACGCCTCAAGACAACAAAAAGACATTTTTAGAGATAATTGGAGGCGCCAGTTCCCCTGTAGCTGATTTTGTGACGATGAATTCAGCGTACGATCGCTGCTCAAGAATTCTTATTTACTGACGTGCTGTATTAGAGCTGCACTGTACGTTGCAGGCGTTGCAAAGGACTTCAAGGATGGTGTCGCGGTAGTGAAAGAGGCGCTTATTAACGGAAAAGTTAGAAAATTAGTCGACCAATATGTTTCATGTTCTAATGAGTAAAGAATGTGTGCTATGTACTTTTACGGCGTTTGTTCAAGTTAGTAGTTACTTAAAGCACGTTCCCCATTAAGTATTTTTAATACCCGCGGTATTGGACAACACATAGCTCGTTAGTGTAGGTGCGCTCGGTTTTTCATGTTACGCAAGTGGCCTTTTGGCTGTTCTGCGCTTTTTTAGACGCACTCCTATAATTCATAATATTATTGTCTAGCCAACCTTAGTACAACCACAATGTCCTCAGCTGAAGGTATTTATCGATTGAATGCATTTTTATCTTTTTGTCTCGTTGGCTCTTATCTTTACCCTTGCTTGCAGAAAACTCTGCGTCGGTGTCCGCCGAAGAAAACAGAGAGAGCGATAGTATCGAAGTTAGCGAAAGCGTTAGCGGCGAAGCACCAGTTGTTGTTAAATCTATCAGTATGCAACGACCGATAACTCGTTTTTACCTTATAATTTTTTAGGCAAAGAGTTAGAAATGCAGCGCAAACAAACCATACGCAAGCTCCCAAAGAACGTAACACAACTCGACCTATCTGCAGAGAAAATCGTTAAAGAAGACGTATGGAAAGCAGAAAAGAGTTGTATTTCAATCCGTAAGTTCCCTACTACCTTTACTTCGCTCCCAAACACATATTGCTACTAAAGTCCTAATTTTGCTCAGTTTTGAACTGCCGTATGCTTCTCAGGGAGATGGTTGAATACAAACAATACCAACAGCGTATCGTCAACGTAAGTTCGACTCTATTTGCGCCTTTATTAACGAAGAAATCAGGGTAAATTGTCGTTGGCCGAAATTAAAGGTCTGTTGGGTCTCTCTGGCACTGAACGTGATGAACCTGATCTAATCAAAGGTACCGATTTAGAGCTTTTTGTAGTTTACGGCGTTTTTTATTTATTTTGACAACCAATGCTTTTAGTGCATTAC
Organism: Trichosphaerium sp. ATCC 40318; assembly: GCA_038496445.1. Taxonomy (NCBI): domain Eukaryota; phylum Discosea; class Flabellinia; family Trichosidae; genus Trichosphaerium; species Trichosphaerium sp. ATCC 40318. The sequence continues at coordinate 228,652 of JALMLS010000397.1, forward strand.
TGATCGCTTATATACCTTTAGAAATCATGGAATTGCGTCAGCAACTCACGAAGCAATTGCGTAGCAATTTTAAAAAGGAGCGTGAATACAAACGTTTGGAGCAAAAGATTGAATTGCTTATTAGCCACAAATACAATATCGAGGTACGTAAAGCGCTATGATGTTTGTTTAAGTGCTTAATTCTATGTTGTAGCAAATGGAAAAACCTAAACAGAAAAAAGACAAGAAGAGAAACAGAGAGGTTGTACCAGTTACTCAAATCACCAAGGCCAAACTTCGCTTGTACTCACAACTCTTGTATGTGTTGCAAACAAAAGCAGAGTACCTTGGAAGATTGTACGTCCGAAATCGTCATCGTTATCCCATTTAACTTAATTATTTAGGTCTACGCTTATTACCGCTAAAGAAATGGCTGAATTCCAAACTACTATGATTATTACTCTGTTCGGTAACGCCTTTTCTCATCGTGAGGAATTCTTGATTCTTGAACTGTTCAGTAAAGCTATTAAGTTTGAAATTGAAAGACACACTGATGTTGGTGCGCGATTTTGTGGTCTTTTGACGAGTTTTTTCTGTGGCTCACTAGCTTTTTAGAGGATGTCAACAAGTTCACAGAAGAACATGAATCGTCTGTACCAAGAATGGTGTTGGCGTACAACAGCAGAAAAGCTGGTCAAAACTACCTTACAAGGAACTTCGGAGAGGTCGTACGCGAAGCTATTGCCATTGAAACAAGCTTCGAACTCAAACCACTATCTGTACGTAGATTGATTTATGTAATTTATAGCCTAATCGTTTGTCTAGATTTACCTTCGTATGATTAATGAAGAGGAAGTACGCACTGGTAAAAAATCAAGCAAGCCACGTGCCATTACACCTGAGGAAGCCTTGAAGGATCCTGAAGTAGGTGAAATTATTGAAGAGCGTAAAAAGGCTATTGGTGATGTTTGCAATTCTTTCCTAAATGTTATTTTGAAGACACTAAAGGTATGATTTTGTTACATATTTTTTTGAAGAAAGTCAATTAATGATTGTGCTTAGGATGTCCCATACGGTTTGAGACTCATTTGCAAACGTATTTACGATTACACCCTCGCTAAATACCCAGAAATCAACCCTGTACGTCTCTTTTAAGCGCTTATTGTTGTAAAAACGACTCATAGCCTTGTAGATCAAAATCTGGAAGGTTGTAGGATACTTTGTATACTACCGTTTCATCAATTTGGTTATTGTACAACCAGATAACTACGACTTGTGTAACCACGACGATGTCGGCATCAACGTTCGTAAGAACTTGGTTGTGGTGCGTGCTTTTTTCTTTGCTGGTTTTGGTCATTTGTTCACTGTTAATCATCCTTTCTAGATCTCCAAGTTGCTTTACAAAATCTTCGGTTTGGGTAAATTCCCAGAGAAGGCTGAATTCAGCATTCTTAACGAGTTTGTTCTTGCAACACGTGAGAAGATTCTCGTTTACTTCCAAGATTTGTGCGACGTACAAGAACCAGAACAACATTTGAATATCAACCGTTACAATGAACTCGCCCAAAAAACAACACCTTTTGTAATTATTGGTATTAAGGAGCTCGTGCTCACTCACAGACTCCTCGACAAACATATAGCTCAACTCAGCAAAAATAACAAAAAAGATCCTTTGGCTGTTATTCTAACTGAACTCGGTACGTTTTATACTATTTACATACTGGTGTCTGTTCTTGAGACTTATGTCGTTACTTAGAGGCTGTACCAATTGACCACGAAGAAGATGAAAAAGAAGTTCAACTAGAGCTTGAGAATCGTTTTGCACCTCGTGCTAGTGAGGAAGTATCACCAGAGCACCTTTATGACCAAACAGTCGAATATATCGTACAAATGTTCCGACGCCTCGAAGTCGAGCGTTTCAAGGCCAAGTCCCTCGCTGAAATCCTTAAAGCTGCAAGCAATCACAACAGTGCGTAATTTCTATCTCACCTTTTTTTGTTTGTGGCTGATGGAAGTGTTAGATAAGGATATTGTTGCCCAAGCAGAAAAGGTAATTGGTAACGTTGAGACCCTTAAAGAAAAGGGCAAAATTGCCAAGGATGATGATAATCTCAAGAACCTTCTTCGTGACGTTGCTTTGGAAGTAGCCAATCGTGAAGCAAGACGGGAATCACAACGTAAAGAAATTGCTCGTTTGCGAGCAACCAACTCGTCCCTAAAGAAGCATAATGGCTTCTTGGAAGCTCAAAGTGACGAGTTTACAAGTTACCTCAAGGTTATGAGACAAGGCATCTTCGAGAAGCGTAAGAAGAAAAAGACCAACAGATTCCAAGGTCTCTTCTCTAAGACAACTGGTACCAAGAAGTTCAGTTACAAGGAACTCAAGAAACGTCGTGTTATTGTACACTCTGACGTGCCTTCTATCAGGTACGAAGCTTGCTTATTATTTTTTGAAGATCTAACTCTGTTGTTTTAGTCAACCTAAGACTAAGTTCTTTATCACTACGCCAGAACCTGGTAAATTCGAAGTTGAGGCTAAGATTGGTGGTCTCAGTGTAGGTCAACTTGAGGTACGTATTCGAGACTAAGAGTTTGTGAAGTTTAGTATGCTAATGTTTTTACTTCAGCTTGATCTTGAGGATCTATTAGAAAAGAAGGAACATAATAAGGGTGAATTAGATTTGGGTCAAGTCACACTAGATGTGAATATGACACTTTACCTCATCAACAGAGAATTCATTGCAAATTTGAAAAAGTAGACTAACCTACTCCTTACCTTGTCGTAGACAGGACGTTAATTAAAATAATAAAAAAATGACCAAAAAATGTTTTGTTTAATTTTCAGACCTTTCATCATTGTCTGCTTACGTGAATTCAACCCCTTTGTAATGTGCTTTGGATATATTCATTCTTTGTGAGAGCGAGAAAAGCCGCAAGATTGAAGATGGGTAGTTAGAATAATTTCGCGGATTTATTTTTTTAACTGAATTGATGCAGAAAAGTCTCAAAAGACTTCGGTCTGTAATGAGCGCAACCCCTCCTCGAATTGTTGATGATGACGAGCAGCGTCGGGCTGTACGATGGTCGTCGTACAAATCAGGAGATGAGTCAGAAACAGCCATCGATTTCCTTGTCATGACAGGTTTGCTAGGCGTTGTAGTAATAATATTAACAGCTTTTCAGGAAGTAATCGCGAGTTTAAAGCGCTTTTCGCTTATTTGAAGCCGTTAGCCGGGGAAGACAGTGTTCGTCGCGTTATTGTGGATAAGAATACATGCTATGTTGGTAAAATGGGTGTTTGCAGCGCTGCTCTTTGTTCTTTTAGAAAAATCAAAAAAGACTCTGTGAGCTCTGTTTGCGACTATTTTAAGCCACGGTACGCGTTTCTGAACTAATTTAGATTGTGTACACAACAATCATGTTAAATCAATTTATAGAGCAGTAATTATAGCAGGAACTGCTCGTGGGATACAGAGCGCTCATGTTGAGCGTGGTGATGTGGTCGTAGCAGAAAAGTAACATTTGTCTGTCATAACAACGACACCACTAACATTGAGCTTACTAGAATACTTGAATACGACGTTAATGATGGAGTTTGTACTAAAACAGCAGAGTACGAGGCTGGCGATGTACTAGTAGACCGTTTAAATGATGCTGCGTCCTTCTGGGAACCAAGAAACGGTACGTTTAAATACGTAACGTCGGGGGTTATCAGTCAGCCCGATAACAGTGCTGTAGACACAGAAGCAACTGTTCACGTTGGCAACTTAGTATCAAGCACTACGCAGATGGATAGTAAGATGCTTAAGAGCATATCAAAGGGTTTTGATGAAGTACCTTTGGGCGCTGAGTTAGAACCTCTAACGCCACTTGTCCATGAGCATTGTGATGAGTGGATTGTTATAAAAGTACTAAATATCAGATTTCTGAATGTAAAATCAGACTTTATTGGTTCGTTAACGTTTACTGCTAGGGAGTTAGTAATCGTGATGCTAAAGCAAAGAATTCAGATAAAACAGCTTGTCTTCATGCTGCTGATTTGATTGCTTTTGTGTTGAGTGACGTTGATGTAATGGAAGGAATTAATCCTCATCATCTTGTTTTGGAAAATGAAGAAGAAGAGAGTGTCACAGAAGTTGAGAGTAGTGCTCCTAATAGTAGTCGTCAAAAAGAAGAAGAGAGCGAAGGTAGTCTTTCTGAGAGCACGGATAGCGAGTCATCAGACTCAATAGAGGATATGTTATCACCAAAATCGAGTAGCAGTATGGTAAGTACGCTTATTTGATTTTTCTTACTTCTTTATTTTTTCTTGTTTGTTCTCCAGTTTTGTTAATCTCTGTCTATGCAGTCAGTTACAAAAAAACCTAAAGGAGTTAAAACTATATTACGGTCTGAGCTTGATTTTGGAGATGATGAGACTTTTCTTGGATCACCCAATATTATCAAAGCTCGTTTTTATGATTCTTCTGTTTTTGTCAGTTTACTCCCTCATTACACAAAAGAAGAAGTATTTGCTGATGCTACAATATTAAAGTACGTTATTTTGAAAGTATACGAAAATAAGTATGACTTTATTTCTAGTCAGTACAATTACCTATTTTTTGGTTCTTTTTTTTTTTTCCCAGTTTGTTCACGTGTTTCTTTTTCTTTTGTCGCCAAGCTAATTTTTTGTTTTAGAAGTGAATTGGCTAGAAATTTAGTTACGCTTAAAGGTGTTATCACAGAACCTCCTTTCGGCGTGGTTATGTCTACTGAAAAGAAAGGTACTTTGTATCATTGTATTCATGACAAGCATCTTCACGAAAAATGGGACTTGCTTCAAAAAATATCAATATTGTTTGAAATCACTTGTAGTGTACGCAGTTTACATGCTGTTACTGGATTTCGTGGTAAGTAATATCCAAACAAGCAATATTGTCATCTTACTACAACCTAGGTACCTTGACAAGTCATCAAGTTTGGGTAAGATAACATACTTCCAGCAGATTTTAGTGTGTTTCTTTTACGTTTCTAATCTTTGTCGCAACAGATTGATAAAACGAATGATGCTCTGTTTTGTCCTTGTCATGAAGAATCATCTACTTTATGGCACGCACCAGAAGTTATCCTTGGAGAAGCTCCAGATATTCGTTCTAATATATTCAGTATTGGCATAATTATGTAAGTGTGGTTTTATCCTCAAAAGGTAATAACACTATTGCTTCTTAGGTGGGAACTTTTCTCAGGAGAGCATCCAAGCACTATAGATGTTATAACAGACAAAAAGATATCTACGCTAAGTAATGTTCCAGAAGAGTTCGGAAAAATACTTTCTCTTTGTTTGCACAAGGTACCTTACATGCCAAACGTACAGACTGACTAAAATTTTTTTCTAGGAAGCAGAGAAACGTATGCCATTAACGGACCTTATTGTTGCTTTGAGTACTATACGTAATAAGCTTGAAAGTGCTGGTAAATCACCTTGGTTGATTCCAAAGGAAACAGGAACTTTGGGTAACTGGGTATGACGTCTTTGAAGTTTACTTCTTTATTTCTTCTTTTGCATTTTTCTACAAAAGGAACCACTTATCTTCATCTTTTTCTTTGTCTCACATGATCAATCCTTTCGCAGTAAAAATCAACCTGGTATACAAGTCTTATTGCGGTGTAGGTTGACACTGATGGATATCAGACATTGACTCTCAAGGATGACAATGGTATTCAACTTCCTGTTGAGTATAGGACTTTGGAAGGAATTTTTGAAAAGTCACTTAAAGGCATAAACTATACGATAACAAAAGCAAAAATGATTAATAATCCAACAAACGAGGACGCATTTGCATCATTGTATAAAAGGTATTGATGATAGAGACAAGAAAAGTTGTTTACGTTTTTTTTTAGGTTTAATGACAGAATGTCTCGAAGTGCGCATGTTTTTGGAGAAGCTTCATGGTTACAGGCAAATATAGTTTAAATCATAATCGCCTTTATTTACTATGTATAGAAAGGTACACCCAAGGTTATAAAACGGCGAAAATGGGTTCATAAGGAGCTCACAAAGTTCGCAAAACAAATACCTGCTAATAAAGGCAAGAATTGAAAAAACGAAGAAAAAAAAGAAGTGACTATCTTCTGACTGCTTGTTGTAGGTACAAAGGTCTGGGTTGTACCAGTGGTTCATGCGAGCTCTGAAGGCACTTTAAGAAATATAGCGCGGTCAGGTATGGCCGCTCTAGGCGTTGCTGGTATGTTTTTAGCACGTTCTAAGTTGATACGTATTAAGTTATGATTAGCGAAATTTCGTACAGATCAGGGTTATTTCGGTAAAGGTATCTATGCAACGAGTCATGTAGAATATTGTGCGGATGTATACGGTAAAAAGAATGACGAAGGTAAAGCCTTGGCGTTTATGTTTTGAAACAAAAAAGTAATCTCAACGTTTTAGGCGAAATTGTTGTAATGGTTTCATGGGCAGTTCTTGGTAACCCTTTCCCTGTCATTGAGAATCCAAAGCTTCCAGGCATGAAATGTCCAAAAGGAACAAAATCACTCATGGGCAAGCCCTGTGTTGATGGCTACAGCTCTCACTTTGTACAACTCACATCAACATCTTGTGTTTATTTTGTTAACTGTTTTATAGGTTGTTGTGCGACCATTGACAGAAAGAAAAGCAGAACGTATTTATGTACCATGTACTAGAAAAGAATCAGAAAAAACATCACGTGTACATGATGAATTTGTAAGTCCATGAGTCCAAGATCACGTGATTTTTTTGACGATGTTTTTCAGTGATGTTAACTTTCTTTAATTCAATGCTAGGTGTTTTTTATGGACTCACAAGTGTTACCACGGTATATTGTACATATAAAAAAGAGAGAACTAAAAGATGTTCTTCAATCAAAAGAAAGAACATATGTACAAAGAGTACTTCAACATCATTCTGTAGATTTTGATGGTAGTATGACAAAAGAACATTTGGTATGGTTGGCTCTTGAAAAGAAAGTTAAAGCGCTGCCGGAGCAAAAACTACCTGCGCAAGTAGATCACACAAGTACGTCTTTATTTATATACAGATACTATAATCCACGCCGTTAAACAAGAAAGCTCTGAGTAAGAGTAGAAATGATAGCAAAAAACTATTTCAGAGGTATTCATTTTTTTGACTCGTTTTTCCTTTAGATCGTGCAAGAACTGTAAGACGGCTTGTTATTAGTGAAGAGAAGTATATTGATATGTTATCTATGTTATTAGATGTACGCCAAACGGATTTATGTTATCAAGTTCTTATGGTGACTTTTAAAAGGTGTATAAAGTTACTCTTCAGGAGGTTAGGTCTTCCAGTCGTTTTTTGATTCAATCACATATTGATACTATATTTAAACATATCAATGATATACGAAAGATACATAAATCAATAGTAAAGAGACTCAAATTTGCTCTTAAACATTGGTCACCTATGCAAGTTATTGGAAAGGTTATAAAGCCTTATGTACGTTCATCTTTCTTCTTTTTTTCTTGTCTTTGTTTTTTTCTTATCAACAATGACTACAAAGTTATTTTTTATTCTTCTCAGTATAACTGTTATGCGGTTGTAACTTTTGACGTTGCAATTACGGTTTTTTGGAGGGTGTCGAGTACTTCGTACTACAAAGAGAATACTAATCTCAATTGGTTGTTTTCTTACATTTTTTTTGGTTTAGTTGAAGTTTGAGGTTTATAAAGAATATATTGATCACCACTACAAAGCTGTGGGAACAATTTGGGATCTTAAAAAACAGTCTGGGACATTTAGACGAACTCTTGGACGTTGTGTTGAGCAAACCGGATATACTATTGGACAGCTTTTAAGTTTTGTTTTATCAAGGTAAAAAAACCACGCTTTCTCGTTTTATAGTTTATCCACACCCTTGGTTTAATATGTACATAAGGTTTCTAATATTTAATGATATAATGGGAGAGCTATACGATAGTACACCTGACGGGCATCCAGGTATTGATAAAACACCAAAAACAAAAAAAAATCCTTATCAAATAATTTCAGCCAAAACTGCTCTGGTTCTTTCTCCCCAACTTCTTTTAACTTTAATTACTCACTATTTTCTTTATAGATAAGCCATTCTTGAAGAGCTGCTGTGAGATATGTTCAAAACGTTAAGATCATTTCAAGGGTCAACAAACCTTAGCATTTTGGTGCACACGGACGATCCAGTATCCAATATGGGGTTTGATGTTAAGTGTTCAATTTATCTCACTGTAAATAATATTGCTCAGAGTTGAACAAAAGGACTGTTTTTCTCAAAGAAATGACAGCAATGATTCACCTCTAATACGCCGTGATGTAGTGGATCAAAATTCGATTTTCAAATTTTTTATTTCAAAATAGAGCGGAAGATAGTTTTTTTCTTCACGCAGAGTGTACACTTGTTAATTTGACATAACAAGAAGTTTATTTTTGGGGTGGAAAAATCCTTGTTTTCTACTACATCTACCAGTTCTTGCAATAAGCGTTTACAGCTTTTAACAAATCAATACAGCTTTCAGTGATTCTATATCTATCAGAGTAGTGTATTGTATGTACTCCTTTAAGAGCCTTTACACCTTTGTTAGTCACACGAGTGCAACCAACAACACTGATTTGATGAACTCCTTTAAGAGCTTTAATACCTTCATCTGTAATGCGTCTGAGACCTTCAAGGTCAATAGTATGAACCCCAGCAAGGGCTTTAATGCCTTCATCTGTTACCTGGTGACAACCTCTAAGATTAATAGTATGAACACCTTTGAGTGCTTTGATGCCTCTATGTGTGACTAGGGAACAATCTCTAAGATTAATAGTATGTACACCTTTGAGAGCTTTAAGTCCCTCATCTGTCAGTTTTTTACAGTCTGAACAATCAATCGTGTGAACTCCAGCAAGATATTTCATACCTTCACTTGTAATATACGTGTCTCTAAGGTTAATGGTATGAACACCTTTTAAATATTTAATGCCTTCATCTGTTATTTTCCTACAGTGCACAAGGTTGATTGAATGAACACCTTGAAATCTTTTCAAATCTTCATCAGAAACCAGTGATGTTTCTATTTGTTTGATATTTCTACAACCACCAAACAGTGACAGGTAAGTATCCTTCATGTCTATCACAAGTATACTACTATTTTTCATGACACCTTTATATTGCATAACCTTTAGAATGTCAGGGTGGTTACTGATAGTAACTGTCTTGTATCCAACAATATTGTGGATTAAGTCAGCCATAAGGTGACATGATTGAGCAACAGAAAATCTTGACTTTGAATCAGTATGATGAAGAATGGTTGCGATGACTTCAGGTGGGAAATCAATAATATTACATTCTTCTCGTTTATCGAGCCTGTTGCTTTCATTCTCTGTACTTTATAAAACCATAAGTATAAGGAATTGACAAAAAAACCTCAAGTTCGCTCCTTGTCACAAAAATAGTTTAAACTGATTGCTTCTTGACCGCCATTCGGCTTGGCTGTACAAGCTAGAATTATTATACGGTTGTAACCCGGCCATTGGCGTGGAGATGAGCGAAATGACCGGTTTGGGATCAAATTAAATGGAAATTGTTTGTACGTACTGTCCCTCTACCTTTACAGTTGTTTCCATGTGTTTCAGAAGAGCATCATCGATTTTTTGTTTCAGAGACGTATTCGATACGTTTAGAATATTCTCTAGTTGGTTTACAAGCGTTTGGCGTTGTTTTGCTGAAACAGTACTGTATGCTCCCGAATGGTTCTTGGTATAGTACGTGAGAACCTGCTCTAATGATACCAGGAAAATTCATGATTTGATGCGATGCACTTGAGATAGTTATGATTTGTCGTTGGAAATGTCACTTGTCAAATTCTCTGCAATAGCAACACCTTCGAACAAAAAATTGTGCTACAATATGAATGTTGACATGCTTGAATTACTCCGGAGGTTGTGGTATTGTAGACAATGTCGAGACAAGCGACTGCTTATAACTCGTAAGGCCAAAACAATGCTTGAAATTTTGACACTTGTCAAATAAGTGTTTATTGATCAAGTCCAGGCGTGTTATTGTACCTTTTGTATTAATAATAGTTGACTTGCAATAACATTATTGGGTACTCTAGAACTAAATCATGCTCACTAACCACCTCGAAAGTAGCATTTTATTCTTTGAATCCAAATACAAGTTTTTTATGTATTTGTTCCTTTAACAGATTCTCCACCATTGTAGAATGTATTACCAACAAAAACTTTTGCAAAATCTCCTCCAATAATACCCAAATGTATAATCCTATCACCTGTTTGATTAACAGGGTTTACATTACGACCAACAACAATACCTAAAAAACATTTAAAACTCTAAACTTAACAATTGGTCACTGAGCTCTTACCGTCCTCAGGCGCTCTGTATGTCTTTATACTATTTCCGAAGATATCCCTTACTTTTGCTATCTTTTGTCCTTTTGTAACCCATGTATTAGGTGCTGGAAACACTTCAAGAATACCACCAACATCAGTGTATAGCCAATACCTACAGAACTTAAGCTTAACATTGGCTTTAAATAAGACCAAATGTAGTTCACTTACGACTTTGTGCATATGGTTGGCATATTATCTTGAGTAGGTGCAGGTAATGGTCTCTCAGGTGATAACATTTTCAACAACCCAAGGGTGTTAATAACTCCATTTTTGGCTCTATTAATAAAGTTTTCTTGGAATACCTATATTCATCAGCTAAAAGCTTGTAGTTACGTTTATACAGCGTCCAAGCGTACTTGTGGATTACCAATTTCTACAGTTACGCTAGACCGCTTTCCATTAGAAATAACACCACGAAGTGAACGATCAAGGCCAGTGTTATGTACTAATAATCTCGGTTATTTGTTGCCTCAACTTTAAGTAAAATTATGGATCTTACCTATGATTTGAGGACGAAGCATAAGAGCCATTTGTCGCTCTGTTTCGTTGTTCATATCAACACGAACATAAAGCGAGTTTTGTCTTCCAAAACTTGCTGTATGCAAGTCAAGAAGATAGTCAACTTGATCAATTAAACCATGAAGAATTCTAAAATTAAATTGGGCAGAGCAGTTCCCAGTACTAATACCAGGCATAACTCTATTCAAATCTTGACCATCACCAAACTCTCTCTTCTTTAACAAGTATCCTAAATGAACTATCACGATCACGATCACGATGGCAAGCATGCTTAAGTTGACTTAAGTTGTCCGTTACTGAAGAAAAAAGAGAACGGCCTCTTTTTCATTTTAGTACCTTGCGGATTTGTTACTGGTATAGCTACCACAGTACCACGTAACTCATTAACATCAAGCTCATTGAATAGCTTATGTATCATTGGTATGCCGTTAATTTCATTGCCATGTATGGCAGATGTAAGCCCAAAAACAGGACCTGGTTTGTTTAGTTAATTTTTACCTGGGGAGTGTTGTTTATTTTACCTTCATGTCCTGTTGCTACTATAACTGGTACGGATATAGGTTGGCTAAGTGCGTTTTGTACTATAGGAACCCAGAATTTGTAGAATCTGTGGCGCTCTAGTTTCTAAGAAAAAGCCAATCAGCTATTACTACAACTCAAAGAAATTGGCCTTGTTAACATACTCTGAAGTCAAGATCTTGTTTGTTGATTGTCACAACTTCAACATCTTTCACTAAATAAATGTAAGACGCAGAATGGCTAAACAATAGTAAGTTATTTTTTTTTGTTTTTTTGTACACATTGTAGTATCTTCTTCCTCGTCATCTTCGTCCGATTTCAGTCCAAGGAGTCTATTCATTGCTCCGCTTATATTTGATAGAACGTTTGAAGAGAAGAAAGGCATGCATTCTATGCTTGCTCTCAAAGCCTTTGTAAACTTTAGTTTTCCTTCTCTGTCGTATTTATCGCAAATTCTATTAAGTGCTAGCACATTGATAGACCGATAGTATTGAAGCTTATAAATTTCTTCTGATATGGATGCAATGACAGTTTGATTAGCTTTTGTGTGTGGCTCTAAAATCAAGAGAGTATTAGAGCATAATGTAGAGTAATGTCAACACTCGGATGTAAAAAAACCAGTAATTGTTTTGGGAAAATATGATGGTGAGTCTTTCATTCATTAGACTATTTATAGAAAAGTGTAATGGTAGTGATTGATGTTTTTTATTAAAGCTATAATGGTTCTTAAATAATTGCCTGACTATTTTATAATCCGTGTCACTTTAAGTGTATGCACGTGCCTTTAAGGAACTTTTTGTAATTTTTATTAATTTCTTCTTGCTGTTGGACATAGAACTTGTCTATTTTATCGAAATCTTTCGCTGCTAGATCCTTTATTTTTAGCTTCCATTCATCACGACCTTCCTTCGTTGACGCTACAAAACATGAGAAGTTATTGCGGATTGAAGTAATCTCAGAAGATCATTGCGAAAGCAACACTTACCCTTCTTAAAGGATGAGTATAATTGAAGAGCCTGAGCGTAATTAAAGTATTTGTCGGACCATTGAGATAGCTGAGCTAATTTAAACTGTTTTGACCACATTTGGGATTCTCCGCGCTTCAGCGTATCCTGAACAGATATAGATAGCTTTCTAGATGTCATTTGTTGCAAATTATTCACGTTTTTAGTGTATCTGTTTAGAACGTGTACAAATGCTTTGCTACGCGTGGTAGAAAACGGAGTATTGTTTACTCCGTAAGATTTTCAAGCGATACCGAGGAAGACCTTTAAAAAAGTTGGAAATACATTTTTTGAACGAACATCCAAAAAAAAAAGATGTTCATAATTTTTTTTGGTTGTTCAATTTTTCGGATGTTCACGGCTTACATGTTCATCTTGGACGCTCTATTTGACCTAATACGATACAACACAACTACTATATTATGATAACATGAACGTCAGTGCGAACAGCAGCTATACTTTCGAGGACAATTAACAACTTCAACTCTGAGAAAAATTGCCAGCGACACTCATATTGAACAACCTAAAACCACCATAACCACTATAATGGCCCATCCTAACACCGTCGAGATTTGTCAACCTGGAGACTGTGAGTACTGAACCGTTAAACTTTTTTGGCTTCTATCTGCTCTAACTTCGCTCATAGTTGAACCAGAAGTTCATTTTTACGAGAAAGTCATCAAGTACGCTCCTGCTGGCTAAAAACGTAGCCATCATCAATTGGTAACGCAATGTCTTCTTTAGTGCTGGTTTATCTAGCGTTGTATCCGGATTCTTACATATGAGCACAGCCAGTATCGTAACGAGATATCAGGTGCATAAAATGTATGTTTTTAAAGTCAGCTAACTTCCGAAAAAGCATCTAAATCCGTCTGCTGATGCCTCGAAACTCCGTGAAATGCTAGACTACAAACCTCTACACTTCCGTTGGTCAGGCGCTGACCTTTTTAACTGTACTACTGAGCAAGGGTACGCGGGAAAACCTTACTATTTTCAAATTAATCAATTTATTCCAGTGTGCGAAAGATGATTCTGATTGAATCCAATTCGTGCCCTTCTGGCCAAAAGTCTATGCCAACTGCATCAGAAGACGAAATGGGAGGATACATTAGGCTTATGGAACGTACTTTTAAGCCTGAAGTAGACGCTGCTATGAAAGCTGGGACACTACCAGAAGGAGGACTTGGTATGAATAATTCCAAGAAAATAACGCATATTGAACTTACGCTGCTGACACTTTGTTTTAGCTGTTATTTTTGATAAGAACAAAATGGAATCGTCAGGATACGCTTGTGCTATGGCTGCTGCATTTGACGAACCAGTTTATCTTGCAGGTACTGTACAATAGTAGATATAAACCAAGACTCATTTTTTTTAAGAGTGTCACTACGGAACAACAGACAACCTCCGTTGGGAAGATGGCGTTCTAAGTGTGAAATACGAGAATGAGTGGAAACCTTTGCGAGCAGTTTTCAGGTATTGATTAACTAACCGCAAGATGGATTGGAGCTTAAACTATCTAGATATGTGACAAAGAAGCCGTGGACAAGAATTCCTCTTGTAACTGCTAAAACTCTAGTTTTGAACCCTATTGCTGCTTGTCTCGCAGGAGGGCGTAACAAGCTAGTAGCAGCAAAAGTACGAACCTTCGAAACTGATTCTTTTGATTCCTTGAGTACACTTAATTGTATTCACAGGCATACACTTTTCTAAACGCTGAGCTTGCTGATTCTGGACTCAAATTATTTACACCAAAGACAATTCGTGATGTATTCAAAAATGAAGTTCCTCTGTGGGTAAAAAACTTTGGAGGTTTTGCTGTTGTAAAGGTACAATTCCGCTTCTTTTTTTATAATCACGTGAAAAACACGTGATTATTTTTTTGTTCTTTCGTAGAATGTTCGTTCGCTAACTTGCTTGTAGAACCCTTATTCAAATGCTGGACAAGGTGTTTGGACCATCACTGACAAAGCTGAATTGGATGCTTTTATGGCTACCGAGCAAGAGTACGATCAATTCATTGTTCAATCTCTTGTTGGAAACCACGCATGGAGCAGCAGAACTCAAGAAGGCGCTTACTATCATGTTGGAACAGTAAGGATTCTAGAGTGTGGAGATTTCTTACTGTTTATAGGTTCCAGATAAGAAAGGTCGTATCTACTGCGCTGATCTACGTATGATGGTCCACTATGACGCTTCAAAAGGTTGCCTCAGACCACTTGTATCGTATGCCAGACGCGCAAGAAAACCGCTGACAAAGTCTATTGAAAAGCAAAGGTACAACATTAGATCTTTTTAAATACGTGCTTATAACGTTTAGCTCATGGGATGTTCTTGGTACCAATTTATCTAAACTCTTACCGGATGGGAGCTGGACCACCGAAACAAGCAGGCTATTGCTTCTTGATACAAAGGACTTTAACAAACTCGGTATGAATTCGACCAAAAAAGTCAAGGTGTTATTTTAACTGTTTAAAGGTCTTGGTATTGATGATCTTATTTCTGCATACATTCAAGCTGTATTGGCATGTGTTGCAATTGATAAAATGGCAGTTCGACTCACCAAAAATGTACGTGTCGTAGCGAAGTTGTGATCTGTAAATTCTTACACCTGTTTTTTTGAATAGGGTGAGTTCAACATGGAACTGTTCAGATCACTCAACAACGATAACGCATTGATAAGCGAACTCAAAATGTAAATACAAACAAACCCTGAATTACAAATAAAAGCAAGTTACTCACTACTACATACACTTTCTGGTGTGCAACTTTGCGGTACAAAGGGATGAGCTGGGATGTAAAGCAATAAGTGGTAGCACGGGTATCAGTCAGTATTTGGATCCATATCATATAGTCAATGTTTGTTCCAAGTAGCAGATAACTGAGTACATATTGCAGAAAAACAAGGGATTTGAACTGATAGACATGTTTGAGTTGATTGTTACGTGAAGATTTATTCTGGTTTTAGTTGCAAAGTTGAGTACTAATGCTATTCATCTAGTATTCCATTTACATATTTAACATCCTTAATTTGTTCACCATCGTAATTCCAAGCCTTATACTCTCCATGTAGTTCACCATCAACATAATGACAATGCTCTGACAACTGACCGTTCTCATACCATTTCTTACACTCTCCTTCTTGCTTGCCATCTATAAAAGTAAACTGTGCTGCTATTTGTCCGCTCTCATACCAACTCTTTGTCTCTCCGCCAAGCTTACTATTTACAAAAATACACTTTGCTTGTAACTGACCACTATCATACCACTTCATAATATGATGTGATTGTTGTTCACCGTTAACAAAGTATAACTGTCCACTTAGATGTCCATTATCTATCCATACTTTACATTCTCCTTCTTGTTTATCTTTAACAAAGAAACCTTGCTCAGCTAACTGGCCATTCTCATGCCAACTTTTAACCTCTCCTTCTTTCATACCATTCACGTAATTCAACTTTTTCCTCAACTGACCGTTATCATACCATATTTTTGAATCTCCTTCTCGTTTATCATGAACATAAGTACACTGCTCAGCTAACTGTCCATTATCATGCCATCCATTGAACACTCCTTCTATCCTACCATTGGCATAGTTAAAACATGTCTTTAATTGACCGTTATCATGGAAACACTTGAAAGCGCCATCACAACAACCATGTGTTATATAAGCTTCGAACAAAATAATTGATGTGCGGGTTTCCTTATCATACTTCTGTCTAAGCCATTTACCGTGTTTATTAAACTCATTATCAAACCTTGTGCTCGTTGCTGCTTGTTTTGATAAGAGAGGCCACTTTTTGTAAATTTCAAGGTCTAATGCGCCTATTTCATGGTGTAGCTCGGCCGGAAGGTCTAATATGCATGGCGTAGAGTCGGATTCAGGTTTGAATGTGCTTGCCTAATTAATAAAGTTCGTAATGCGATATTTGACGCTTTTAACGTTTACTGCCCAGTACCTCGCGTTTTGTTGTCATTTGGAACTTATTCGGGAAGTTTAACCGTGTTATGGTGTAAATCTATTTTGGTGTGCCTGCAGCGTTTTATTTTTGTATGAGGGCGTAGAATCTTAGTTTTAGCGTCCTTTTTGAGAAATCGTTGTATAACGATTTGTGTTGACCAAGTATCCTGACTTTGCTTCCATTTTTGAACAAATTGATTTATTCAAAACGGCAAATATTCGTAGTTTGAGACCGTTAGACTCGGTGACAGTTTTAGAATTATGTGCTAGTGAATGGCTCGTGGCGCTGAAGTAAATGGTAAGGGATAAAGTACTGCCTTTCACTTTAAAAACATTTTCCGATTTTGACGAACTCCTGGACTGTACACACGCGGGAAAGACAGTTAATTTCGTGTTCCGAGTTGTTGGCCAAAGCGAATGACTTCAGTTTTTTCGATTGGTCGTTGTACACTTACTTAATATCAACAAACTGCAGTGAGAACACTTTAAACTGACACCTTTTTCAACGTTCGGTTTAAGCTCCAAACTGTTTAAACGTTCTGTAGGTTGTCAAGAAGACCCAAAAGACTGAGATCCTTCTTGTCCAATCACTATTACAGTACCTTCCTAATCAGAAAAAACGAATTCGTACTCAGTTCATTAATCACGTTTTTTCTTTAAAGTGCGTCGTTACATTACAGTAAAAAGATTAACTTGTCGTTTAATTTCTCCAAAAACAGCATTGCAACTGGTGAGCCTGTAGGCTTTAATGTAGATTTTGTGCCAAGTGAGACTACCACTCCACTTGAGACAATAATGTTCGAAATACCACTTCCTAGGTACTGGTAAAAAGATTATAGATAGTTGTAGTCTAATTTGTAGAATAAGCCGGTTTAGTTTGGGTAGAGTCAAGACTGAATCCAGACATTTTAGATTATATCGAAGAAAAGAAAAACATGTCAGGAGAAACCAGGTACATATTCTTGGTTGATGGCCCTTTCCTCACAATTTATAGGCTTTGTCACGCATCACTCATTCAAAAAATATTGATAAAGTCTTGATCAATGGTAAGATGAAAGCTTCATTCTTTGGCACAAATATTACTGTAGATCAATGTATTGCATACCCAATGTATGATGTCTCTCGGATTGCATCTTCCCAAGAGTCAAGTACTTTGGTAGTACCATAACAAAATAAAACATTTGTTATGATGTCCAGAGTTATCGGGATATGTAACTTATTATTTGCCCACAAATACTAATATTGACTCTATAACAGATGTTTTATTGGAATCATTTGAGAAAAAAAAGTTGTTAAGATCCAAGCCGTTAATAACCAATCACTTGCATCTCAATCACAACGTAGTGTCATTTTTCGCCCTTAACCACACTTGGCTGAGTTGCAATAAAATTGACTGTAGGATTTCTTTGAAGTTTGCCAGGTGAAAATCACGTGATACGTTGTTTGGTAATCCTACTGGAAGATCATACATTATCCTTCTTCAACAGCTATCCAGTCTGAATACTCTAATGCCTCGTTTTGATGGTTCTTTTCAGCCACTTAAAAGGAAATTTAACATCTTAAACGTATGAAAGTGAACCTGACGATAAAGCTAAATTGTACTTTTCGTAGTATGTTGGCAAGTCTTAAGCAACAGAAATACACTTTGCTTTCCAAATTTATTTGCTTTTTTTGGTTTCAGGACACTCAGTCGCTTCGGTCAAACTATAGTGCTATTGCCATTCTATCCTCGTAGTGACAGTACAAGATACACTATAGATCCTGGGTATATGCCATAGTGCTGCAATGTCCTTTCAAATGCAATTATTCTTCCCTCAAAAAAAAGACGCATTTTAGTGTAAGGAATGCCTAGATTGTCTGAAATCTAATGTAACATTAGTGATTACAACGTGGATTATCAGGTATTCTGCTTACCGCCTCTGCAATATCTTGTACAATTCCCAAAGGATCGATATATAGGTCTATACAATTTCTACAGGGTATTTTGGCTCTAACTAACTGTTTGGAGCCTTTCCATTTTATGCTAGCCTAAAAATACTTAACGACAATCAGTTGCGACAATTCTCATTTACCTGTTCTTTCATTGTAGGCTCTGTCATATGTTCGGCTTTATTGGGCGGGTTTGCTTTGAATCCGTACAAGTGTACATCTTTCTGTAACTGCGAAGCAACACACATCTCGTACCTAACAATAGACGTGAGTTTTCCAAAAACAAAAACAGTTTGAGAAACATACCACATTGCAAACCTCTCCTCATCCCCGTTTGACACAACGCGGTGTATACCCGCTCTATTGGCTGCCCCAACTTTGACGGCAGCGTCACCTGCCCATATAATATACATACCTTTAGGTACATCAACCCACTTGAATTCTGCCTTGTCATACATTTGAAGGCCAGATGAAGAAGAGTGTAGGCTTATTGAGAATAAACCAGGATCAACATGTGAACTACAAACTACTTTGCCCTTTTCTATCTTATCTGTTGGATATAAAGTAATATCTAGCATCCCATATGAAGCGCCTTCATCATTCATTATAGGTACAGTATCCCCTGATAGCTTTTGAGTCCATTGTTGAACAGGGCGCTTAACAACATCTTTTGTGTTTGTTAGTTTTTTCATTGCCTTATCAAGATAAGATGACAAAGCCTTCAAAGGATCTCGGAGACTCTCAGGCGCTTCTTCTATTTGATCCAAGTGACTTCCTGTTAAAACTCTATATCCTTGTCTACCACTAGATGCACTAGTGTATCCGATACCTACGTGAACAGTCATACACTGTCGTGTGTGACAGAACTCACCAAGCTTTGTTTTAAACACGGATTTGAGCTCCGCAGATTGTGATAAGAACCCTCGCCCATGCTTGACGACACTTTCAACGAGTTCTGATAACGTCTGTGGTGCAGCCACCTTAATAGCGTAAGATTTACTCAGTATGCAGTATTAGAGCTACTAACGTACAAAACAATACCCGTTAGTGTTAATTTTTTGTTTAAAGGACTTTACAGTAGCTTCATCGCCCTTCAACAACGTTTCAAGGTCTAGAAAAGGTAACCTCGCCATTTATTCGTTATAGCGTTGATATCAAGTTCTAATTCGTTATTTTGAGGTGAAGCTTAAGCCACCTTTCAATGAAAGCGTTTTAGTCATTTACAAAGACCTTGCTGCGTTTTACATTGTCTTTCTTTCGTAGGCTGTCCATTTTAGTAGGCATAACTCGCTTCTCATGTACGTAGAAAAACCTTTTGAACTAGTTTTTCCGAGTAGCTTTGAACAACTAAATTATTTTCTTCAAAACCTCTGAAATTTCCGACTCCCATACACTGTTTTTCGAAGCTGATGGTCGGTCCAGACTGTTGTAACTCCCTGAAGAACTGAAAAGCATAAAATGGAAAGACCTTACGAAATTAACTCTGCTAGAAGTAATTATAGAGAATACTGTAACACTATCATGGCTTGTGTTATCTTTAACTTGCTACTACTACAAATGGTATAGGCTTCTCCGCATTCCTATTTATGACAGCTCTGAGGCAGTCACATTGCGCTTTTCAAAATAGCTTGGGAGTAAGTAACACGTGGAACGAGCTACAGCTATTTAAAAACTCATTTATTTTGCTTGTTTCAACACATGCTGTACGTTTCAGCCATCACATTCACCACAGAGATATGCTAACAGGTGATGATTGGGAAGGTAAAGCAGCACACATGACATGGATTAGAGCAATATTTTATGGACCTACACTATTTTAATATCCACTACATTGCGCTAAAGAAGTCAAAAGATAAGTTCATTGTTTTTAGTGAGAAATCTTTCCTGGCGTTGTTTCACTTGTCACGTGGTTAAAAACAAGTACATGTGCAAAGTAAAAACGCTATAAAACACTGTTACTTCTTGTCTACGAATGCACTAAAAGGGTTACCTAGAAATGTTATTTGAAATGTCATACGACATTTTCTTTCCAAAGCTTAACTTGAACTTAACCTTTTTTTGAAGTACATTTCGTTGGTTTGTAAACCATTGTTCTATGTTAAAACGGTTCATATGATGAAGCATACCTCAATTTCCTACGATAAAGAGCCGAATACTTCGTCTAAACCCAAAAGTCGTGAAAACGTTGTAAAAGAGTTCTCCGATGGTACGAGCGACGCTTTCCACAGTTTAGCGCTTGTAAAAATTTGTGTAAAAACTGTTTAAATCAAAACCATTTCAAAGTCAGCTAAAACGCCTTTATAGTTGCTGTTGTCGCGTCAAAAAACGACAACGCAGCGATTTGTAGTATCGCACGCTTGCCGCGTGGGACAATAGTCAAAAGTCCTGATGGCACATTCGCAATGACACTTGGTACGTTTAGAATGACCGCTATGACATGTACTTACCCTGTTCGCTTCCCAGATCACACGGTGTTGGAAGGACACAGATTTTGCATTAAACGTGTTCCAAAAGGTACAACCCTACAACATTGTTGGTGTAATTGTTTAAGGTGAGTGCGTGTATTCTTGGGATCTTCCGTTTGGTAGAGCGACACGGGACATTGAGCCTGGTACGTCTTTTTCTTCTTCTTTTGCGTAGAGGTTTGGTCAAATGCCACGTGAACAGCTCCCAACTCAAGTATAACTCACCGGAACATTGTGCAAGGTTTACCTCGAGGAATACCGCATAATTTCGCGTGTATTATCTAGGAAGGCGTTGAGAAATAGTGTGGTAGCGTTTACAGCGGCAGTTGACTGAACTGGAGTTTCGTTTTAGTATTGCGCACGTGATAAAAGGTGTTGATTTTTTTTTTGTAATAGGTAATTATTTGTGTAATCAAGGGCTTCTTGATGCCTTATCCACACGCTCAAGCGTTGACTACGAACTTCCCAAAGAGCCTAACTTCGAGAATGAAATTTTACCACATGTACGTTTTTAATTCGCCACAGCAGATACTCACTCGTATATTTAGGGAGATATCAATGAGGAAAAATTCCAAATTGGACAGCCATTAGAGCGTTACCCTACACCAGGCACTTTTAAAGGAATACAGGTGCGTCAAAGTTGTTTTAAACTGTTTTGTTTCTTTTTTTTGAAATATTTGTCAGAGGTCTGAAGCAAGAGGCATAGCAACACGTAATTATATTGTTGTCATCGGTATGACCTCAGTGACTGCTCCTTTGGTGAAGTCCAGTACGTGTATAATTTACTTTGTTCGTTTTTTTTGGAAAGTCAAGTTATTAATCACGTGACCTTTTTAGTTGAGTACAACTTCAAAGTGAAACGAAATTTACTTGAAAATTTCCCAAATATTGATGGCGTCGTTGCTATCGCACACACTGAAGGAGGCAACAATGCAGTTAATAATGAAGAACTGGTTATACGTACGGACATAGTAATTTTTTTGGGGTACAACCTATATTTTCTAATTCCAGTTCTTAGGCACTTTATCCGGCTTTATAGGTATACACAATCATCATAAAACTGTTGATGTAGTATCCTCATTAATAATATTGTAGTGCACCCGAATATTGCAGCGCTATTGATAGTGGACGCTTGCAGCGAAGAGGAAGCAAAAAATCCTTCAAATGTTATTACTTATGAAGCGATTAAAGGCTATTGTGAAACTAAATACCCAAACGCTATAAAGTTTGGCGATACAGAAGGATCATATCCAAACACTCTATTAAGAATGTCAGGAAACTTTAAATCGGACAGAAAGAGCGCCATAGCTACTATAAAAGGGTGGAGAGAAAAAGCTAATAATGTAACAAGAACAGATGTACCTTTATCGAAACTCTCAGTTGCTTTACAATGTGGTGGATCAGATGCTTTTTCTGGTATATCAGGAAATCCAGTTGCTGGATGGGCAGGACGAGAACTCATAAAGGTATGCTGCAGTGTCAAAAACAGTCAATCTAGTGTTAGTAAATTAATTTTTGAAGAATGGAGGATCAGCTGTTCTTGCTGAAACAGATGAACTTATTGGCGCTGAATCGTATATTATACGCGAAGCATCATCTTTGAATCAAGCAAAGAAGTTTTTATCTACTGTAGATAACTTTAAGGCATGTTCATTTGCGAAATCGAAGGTTCCTTATTAATAATTTGTATTTAGCGTTGGGCTGCATTACATTCTCATTCAGCTGAAGGTTTGTGTCAACGAATTCTTGTCTAGTCTAGCTTTAATTACTTAATAGGAAACCCATCTGGCGGTAACAAGTACCGTGGGTTATATAATATTGTCCTTAAATCCTTGGGCGCTTCCATGAAGAAACCAAAAGATGTTCCTTTAGATTATGTTATTTCATATGGTGAGAAAACTAAGGATTCTGGTTACTACTTTATGGATAGGTTCGTTTTTCTTTCAGTTTGGCGATTTTACTGCCACGCGATTAACCTTGCTTAGTCCTGGTAACGATCCTGAAAGTATAGCAGGGCAAGTAGCGACTGGTTGTCAAGTTATTTACTTTGTAACTGGAAATGGATCAGTAACAAACTTCCCTTTCGTTCCTACTGTTAAAGTACGCCATATCCATTTATTTCGCGTACTCTAACAATATCGTAAGGTAGTAACAACAAGTGGAAGATACAATTTATTATCTAACGATATGGACTTTAATGCTGGGAAGCATATGGTACGTTTTTTGTATCTTGATTTTTTCTCATCTAGAGTTTTTGTAGACTGAAAATTTGACAATTGCTGAACTTGGTAAACAATTATTTGACCTTACAACACGCGTTTGCTCTGGTATGTTGTCATAGCTAGCAATAAAAACTTGTGAAGTGGTATCGTAATTGGAGATTAGGTACAAAGGTCAAAGGAGAACTTGCTCGACATTCGCAAGTTCAACTGTGGAGAAATTGGATGCAAACTCCCGCTCAGTCTTTCGAAGATGACAATCCTAACCTAGAAAGTAAGAAACATAAAGCAAGTAGTTCTATCGATAACACTAACTTGTTTGAAAGGTGAAAGCATTAATATGAGAAGTACTTCAAGTGAAGATGCCAAACGAACCTTCATGGCTCTGAAAAGCAAGGATGGAAGGTACATTCGCCCTTTGATTTGCCTTTTGCAATAATCTCACTTTGTACCTGGCAGGTATACTATGAGACAAGTCGGCTTGGTTCTGCCTACATCTCTATGTTCAAGTGAAGTTGCAAGGTACTAAGATATCTTTTCGTCTTTCTGCGTCTCATCTTATTAATATAGACAAATCACATTTGCTTTGAATATGAAGTTTAAGGAACAACTACAAAACTCTGGCATATCTAAATTTGTAGCTTTACCTCATACAGAAGGTTGCGGATCTAGTTCTGGTTCGAACGAGGTAGTTTGTTCTCAAAAGATAGTAGTATTTATTTTGTTTAGACTTACTACAAAAATACGATATTGGGTCACTTAGCGTCTCCAGCAGTAAAACAAACAATGTTCTTGGAGCATGGATGTGAAAAAACTCATAATGATGAGATGAGGCAACATATTGATGGCCTAAACACGGTCTTAAAGCACAAGGTAAACGATTTATTCACCCCTACTTTTTGTTTGACATATCTGTTTTAGATTGACATTAGTGACTGTGTGTTCCACAGTTTACAACTAGACGGTGGTTATAAAAATATCGTAAATCTTTCTGATAGTTGGTACATATTCATCTATTGTACTACATAGTCTTATGAACAAAAGGGCTACAAAGTGCTTAGAGGCAACTTCGATGGAAAGAGAAGAAGTTGGATTACAACATTTAAAAATTGCGCTCATTACGTTCCCTGGAGACACAGTTTCTACAGAAGGTACATAACACCTATATCTAATGGTTTTATTGATCTTTAATTCATAGTCTCGTCTTGCCTTGCACGTGTTTGTTCAACAATAACAGGCAAGTAACACATGTGATTTTTTTATTGTTGTAACTTTTTTGTGTTCAGATCAAGGTGGCCTTGTTGTATCTCCTGCTAATTCTCCTCATGTAAGACATAATATTTTCCTCGGCCAAGTAGTGGATGCTGTTAAGAACACAGTTCTCGAACCAACAATAGCTTATGGGAAAATCCCAAGCACGAATGGTTTCCATCTTATGGATTGTCCAGGTTCAGGCGATTGGGTATACAACATGTGCCTTTTATCACTTCTTAAACTTTTGATTAGGTAGAGCTTGTATCAGGTCTAGGAGCTACTGGATGTGAGTTGATGATAGCAATCGTTGATAATGCAAAAGCTGCTAAAACGCTTCAAGTAAGGAAGAACCAACCGTTTCTTTCAATGTACTTGTCACCTTTACTAATGTTTTCGTTAAAGTCGAATCCTCTGGTTCCTTTGCTACGTGTTACTACCGAATATGCTCAAGTGAATACTCCTCAAAAAAGCGCTTTCAGTGTATGTATCACAGTATGTTTTATATAAGCTAAGAAATGACGTATAGGATTTTGATTTGGCTCTTTCAGTCGATGACTCCACATGGCATACACAACTCTTAGATAAGATTATTGAAACAGCTTCAGGGAAATATATACCAAAGCAAGACGAAAATTGGAACTTCCAGATAACAAGGGGAAGTACAGGCGTATCAATGTAAAATTAACCAAAAAAATTTGGATAAATAGATAGACACAATCTTCAGCACTGTGCTGCTGAAATTTGAGACAAATAAAAAAATTACAAGTAAATCTGGTCAATCACAATCAATGCAGCGTAAAAAGTGTACCTCAATGGCAACACTAAAAAACCCACTTGAGATTGTTGGCGTGTAAGATTCTATTAACAATGTGCTTTATTTTCTTCAATTACAAATCCACATAGAATTTGAAACAGAGCGAATCTTGTTATCAACATAGCGTAGTTTAAAAAACCTAATGTTGTGTCACATGCTTGTTTTTTGTAAATTGACAAGATGGTCTTTTATTCTTGTTGTTTGTTTATGAACTCAATAGCTTTGTTGAAAATATCATCCGCTGATAATGTGCCATCAAAAATCTGTATACCAGGAATATCTTCAATATGAGCATTGTGAACTAAGTACTCTGGCCAGACGTATTTTTCTAAAAGCAAAGGTTAGCAATCATTGCTACTTTTTGCTCACTTACCAAAGTATTGATCAAATAATTCTTTGTTTTTTCTTGTCTTTCTGTTTAATCGTCTTGTGTAAGAAACATCCTTTGCTACTCTAAAATATATTAACATAAGCTTGGCGTGTGTTGGATAATCATAAAGAAAGGTTGGCGTGGTGGTGCATAAGATCAATTGTAATGTACTTTAAAAATATTTTCTTGTCTAATAATTCAACCAATTCTGGACCAGAATAAAGTAAGAATCCTTCAACCAGTATAGCTTTGGGTGGGTTAGGCTGTGTTGCCCAATATTCAATGGTCTCTTTTAATATTGATATAGCTTTACTGTAGTTTATACCTAGCAAGGGCATCAACAAATAAAAAAACCCAAAGAAAACAACTTTGATCTTACCACTCGGCAACTCCATATTCTTTAATGTCCTTGACAACCCTTTCTACTTTGTTAAACTGAGGTGATGGGAATTACAAACTCTATGTACCGGTTGTTTCTGGTGAGTTAGCGGTAGCAAAACACGAGTCTAAGTGAATGATTTTGTCAGGGATTTCCTTCGGTTTTTTCTTTTTTCGACGTTTGATTTGTTTACGACTGAGTCCTTCATACGTCTCTGGAGGATTTGGTTCTTTTTTAACGTGTTTTAATCGTTCAATGCGATAATGGCGCTCCAACGATTTAGCCAGCGTAGACTTACCTAGAATAAGGGTAGGCAGCTGTTAATAGTGAACTAAAGCCAGAAAAATAATACCAGAGCCACTAGGACCTCCAATACCAATGACTAGTAGATTATGTTGTAGATCTTGACTCATTGACCACTGTATTGGAACTTATGGAAACGTTCAATTTTGAGTTAAATTTCATTGAATTTAGCCACAACGACACGTCATTTGTTGTCAAAGTTCTACGCTATAAATGTAATCAATGCTCTTGCAACACATCGTTGAGCCACGTGACTTATAAAGTTTATGACGAAGTTGACAAGCTTTACTAATGCTTTGTTGTAATTACACGAATTTATCCGTGGCAGTGCAACCCATAATTGTAAAATTACTGGGTCATTTGAAGCTACTGTATAGGCATCTGGATAGCGTCAAAAGACATACTCCGAGAAGCTGCAATTTCGTACAGGAACTTGTACTTGATTGTGACATTGTACCTAATGATGCTGACTTGCAAGCACGTTCTGCAGCCGTTGGAGTATTCAAGCACATCGTAAAATGTAAAGAGGGCAAAAACAGAACGAAATTCAAGCTCCGTAGGCCTTGCCAAAGGAACTAAGATGCGGTCAATACTGTTCTTTTCTGTTGCTAATTGTGAACTTCTACTGCAATGGCGGCCGCTCGAGCCTTGAAGTTAGTGGTAGTGGGCGATGATGTTGAAAAAATAAAAACAAAACTACTTATTTCGTACACAACTGCCAAGTTTCCGTTTGAATACGTACCAACGGTATTTGACAACTACAGCGGTGCGTATTTGATGTGTTTTCGGGTCTTTCTTGTTGTTTATTGAGTAACGGCGTAGCAAATATCAAATTTGAGGGTGAAACAATATGCCTGGGGCTATGGGATACAGTACGGAGCTATTCGTAAAAAAACGCCTGACCACTTTCTTTTTAAGCAAGGACAAGAAGGATACGATAGACTTAGACCACTCACCTATCCAGTACATTCTAAAAGTACTTTTGTTTCGCTAATTAATTTTTATTTCAGCAAACGGACGTTTTTATTCTGATCTTTTCTATTGGCTCTCCTTCTAGCTTTCACAATATTTTAAGCAAGGTACGTTTTTATCTGCTGCTCAAAACTTGAGACCAACTACCAAAAACCAACATGTGCTCTCATCACAATTTACTACATTAAACACGTGCGAAAGCAATTACTCCTACAACCTTAGTTCTTCTAACTTGAAGTAGTGGCATCCGGAAGTTACTCACCACGCGCCTGGTATTCCATATTTGCTTGTTGGTGGTCAACTAGAATTTAGAGATGACCCTGATAAGATTGAAGAGTTAAAAGCTAAGGGACAAGCGCCAATAACTTATGACCAAGGTGGGTTTGTTTTTTCAACTATTCATATTAAACTTTTGATAAGGTCTTCAAATGGCGAATGATATTGGCGCCTTTAATTACATGGAGTGTTCAGCAAGATCTAGAATTAATTTAAATGAGGTATTCGAGGCTTGTGTAGGAAAAGTAGTGCATGCAGCGAGCGATGGTAAGTTTTTCGAACATTAGTTTAAAACAACATTCCCACAGTTTCTTGACGTACTGATCTCAAGATATTCATGCCTTCACAATAGCAGGGCTCTTTCAATATTTTCAAATTAAAATAACACCTTTTGTTAGGTAATAAAAAAAAGAAGCGGAAAAAACTGAAAGGAACTGAAGTTAATTATATTGAAAACTTTTCTACAATTGCACCAACCATACCTTTCCAACGTGGTAAATTTCCAGCTGTAAAAATACTCATACTAGGACATGGTGGATCAGGTACACCCAATAGAGAAATGCTTCATTAGTTTATTGTTCTATTAGGTAAAACGACATTGCTTGACAAAATCGCAGTGCGGAAATCCAAGGGTGTAACACAATCGACCATATCACTTAACACGCGGGCTTTGAAACTAGTAAATAATGTATCAAGTATTGCTTATGACTTTGGAGGGCAAATGGAGTATCTTACAAGCCACAAGTTCTTCTTTTCTGACAAGCACTCAATTTATATAATAATGGTACGATTCTCCCTTTATTTAAATTCCTATGATTATTCCCGTCCTTGCGAGGCTTGACTTTAGAACGCTCCCTTATGGCTTGTAATTACTTACACACTTTGATATTAGGTTGATGTTTCCACAGACTTAGAGACTCAAAAGGAGCATGTACTTCATTGGCTTCAGGTTCTTGATACCAACGGTTTGTTGCGCCACGAAAAAACAAGAAGTATAATTGTTGTGGGAAACAAACTCGACCTTGTCGAGGATCCAGACACTGCTATAAATGGCATAGTGGAAAATATTCAGAAACAGATTGACGAGGCTTTACAACTTCCAACAGCAGCTTCAATTACGTTTGGCAAGGATATGATTATGTCAGCACTGTCCAGTACGTCTTATTTACAACTTTCGTGTTTTTTCCTTTTGCTTGAAAAATCACAAGTGATGTCTGAAACTAGTGTTAAAGAATACTTCTTTCACATTCGATACATACCATCGCAAGAGCGGCTGTTATGTTTGTAGATCTCATTACTAATTTAGCTCAATTTTAGATACCTGCGTTGATAGATTCAAAGCTGCCTTGTCTACAAGTATTAAGTCTATCAAATCAACTTATCCTGAGCAACCACTTCTATGGCGTGCTATAGATTATCTACTGACTGAG
This sequence comes from Trichosphaerium sp. ATCC 40318, assembly GCA_038496445.1. Lineage (NCBI taxonomy): Eukaryota > Discosea > Flabellinia > Trichosidae > Trichosphaerium > Trichosphaerium sp. ATCC 40318. Next base: position 257,444 of record JALMLS010000397.1, read on the forward strand.
TCTAAATTATTCTCTAAGAAGTCACAGACATTGTTTACAATGTACGTTTCAAAAAAAAACAAAAAAAAAACTGTCCATCTGAGAAATGCTCAAGCTGTTCTTTTTACTTTCTACATCTTGCTTTTTCATACATCTGATTTACTGGTTGGCTTAGAGACGCTCTTCAACAATTCTTGGCTAAGAAATGTACAGACTCTGAGAGTCTATTGATAGACTCTGGCTTGAAAAGAGAGTATATAGGACACTACAAACGAGAGTTTCTTTGTAAAGATGGTGACGATAAACCTCAGCCCGAAAAGTCTAAAGCGCAGCTAGCATATGCAATTTCACATCTACATCGTGTAGGAAAAGTCATGTATGATAGTGTACGAATGAGCTATAACACCTTTTCTCAAATAATCTTTTCTGTTTAAATAGAAAACAAAATCAGTTTGTTTGAATCCCAACACAATTGCTCGTGTCATTGCAAGTTTCATTGGTCCAGAGCAGCATATAGCACGATTGAACGGAAATATCAAGAGCTTGAAGACTTATCGAACGGCAATTATAAGTGATTCTGTGGCCATTGATAAAATCAAGGCTATTCCGGAGCTCAGTAAAATTACTGATCAGGAATGTGTGACTTTACTGTCTTTTATGGAACAAATCAATGTATGTTGCAAGTTGAATGAAGCAGAAGCCGTACGTTGACAAGAGTTATTGAGAAAATACAAAAAAGAAAGAACTAATGAGAAAAAAAAAAGGAACAATATGGTCAGCAAGGTTACTTGTTTTATAGCTTAAGACCAGAATCTGATATGATGTATATGCCACCACCTACAAACGACGATCATAATGAGACATTTATCAGTGACACTAGAGATGACAATGTCATTATGAAAGTACAACACACGACAAAAGGTGCAATTGAGATTTTTTTGCAAAATTACTTACAGCTACTAGGCGTAAAAGATATGCTTGGAGAGGAGATTTATGAAGAAGGTGCAATAATGATACGTTGAAAGTACTTATGTTTAATAGAGGGCAAAGAAACGTTAACATATCATTGCCTATCAGAGAAAGAGGGTATTAAACAAGTAATTGTTCCGTTTGCTGATCGTGATGATATTATTTTCCACAAAACCGTCAGAGTGCTTGCATTCAGTCTAAGTACACGCAAAGGAGCTATTACTTCTGATACGTTTAATGAACTTCAGGGGAGGCTTAGAAGTACGTGATTGTGGTCAACAATGAGCCAGGGTTCTTTTATTAACGTTTTGAATAGGATTCAAAGATGGTAGATATAAGTTGTTTATGAACTCTATGGTTCTTAAAGATCCTGATGGTAATGTAATATGCTTGTACTATAAGAATGGAACGATAACTGTCGTTGTTCGTGGACTTGCTCCAAAGATGTGGAAGGTAAATACACGCTGACCTTGTATCTTTGTCTCACGTGTTTTAATTGTTGTAGAGTAACCTTACAGCAGAACTCAACAAATTTGGCCTTAAGAGTTATCCTATATGTCCTTGTAGTGCTCAAATGGGTCAAGTAGTGAAATTAACTCAAGATGAAATCAACAACGGTAGAAAGTGTACCTTTACCGGCCTCCAAATTAGCCGTGAAGAAATAGTTAATGGATTTCCTTGGCAGCGTAGCATTTCTGGCAATCCACTTTGGAGCACTGTCAGGTACAGCCACCCCTTGCTGAATAGCGTGTCTAATAAGTTCAAGATCTTCTATGATGGAAAAACGAACAGGGGAGCATGAGCACCTATGGAAAAGGCAGGGAAACCTTCAATACACTGAGCTAACTATGAACGAAACATTTCAAGTACGAGCTCTTTTTTTTTTGTTTAGCAAGTTTCTCAGTTAATGTACTTAGGACCGTAAAGAAGAATATCTTAGGATTCGTGATATGTTTTATACTTTTGTTGGAAAAGACAACACATCCTTGTTTGAGATGGAAAAGGCCACAGTATTCCACAGCCCAGCAGTAGAAGAGAGGTTTAGCGGATTTTATTCTAAACTAGTACAACGAATGTTGAGGTCAGATAGCTCTCTTGCACGTGCACCATCTGTCGTTACCAGTGAGTAAACTCAAGCATAATATACACAATAATGTTAACAGTATTCCTTAGAAGTACATCAAGATAAAGCACAGACGGAAAAGCAACAGTGGCAGCAATGGTGATAGCCAATTTTTTTTCTCTATTAATTGTGTACTTAGGGTTTTGTCTCATTTGGAGAAATACTCTATGCGTGTATCAGGAAATGAACATATTAATCTGATCGCAGGATTCCATGGTACTTCTGAGGTACTAGATTCAACTTACAGAACGGAGTTTGTGTAACATTTCGGGTTAGGAAGTCAGCTTTAAAATCGCTGAAAACAATTTCTTGGAACCAGCGGATAAAGAACGGATGGGTATCAAGGTAACAGACCCTGGATACTTTGGTAATGGCATATACTTCACTCAGTACCCTACATATGGTAATAAACATGAGAGACTCTTCTTTGCCCTAACAACAAGTTTAGGTTCGTTGTATGCTGAGACAAGAGAAACAGATAGCTTGCAGTGTATGGTTATTTCTTGGATTATGATGGGCACGTGTTATTTTAATGTACTATTTACTAATGTTTGTACCTTATTAGGTAAGCCTTATCCTGTCACAGAAGCACCTAATCCAAAAGATCCAAACACACTTCTTGGGAAGGGATTAGTTGTACGCTGGGTTTTTGTACTCTCGTTCTCAAGAAACTCATTTATCTCTAAGGATGGATATGACTCTCACTATGTTGTTGTAAAAAGTATGGATTCACGAGGTTTTGTACAGTGGCCTTGTCAACCTCATGAAGATCCGAATGCAGATGAGATTGTCGTTTTCTCTAAAGACCAGGTACAGTAACACTGAAATTGCTCACTTAATAAAACCCTTCTAGATTCTCCCTCGATACCTTGTTTACTACAAGCGTGTTAATACAAATGTTGGTGAGAGTAACTCTGGATTGGTATTTACTCAAATGAAAGAGAAGAATTTAGAATGGCGTGATGCGGATAAGCTTGTTCTTTGGGTAGACAGTAACTTATCAGAGCAGAACAAAGTTTTGAAAAAGTCTATTGAATTGGCTAAAGGAAACATCAAAGTACTTGTCGTTGTCTTTGGTGTATTTGTGATGAGTGATGGTTAATGGGTTTGTTTAGGTTATTATTATGACTTCTTCTGTTGAGCTAAAAACTTGGCTTGAGAACGCTGCTAAGCATTTGAAAGGAAGAAACTTTATCATCATAACAAATAGATATAGAAAAACAGATGGTGGAGAAAAAGCAGCTAATAACCTTATTAAGTACGTTTGTTTAACATACATAGAGTTCATTACATACTTATTTTATATCTTGCTGCCTATCATAGAGCAAAAGATCAACACTTTTATTTTTTTTTTTGCCTGTTTTGGCCTACAAACACAAACCTTGTACCTCGTGGCCTGGTTCAGTGAAATTCAGCGCCTTGATTATATTTTTTAACGGTTTTTGTTAGGATGGTGCACAGTCAAAAAGAATGGAAATCTATTCCTATTATTGTGTTTTGTGGTAATACAAAAGCAGCCAAAAATCTTGAAAAATCAAAATGTACAAAAGTTACAGATAAAGCAACTGATGTTTTATCATGGTGTACCACTCTAAAAAAGAAACCATTTAAATAAATAATTTTGGAGAAAAAGAACAAGTATTATACACGTACTACTCAATTAACGTTTTAGACACTATGAAAGTGAAAAACATACGATACGAATATAACATATGATTGGCTTTTTTTACTGTAGATGTACTATACGGTTGTAGTACTTTAAGGAGTAAAAAATCTTCAATACTATATCCAAAGGAAGCAACACAAGAACAGACGATCTTATGAATTTGAAGAACTACTAGCTTAATGACATGTAAATATTAATTATGTTCTATTGTACGCCTTTTAGATAGTCCATTTCTTATTATGGTATCAAAACAATCAGCAACTAGAGAAAAGGAATCAGCGATGACAAGAGAGAAACAAATTCACAAAAAATGGACTCTTTGCTTTGTCCACAATGTATGACATTATTACACTAACCTCCTTGTCCAGTAATAGCTGATACCTCAAAATATTTGCATTTATGAAGCAACGCACATTGTTTTGCTTCTTTGTCAAGAACCTGAGTAAAGATTTTCAGTTCAGATTTTTTTCTTGGTTTTCAAAACAAAAAAGAGTTGTCGTCTTATTGTTACAGACTGTGAATCAGCTAAACATGTATTTTAACAACGTACTTTCCTACTACCACGCTTATCGGACTTGTTGCCAACAAGATAGATAGGTCTTTTTGTAGCCATACCAAGAAGTAGTTTTACATATTCAAAGCTCTCAGTGGAAGTTATGTCAAACACAAACATTGTTCCTATACTTAATAGATCTAAATCATCATTCTAAAAAAATAGGACTATCAGTCTAAATTCTTACTTCGTTAAAAAGACTACGTGTGAATATTCAAGTAAAGAAACTTGAACAACTTTTTTGTTAAGTTCCATCTCGAGGTTTATTGTCTTAACGAACATTAAGTGAACGCTGAGTAGCCTTGAAAATTTACCTTTCTGAATGCTCTACCTTCTTTATAGTTTAGTACAATCTTATCCTCTACAAAGTAGTGACACAAGCTAGTTTTGCCTATGAAAAACCGATTAATAACTGCAAATGAAACGTATATTTTTGTTATTCTTTCGGCTGCTCTTTTCACTCCTCTTGAGTTTTTACAATGACGCATGGCATTGAAATTTTAATGATAAAATTCTTGCTTACCACAACCATCTAATCCAACTATATGTATGCGCACTGACACTTCATGTAATTCTCTACAGAACGGTAAAAATACAGTTGTGTTCTTATTTTTTTTTGTTTTTTAGCCTGGTAACAATTCCGTACATATTGAATATCCGTTTATACCATTTATCATACTCTTTCCATAAAACAAAAACACCTGGAGATATCTCAAAAGTGCGATACAAAGACTGCCCTTCAAATCCATGATCAGACTTAAAAGAGAGCTCTCCACCTTCCATTTTTATTTGCTTCATTTTATCACGTGGTATTCCATAAATAACGTTCTAAGCAATTATTTTAGAATCTCCATAGCCTATACATTAACTGGTCGTACCTCAGTAATGATGTCATAGAATGTTATTTGCTTTGGAGTTACCTTGACACGCATTGTAACGTAATCTCGCTTAAAATAGTCGACAACCATTGAAACTACGTTTCTATAAGATACAAACAAATTCCAACGCACCCAGAGTTGTATTAGGCTGTTCTGTAGTAAATCCATCTAGTTTGCCTTCATGTTTATTAACTCTTACAAGAAAGTCTCCACTGCAGAGAATAGCATTGTGGCATGCGATGAGAAGCTTTTTAAACCAGTTAAACTGAAATTTATCAAATCAAAACGTCAAACGAACTAACGCGAAGAGCAGGTGTGTGTATGATTGTAACGTGCCATCTTGAACAGACACGTTGAAGAACGGCCAACTGTAATGGCTCTAACAACTCTAGGATACCCACAAGTAATTCTTGGGGTAAAACCTCCATTGTCGCTTTTGTTTAGACCGTTGCTGACCACTTTTGACTTGTTACGCTACTGTTGATTGTGGCCACAACGCAATACAGTCCGGTGTACACACTCTAACGAAAGGCTTTCAATTGTCAACGTAAAAAGCCGGAAATGGCGATTTTGCTGTCAAAAAAAGTAAAAGACTTTTTTAAAGAAAACTCGACCATTTTCAAACAGGCTTTTTCTCGCTACATCATACCATAGTCACACTTGGTTCTCCTATAAGTAAAGGACTTGCAGTGGCAGAAATTACGTGGATATCGGCACTCACTTCAAACCTTAAGCAGAATTTATTTTCGTATACAAAAATATAAGTGACGCCAAAAGTGTGACACAAACAAGTCTTTCTGAAGCCGATGATGATGTTGTTGGAGGTGTTGTTGTTATTATTGATATTGGTGTTGTAGTTGGTATTGTAGGTATAAAAGGTGGAGAAGGTGTAGGCACTAAAACAACCTGTCAAAATTATCATAAAAAGATGAAAAGTCAAAAGTGTACTTGGGTTTGGTGTTGCTGTTGGTTCTAATGTAGGCGCTTTCCTATCAGATACTGAAATTGTATTTGTATTAGGTTTATAGTGCATTTATGTATCAAAAAGAGACGTACTGCATGTTCCATTAGTATAGCAAGGAGACATTGTTTCTCTTTTCAAACATGGTATGAGAGACATATTACATCTATCACAATCCAATTGATTACAAGAAAGATCGCTATCTTGATATTAGCTCTATCCCTTTCATGTACAATAACAACAAAAAGACTCAAATACTAAAATTGAATCGCACCATTGAAGAATTTCGCTGTATCCTTCAAACGTGTTTTCATCGGGACAAATATTTATAAAGTTATTTGATACAACCCTAAATAAGATATAAAGAGAACAGCCAGTTGTATATATTGCAATTGGAAACTAAATATATGATAAAAAAAGCAACACGTGGTGCTTTACAAACAATTTTCTGTTTGTTCAAACTTTTTCTGACTGTCAGCAACGTACAAGTTTGTTAGACGTATGTTTACTTCAGGAATTCTACCGTGTATGAAGTTACTGCTTATGTTCCTATGTCATTATTTTGTAAGTTAGTTTCTAACGCGTAAGGATGAACAAATATACTTACAATATCCTAATTTCGCCGTCGAATAACTGCTTTGGGATGGTCCCTGTCAATTGGTTTTCCTGCAAGTACCTACAATAAATAAGCAAATGCCATTTGCCTAGCGACATACAATTGATGTAGAGCTGGATAAGTTGCTGGGGGTATTGTACCAGATATTCTGTTTTTCTTAAAATGCCTGTACAACAAAAATAAAGGTTAACTGGTGTTTTAAAAGCACGTGACGTACATTCGTTCCAAGTGGGGACTCTCCGAGTAAGATAAAGGAATTGTGCCACTTATTTTATTATTTTCTACTGCCCTTTATTACCTTTGAGTACACAACAGATCAAGGGACTAACGTACAGAATTTGCATATTTTTGCTGAAAGATGCAGGCAATGTTGTGAAAAAGTTAAAACCACCCAAACTATCATTGGCAGTGAGTTTGAAATTATATCTGTTAGTGCTTACAAGGTACGTAAATTCTCAGCTTTTTCTAACGCTTGAAGGGAACCAGATAAAGCATTGTGACTTACATACCTAAAGTAAAACAATAATCTTTTAAAAAATTCTCATGATGCTAAACAAGATAACGTACAATATAACCAACATTGGTGATACTGCCTTCAACGGTCCGTAAAACATATTGTTATTAAGGTATAAAACTAAAAGTGTTGAGGATGTGCCAACAAAATCAGGCAAATATCCAGTAAGGAAATTATATTCCAGCAGCCTATTTTCTTGCTTAGCAAAAAACACATTAATCAGTCTATTTTCGTACAGTTGCTTAATAGTAGGTGAAATAGTATCTGGTAATGTTCCAGAAATGCTTGTGTTCCTTATGAGTATTTTTGATAAAGGTGCGTTAAGCAGTGTTTGCGGAATTGTTCCATAAATCCCTTGCTGGTCATGTATTGTACTGAAAAGGGTAAGTAAAAAATGTACTCTTGATACCTTTCACACGTACAACGAAGTAAAGTTAGAGTCAATCTGATCAAATATGTCTGGAATGGTACCATGAAGTTGATTTGGATATGCAAACGAGCTACTTGTTGTAAGGAACGTATCAAGCGGAATTGAAAGTACAATTTGGTGACAACACTCCCTGAGCACTCTATGAGTCGGCCTAGTGGGGAAGGATATTGGAAACCACCACACCAAGAATCTACATCAGTGGTATTTGCCTGGGCAGGCCAGCCAGAAAAGCTTGCTAGAATAGAGTGTTGGCAAGACAAACGAAAATGTTCATACCAGCAAACTGTCTCAAGAAGTTTACATATTTTGGAGATAGTTTGGTTTGTACTGAACTAATCGAGCTTGTAACAATCAAAAACAGAAGCAAGAGTATTGGATTCATTGCGACAAGTGTTATGTAATATAATAATACTGTTACTTTGTAACACATACTCACTGAATAGCCTTTGGTCCTCACGTTACGATAAAAAGTGTATTTGATGAATAGCCTTTGAAGTTAAGAGGCTATTTGATGTAACATAATAATGCAGTTGTACTTTGTCAACACATACTCACTGAATAGCCTTTGGCAACTCACGTTTTATGATAAAAAACTGTATTTAGTGAATAGCCTTTGAGGTTGAGAGGCTAGCCATAGGAGCGGTTTTAACATACATTCTGTAACAATAACATGGCAAGCATCCCTTTTGAGATAGTCACAGAACATGATTCTAAGTTGTTCAATTTCTTCAGCGATAACACTTACAGGCGTTTGTTGTACTTTATTTACAAGACATCGTTGTGATAGCTATTACTAGCAGGTCGTATACGCGTTTTACGAAGTGTCCAAGGCATGCACGCGTGCCTCATACAAGGTATATAAATTATACCAAAAATAATGAGTACAAAAACCTACTCGCAGAAGTTACGAAAGAAATAGGAAAAAGAAGTATTGTTACGCACAACAAGTAGAATTCCTAGTACTACTCCAATAATGATGGGTAATGTATTGCCATCTTTGCATTCATCAGTAGGAATTGTAAGCACATCCAACCTACAAACAACAATGAATACAAAAAGCCGGTAGAGCCAGGTTCCTTTGTTTTGAAAAAAACGCACTTTGTGCTGTCCACTTCTTGTAGTGTATCAACGCAATCATCACTTATCACCTCTACGCTTCCATTTATACAAGATGATTGAATCACAGTGAACCTCATCTCAGAAGATTGATCAACTCCTGTGACATCAACAATAAAAGTACTGTTTGGATGAATAAATAGACAGCCTTCCAAAAAAAAAAATGAGATCATGTTTGTCAGTTGTTTTACTTGCTCGCACCTGTTACTTCTAAAGTGCCTCCATCCTGTACGATTACTTTAACGTCCCCAAAGTTATTAAAGTCTCCATTAATGACTACAGGTGTTGTGATGACAATAGTGATTGGATTGATCACGTCTGTATCAATAACACAAGGAGATATACTATCATCACACTGCAGACAACTTGTATTACCGCAAGTCACTACAATAACCTTAGTACAAATTTAACCTACGTTGTAATAGTCCGTACATGTATCGTCTACTACAGGCGCCTGTGGAGCTGAGAACGGAGACTGGGTGGGAAAAAGTGTTGGCGACAAAACTGGCGATGTTGGCTCTTCTGAAGGCGATTCTGTAGGTGCTTCTGAAGGTGACGTTGTTGGAAATCCAGGAGGAGGTATAAATATTCCACAGGCCAAGTAAGAACCAATGAAGGGATGTGAATATTCGACAGTTTCTAAACAGTCCGTCTTTGGATGTTATTACAAATTTATTTGATGTACCATTTCCACAACATGTATTTGAATTACAATCAAAGCATTGTAAGGGCACTATTTTACAAAATTAGTTAGTAATAAAGAACTTCTTACTAACAAAAACCACTTCAAAGCCTTGCGAAAGGAGATAGATAGAAATTTATACATTAAAACTAATTGTTATAGCAATTAATAATAAAGTGCCACGACTTTATGATCACGTGTAAACAAAAGTGCTTTAGGTTGGGGTGTACCTACTGGCTCGCATGATGGTTGCACTGTGGATGCATTGCCACATATATGGTTGTTATCTTCAGCAATAAAAAATCCAGAATTTTCACAATCAACGTTACTGTCTGTCACTAAATTAAGATTTTGCGTTAGTTCAAACAACCAAAAAAAAATGATAATTCTTGTTGTTACCTATGTCTATCCTTGATATTTGTACAGTATTCCTGTTATTATCACAAATAAATTAAAGACTGCTTTGTGTATATAAATGCAGTAGGCGTACGATAAGGTCACGTTAGCATTGTTTGCGTAAATGGTTTGTCCAAATACCCCAATACTAGCAACAAAAAAGTTAGTGGAATTGTACCACGATCTCCTTTCTAAAAGTTAACCTACTTTCTTACTTACGTATTACACTCATTTAGATTAAATGCACATGATGTTAATAGTAAATTAGACTTTGTACTTATTCCACAACCTTTATACTCTTAATTTCAGAAAAAAACCAGAAAAATAGTTTAAAATGTTTTTTTATTGTACCTGTTCCCGAAAACCTCCTTGAATCCATAGGAGTATTTATAGAATTTCTCACAAACGCTGTGTTCTCAATAAAAGCATAGTTAACACCAATCCCTATATTCAACGCTCCACCAAAAGCAGACACTTGTAGGTAGCATTAAATTTCTGTCAAAAAGATATTTGTTTCTTTACCTGTTTCCATAGAGATGTTCATTGAGTTTAATGTGTTATTTTCAAATAAACATGCGTTCATTGTAAACTAAAAGAAGCTCAACTGTTTAATCCAATGTGATTGTTAGGTAGCTAGTTTTTAACTTGTTCGTACATTAGCAACATTTTCAATATCTAGACCACCTCCTAAACAGAGTCAAGATTACAAACAACCAAAAAAACAACAATATATTCTGGGGTTTTTGGCTTACCTATCATAGTTTCTAGGTTGTCTGTGTGTATGCTATTACGTATAATTTTGGTCGTAGTTATATCTACAACATCTGCTCGACTAATGTACATACCACCACCACTAAGCACTTCACCATCAACATCTCTAACCAACATGTTGTCCGAAATAACCACATCCAAAATAAACACGTTCACACTAATTACAACACTTGTAAGAGAATACAATAGATAAAATGCCAGTACCAAGAGTCTATCGTAATTGCACCATGAGCAAAACTACTAGTGGATAAAGAAGTCACATCCCTTATAGTTGTGTCGCTAGCGTCAAAAGGTTATACTTGGATTAGGTTTTTTTTTTAACTAGCGCACGTGACACGAAGCGTTGATGCGCCTGCTATGACCAAAGGCCCACAAGAAGAGAAAATAACGCCGTTAATAGATAATTCATAATTAGATGCGTTAATTCGCACTGTAGTATTACAAGTAACCTCTACACCGAATCGTGCTACGTTAAACAAAGTGTAAACCGGAGAAAGCAAAAACATCAAAAAAAACGCACAAGCTTTGATAAAAGTATTGTTTGAAAGATCTACGGTACTGTTGGCAAACCACGTGTGATTAAAGTCTCCAAGGGTGATGTTATTGTATCCTTCTAGAATATAACAGGCTATATCACCACCACAGTCGTCCATTGGGTCCGTGGTAACTAAAGCACGCCGATTAGATAACATTACAAATTTGGTTCAAGGTGCGGTTGTTTATCACGTGTACCATTTTGAGCATTCGATAGCGTAAAGAACGCGATCAAAGCGCATAGGAGATAAATCGCTTGTATTTGTTGTTTCTGCGTAGATTCCGCCATCTATTCAAGTATTTAGAGATAACTGACCGCCCTGTGATGAAGGGTCTTGAATTTCTGGACAATAACGCAATATGAGTACACAACTGTTTTCTATGAACTAGAGAAGGAAGAATTCTTGAATATCCAAATGCTATACAGAGGTCGGTATGTGCTTTGTGGTAAGAACTAGGGGAAATTACTTTGTGCTGCTCTAACATATGGCTTAAAAGAAAAAGGAATAAGCACAATATTACGAATCTTGAAGGATTGAAAGCATTGGCTTATGTGTACACGATTAAGTTATGAAATTGCAGGAATAATATTACGTACTACGGAATCAAGGCATTGGCTGGTGTACACGATTAAAGTATCAAAATGTGACACCACGTCGTAGCAATAGCCTACGTATGATTTTACCCTTAAATGAGCATCAATTGTATGGTATACTCACAGCGGGGTTCAAAATGCAAGGCATTCATGTATCGTTTCGTAAAAACATCCTCTTTATAGTTGAAAACACGTGACCTTTTACGGTGTTTTGTATAATTTTATTGGTATCTTTGTACAACGGGAAAAATTGTAATAGAGGAAAGGGCATGGTAAAAACCAAACCTTTTTGTGTTGGGTTTTTTCTTTTTTTTTTGGTTTTAGTTTCTCTTTCTCTCTCTTATAACATATCTGCCATTTTCATTTGTGTCTCTAGAAGACGTTCACTTACAGAAGCAAGAGCTTGTTCAAGTGATGCACGATCCTTTTGAGACTCTGCTAACTCTTGTTCTAGCTTTTCGTAATTTTTTAGTTTTTTGATTATTTCATCTGTTAATATTTTTGTTTCATTGTTTTCTATTCTCAAAAGTTGAGTTTTCTGGTGCTCTAGTAACTCTAATGACTCCTCTACTTGCGCAATATTTTGTGATAATTGTGGTGAAGACTTTTTATCGTATAGAGTTGATAAAGAAGAGTGTACACGCATCATTACTGCTGCATTTGTGGTATTCGAAATCTAAGAAAAAATCAGGAGAAAAAAAATTCTCTACAGCACAGACAGTTTGATAATTTTGGGTATGATTCATAGATTTTATCATTTAAGTATAGTTGTATTAAAATAGAATAATATTGAAGGAAAACAGACGATATATCGAACGAAAACAATAAAACACAAAAAGTATTCTCTTTTTTTTTCGGATTTTTTGGGTGTACCTTTGGAACGTAAATACGCTTGCTATCGAACATAACAGTCTTTGATGACTTTTTCTTCGTTTCAACAAGACCAATACGTATCAATTGTGTACCAATATCTGTACCTTCAGAACGTTGTGCAAGTTTCTTTACATCCTTAATATAAGTAACAATATCCTTGCCTTAAAGAATCAATGAGAATTTTGCTATTGAAGTCTCCAATGGTTGTCAGACGTACCAAAAAAGCTTATACAGTTATCATCAGATTTTAATTGTGGTACTTTAACTTTGAGTGTCTTAAACAATGTGTCTAATTCAGCACGTCTTAATTTACCAACCTAAACGTAAAATAAGAACCAAGCTACTTGAAAAAAAATATTGTTCTGAAGAAGACTGTGCGCACTGATGGCGCTCAAGCCTCGTTTTTCACTCTTATATAGAAACACCATGTTGGCAGTATTATCACCAAAATTATGAGTTGTTGAGTCTTCGCTTCAACCAAAGAACAACAAAACTTTTCGATAAAATGATTTCGTACCCTCATTTCATAGATACCATCTTCTGCAAATGTTTTACCCTTGAGCGTTCTGAAGAATCCTACATCAACCAACCTTTGACCAAGTCCTTCTGCCATAGTTCTTGTAGGTAGATTCAAGCTTTCTACCATCCAACGCATAGCTTCAGTACCTTGATAACGTTTTTAGTACAAACCACAAACAGTATTTAAAAAAATAAGAGCCTCTTTACCTGCTATAGCATGTTCAACTGTACGTGATGCTCCATTCTTGCCCTTCAAGTTTACAACAGTTTTATGAATTGTTGTATCAAATTTCATGCGCAAGACAATGTCATAGCACTAAGTAAGTGTGAGTAAAAATAAAAACTTTAGCTAAAATTAAGGATGGCGTACATGATGAGACTCTAGGTCATAAAAAGGTAGAGAAGCGTCTGATTGAACTTTAGCAGCCTTGGCTACCTTTGCAATCTTGGCACGCTCTGATTTAATTGTATCTAACACACTCTTTACTGTAGCAACTTTAACCTAAAGCAGAAAATCGATTAGACATTTGACACTCACTTTCTAGATGTGGTGTACCTCTAGACCTTCAATGAGCGCCTTTGTGCTTCTTGATACGTCATGTGAGCGCGCATCATGTAAGGTAACATCTTGTTGTAGTTGCTTAGCATCAGCTTCTTTTGTATCCCTTGGAGATTCTGGTTTTTCTTCTTTGGCATTCGCCTTTCGCTCTTTCCACTTGCTTCTTCTGTCTTGTACTGTACCAAGAACCTTTGATGCAAGTCCCTTTACCAATGATCCTATAGAATCTGAATTGCTTGAGGAAACAAACAGTTGAGGGGCAGGTTCTGTGCTCCTAGAGTAAAAAGTTAAAAAAAGTAAAATCTTGAATTCAATTGAGCCAAACATACACATGGAACTCTGGAGCATTCCACTCCTCTGGAGTACGTCTTTTGCGTATCATCTTCAATAGCAGACCAAAAGGAGGTGCTACAGGCTCATCTTTTTGTTGTCTACCCATTATTTTTTCAAACTGTAACGAAGCAGTATCCTAGGAGAAAACTGTTAGTTTTTGTTTTTTACTCACATAAACAGTTCTACTCACAATACTCTTTTTTCCTAGCCCACACAAAACACCTTGCATTTATTTTGCTATAAACACTAGCGTTTCAAGGTTGGGGAACAAAAGAATATCATGTGAACTCAAAATGGTTTGAACCACGTACTGTTTCTTCTTCAGTAGTTCTATTGACTTGGATTTTCTCAACAGAGAATGGTTTTATTACTTCACCATCATCATCTCTTCCACCAATAGATAGACCAAGAAGCTGTATTGTTCCTGTACTTGGAGATCCTCCAAACGCAATATCTATTCAAACAAAATTAGCAAAACAAAAAAACTTGAACTCATGCGCAACGTTACCTTTGAGTAGTGTGATTATATGTTTGTGGTCTTGTTCATCAGTAAGCTTTCCACCGAATTCAGATAGTTGGTTCACCATAGCACTATTCTTGAGCTTCATGAGCATACCAACTTGTCCGGAACCATAGTTCTTTGCCCATCCATGAAGACTGTAAATATGACGTAGATCAACAAGTATATTTAGTTTTCTCATTGCTCCGTCCACTTTAGCATTTGCTCCTTGCTTGTTTTGAAGCATATCACAACGAAGTTGGAAGAACATCTTATCCTCTAGGTCACCTAGACGATGTACAGATACTAGAGAGTGTTCTTCTTTATCACGTAAGTGTAACTAAAGCATATCACGTCAGCTTGCTCTTGAAAGGTGTTATTTTTCCGTACTTGATAGTCTTCTATACATCCAAGAAGTAGACCACTTCCATTACTCATTTCATGGCCTTCAATGATCGCATGACATCCAGAAACTGTTATATCTGCAAGTTTAAGCTCTTTTCCTTCTTCTTTGTGTAATAGACATTGATGTATACGTTTAACACTGCATAGAATAAAGTATCTAACCAGTAACACGTCAGTAGGAAAAAATAACAGTGAAGATTGTTTTTTGTACGAACCTATCTCTTTTTTCTTCTTTTGTTTGTTTTTTGTCGTCTTTTCTCTTTCCTGACGTCAAGACACGTTTTATAAAAGGTAGCTTCTCTAGTATTGTATCTAGTACATTTTGTGGTAATGGTCTGTACAGGTGTTGATCAACAAAGTCAAAAAGGACGCTGTAGCTTATTGAGAGTTAAAGAAAAAAATAAGTAATAAGTTGTAAGGATTCAAACTTTGTGGATACTATTCAGCTTGGTTTGTTTGAACTATATCATCTATAATAACTGAAGCAAAGCTACAAGGCACATTCTTATCCTCCTACAAATCAATTAAGAGTCAATTCACATGACTGAAAGATAAGAGGGAAAAAACAAGGCAAGAAAAATAAACATCTATGAACAACGTACAGGTTCCTCAACAAAGTGTTGATAGTATCCATTAATGCCTTTAACAAAAAGTAATGGCATTGCTCTAACAGACTTTGGAGTAGGTAATAACTCAACACCTACGCTCTCGACGGTTGCCTTGAACGAAACGTTAGACGAAAGTTAAATAAGAGAAAAAAATCATACAAGGTACTGTCTTGTATCCTGTGGTGTCTTGCTTGGTAATCCTTTGGCACCATAGGTGGCGTAGTAATCTATTATTAAATAAAATTAACTAAAAGTGATGGAAACAGAAAGTACGAGTACCACTATCGTTCACAAGTTGAGTCTTTTTGATAGTATCCGGGAAAGATGCCGGTTTAATATCGCCAACATTTTTGATACATACTAGAACCCAAGCGTTAATAATTAAGTGACATGATGATCAGTATAAAAACGTACATTCACGCATAACAAATGATACAGTTGGTGAAGGCTTATCTTTGTCTGGAGATGTCAAATTAGCAAAAACACCTTTGACCTAAACAAGCAATTAATATAAGCTTCGTTGATATAAACTGCTCACCGATAGATCAAGAGCAGGTGCTCGGTCTATTCCATCGTCTTCTGTGTCTTTGTCTTGCTCTGGAGCAGGAGAAGCGGTGCTTGGTAGTGCTTTTGGAGTATATACGCCTTCACTTGGTGGTTCTGACTTTTCACCTTTCAAGGATATTCCTTGAAGAGCTCTTGAGAATATAGTCAATGCTGTCTCAACGATATCTCGCTCTACATTAACCTAATAACGCCATAAGTACACTAAGAGACACTGTGATAAATAGACATACCACAACAAAGCCAGCACGTGTTGCGAGTTCAAAAAGAGGTTTTAAAGGTGTAGCAGGATCTGGTCTTATTAATTTTGCTAAAAGTAAGAAAACAGGTGATAAGTCTTGCTCTGGTTCTAGTGGGTGAGATTTTTCTTCCAAGAAAGGTAAAGATAATTCAATTGGGTTGTCACCACTAGTAATACGTTAATCAGGATGAGAATACGTTAATTTGTTTATCATACGCTGTTCTAGGGTCGTTGAGAGTCATGTATACGAGTTTATTGTCCTTTGAAGTGAGTGCGTTCCTATAATTTTCTTAATTGTTTGAGAAGAAATTTTGACGTACGAAATTGTAAAGGTGCCAAGTTTTAGTTGGATAATTGTTTCATTACTTGGTTTTTCTATTGGTTTTATGATAGATACTGATACATTAGATGCACCAAACTCTATTGCACCTAGATTCTCTTCTTCTATTTTTACTACTACACGAGAAAGAAGTACATTGAGAATAATGTCACATTGATTCAAAACAGCGTTCTACAACAATAAAAAGTCAGAAAACAAGGTTTGGATTCAAAGTCGTACTGTTGGAACGTCAGGTTTACGTTTTGGTTCAGGAATATCTGGCCTACTTGCTAAGTAATAAAATCCTCGAAGGCATGACACTTTGAGTTACATTAGTGGTCACCAAGCTGAAGAAAAAAAAAAAAGAAAAAAGAATTCCAAATATACGATACTCGAGACTACTCTATTGAGGTTGGTTACGTACATAACATGCCAAGAGTTTTGACATTAAGTTCTATTTGACATAAACTAGCATTCAACGAAAGTTGAATAGCCAATATTTCAGCAAGAGAGCGTCGTTTCTGCATAATCTAAAGGAAAGAAAAAATAATTAATCACCTTGAATTAATTGGGAACATAAATTACGGTTTTGAGGACATACGTTCGCAGTTATAGGTACATCCTTCAATAACATTACTGCTTTTTCTTCTTTTTCATGCTGAGATTTTATAGATAGCGACATATTCATCGATAAAACTCGGAAATTCCAAACAAAGTCTTTATCTGTTCTTGAAAATTCTCTAGTGTCGTTCATAGATACTTCTTTCCAGTATTCATCTGTTGTAACAATATGAACATCACGAAGATCAAATATAAGCTCAGGAGGAGTCCTATAAGCCATTAGATGACTTTCTTTACGCGATATTTTATTAAAAACGTACCAAGCGCCTACAGATTCTGTTTTAAACTGACCAAGTGTGCGTTGATGAACGCAAACGTGTTTAATCTTTATTTCAATGCCATCTATAATTTTATCTATAAAGTTATGTCTTTTTCTATCACCACGCTCTTCTGATGCAATATCAGATGTACTAGTACGATTATAAGTAAAATTGTAAATGTACTGATTTTCGCTACGCGAAAGGAAAAAAAAAAACCACAAAGGCGTAAACATACTCAATAGGCTCAAAGCTATCCATTTTTTGAGTGTCAAACTTGACAGGTTCCCCAATTTCGAGTTCTAGCTTGTCTATGGATATAACCATTGCCTGTTGCGCGTCAGTTAATGGTGTATAATTAGTAATAGAGTACCTGAGACTTTATGCTGGTGAAGGGAACCTGGAAACAACTCGTTAAATACTGTTAAAGGAAGAGCTACACTACGGGTAGTATTGTATAACTGTGTAGAGCGTTTGGGGCAACTCCGCGTTACAAATGGGGCTCAAATTTGTAACCCGTTTGGAAAATCGTGTGGTATAGACGTACCTTCATACTAAGGCCGTATACGAAACCATTGGTTATACGTAAAAATGGTAAAGCAGAAGTGAGGTAATACTCGAAAGGAAGCGGATTTAGCTCTATAAATGATTAGTATACGCCACATGCTTTGTTTTGTGCCTATTTTCTCAATTACGCTTTCGCCCTTGAAGAATTTTAAATCGAACTTGGTCTCATTTCCTGAGTAGCCTAGCGCGTATGAGAACAGTACTAGTGGTACAGACATTGCGATTGGTTTCCGGAACCGGTACAAAATTACTGAACTACCTCCTTTGCGCCCACGTACCTAATAGGAAGTGCTCGAGGTATTTCCCCAAGAATTTAGTGACAAGGTAGTCCATCAGAGGCTATATTGCTTTTGTTGCTTCTAAGGGAACACGTAACAACTCGCACGCAGAATCTGAGGATAGTTGACTATTAATAATAGCCAGATTTTTACAGTTCGTATGATTTCATGTACCCACGTAAAGCGTTGGTACTAGTAAGTTACCAATTCGTGAAGCGACACAAAATGGTGCACAATGTAAGTGTAGGCGGATCTGCCAAAAACCGAAGTTGACTAAGCCACTGATAAAGTCTGCAACTGCAAAACAAAGGCAATAAAGCTAAGAGCAAGTTCGTTGAAGCTATAAATCTGTACAGTGAGGGCACATTAGTTTGGGTAACATGCGCGTTGCTAAAGAATGAGTTAAATAAGATGACAGCAATGAAATTTTGTACAAAAACCGTTCTGCGGCGTATACCCACGCTAATAAATACGACGAAGCACTTGCGGAGGCAGAAAAAGCAATTTCAGCTAAACCACAATGGTTTAACGGCTATTATCGCAGAGGCACGCAACTACAAAGCACTTGGAGTATAAAAACGTAACTATAATCGAATCTGTCTCAAAAAACATCTAGGTTTCGTTTTGATGTAAAATACAACGCTACAATAGAACAATTCAAGCTCTGTGCATCAAAAGACGCTTCAAACAAGGCAACACAAGACATGATATATGATCACGTGTCCTTGCCTCCAAAAGATGTACCACATTTTTTTCGTTATGTCACTAAAATGACACTTGACAACTTTGATAAAATCTAAAGTAAGTACTGTTGCACAATAGCCTTAGGTTTTCAATAATATAAATATATGGAGAAAGAATGATTTGTTATGTGATCTGATAGCTTTCATCGCTTCTCCGTTTAACAAGAAGTGATAAAACTGTACGCAGCGCTATTTCTACGCGTGTAGACTCAATAGGGGCACTATTGTAGTACATTCTTTTGCCATTCGAAAATGTGTTTGTATAGCAGTTCTAGCCTATGCACCGCATTCTCTAGTACGTTAACCGCCATAGTCGTTTTTAAACAAGCTTGCACGTATCCGTTTGTACTAGTTTTCACTGTGCATTCATGTCGTTTAAACCATTCTCTGACCGTTCCCAACTAATACAAATAATAAAAGTTGTCAAAAGGTTAGTATATAAGTGTACAGTCTCAGTACAAAGCGCTGTTGTGCGTTAAAACCGCTTACAATAATAATATCGGACTATTCACTTAAAATAGCGTTTCAACGCTAAAACATGCCGTATTCACTTTATCTACTAGCTGTTCGCTCGTATTCTATGTTATTTCACATAAAATTACGAGATTTGAGCGATGAGTTCCGCTTTTGGACTTTTTGGTTCTTTTTTTGTCCACAAATCGCAACTTACACAACACTCAAAGCATGTCACGCAACACCTTTGTTTGGCTCTACTTTGCTTCATAGCAATTGCTTCCGCTGCCCTCGTAGTTGAGGTACGTTTCATATCGATGTAGAAGCACTTTAAACGCAACAACGTTTACGTTGGTGATGCTTAGGCGCTAATGCAACTAAAAAAAAAAAACTTGTTTTTATTCCTTTAGCGAATTTGGATTAAAGAAAGCCTTTTTCTGGCTTTTCGGTCGTTAATTGTTGTATGTAGACTATTGAATGGCCTAAAGATAACGCTTGCGCAAGCGAAGAAGACGATGCTATTAAAGTCGTTCAATCGAAAGAATATGAATTCAACTGG
This sequence comes from Trichosphaerium sp. ATCC 40318, assembly GCA_038496445.1. NCBI lineage: Eukaryota > Discosea > Flabellinia > Trichosidae > Trichosphaerium > Trichosphaerium sp. ATCC 40318. The sequence goes on from JALMLS010000397.1 coordinate 277,625, forward strand.
TGTTATTCTATTGCTGATATGCCTTCTCCTTTGACGTTCTTTTATAACCAAGGAGGAAATGAAAAAAGATTTCAATCATTCAGATACGTTGACTGTCTATCCACTCCGAGAGATAAAGCAATTCTAAGAGGATACACTGGTAAACATTGTGAGTCTCACACTTACATACCTAATGTTGAAATACCGCTAAGTTGCGGCTTTTCTCTATATCCATATGGTGTTAGAACGACTTGCAATGATACAAATCATAACCCTGTACGCGGAAGATTAACACAAAAAGCTTGTTTTTTCGATCAATTTTCTTGTGGACACTTTACTTACATAGTTTTAGAGTCGATTTACCTATTTCAAGTCTGACAGGGCAGTTATCGAATCGTTCAGCGATAATGATAAATGCTCAGGTGACGCATCTCTTGTTCTTGAGGAGCCATCTGAAGCAGCAAGTAACTTTACTTGTCACACGGTATGTTCATCATTGTATTCTTTTTTGTCCTTTTATTGTTATGCTTATGTACTAAATCGTGTGCTTTAGGGCTCTTTTAACTTCAATGATCCATCTGTTCTAGAATCTTACCCACTGAGTACTTGTCTCGAAACTACCACCGGCTACTATAAAACAACATACTCTACTCGGTTTTTGTGCTTAGAAAGATTAACAGGCATTCCTATTAAACCTATTGTTCCTGCTGCTCCTGTTGCTCCCATTGCTCCTATTGCACCACAAACAACTGTACCACCTACAACTGACGCACCAACACAGTGGATTACACCAACTGAAATACCTGGTGCTCCTACTGATGGTAGAGGCGGAAGCGTTGTAAATTCACCAACAGAAGCTCCAGAAGATGAAGGCACTGGTAAGTAACATTTAATTTTACCCAGAAATTGGAAACAATTTTTGTTCTGACTTTTTTTGTTCGCAACAGATTTGTTGACATACATTGCTATCGGTGTTGGTGCTTTTGCTTTAATTCTTGCTATCGTTGCTTTGATTCTTGTATTTGTTCGTGGAGGCAGTAGCAGTGCTGACTCTTACACTCGTGCTAGTTAAATAATACAACGTAAGACACAAGTTTTTGACCAACAAAAAAATTGTATATCCTGTTGTGTAACAAGGTGTTGTAACTTACAATACTAATAAATGGGGTAAATTACAATAACCACTGTATTACTGGCAAGCTTAAGACTCCAAAAGAGACAACAAACAGACTTCATCCGCACAAGCAGCCCTTAATTTGTAGCACTTTTTAGCTCACAATTGAACTTAACGAAATAGTAACCCCTCGTTGTACAGTACGTCTTGACATTGAGCAATCGAAGAAGATTTTTATGATACATATCGTAATTCTATCAAAGAAAATGTTAATGCTATTCATCAACTGCTTAGAGAAAAATTCTCTATATGGTCTGTGCCTACCAAGGCCCGTATACCTTTGTATGTTATGTTGTTGCACTGGAAGATGTGTACAAACTGGTCTTTATTATGGTTTTTTTTCAGGTTCCCGAAACTGATGTTTATTGTTCACGTTTCTTTAATGCTCCTGCACAGCACCCACTCCATAACAGAGTACAAACCTATTTGCTACCATAAAATCTGGATTCGCTTCTTGATTGGCCTTCAAAAGTCTTCCTTGTCCTTCTCGTAGTTTATCATTGCTAGCGCTGTAAGAGAGCTACCTGCTGCAACAGTAGATAACATTAAGATCTACATGTATCAAAAGGGTATCAGAACAGGAGACCTTCAGTTACTTTTTGGCGTACACTTAATTTATTCGCTGCGAATTGCCCTTTAAATAGCAGTTTACTCAAATAGAAGTAACGCCAAGTCGACACGCCGAGCAATAATTGCCCACAACCTGTTGTATTGTTAAATAAACGCCTGGCGAGTACAATGTGCTATCAATTACGCACAAACAAGGAAGTAGGGAGCTATTTCGTCAAAAGCGTTTAAATAACTGTTCAAAAGGTGTCTGGGTTGCTTTTTAGCCGTTTTAGAAGTTATAGCCATGACATCTTGGGTACGAGCAGCTACTGTGCGTTTGTATTCGCTCAGGCCCACACCAAGCCCGAAAATAACAAAGCTAGTGCGAACCCACGCTAAGTACGTTCTTTCAAGCGCAAGTTGGTCCCTAGCTGTCGATCCAGTATTCTTTACTTCAACTTCTGGCCCACACCTCCGAGCAGCTTTAACCACCGCATTTAACGTTATTCTACGCCACATTTTATGAGGCTAACTTAACAATATCACTTTAAGCAATTACCTAAACTCAACAACAACTGCCGGACAAACAATTTATTCCGTTGCGAAGATAACACCTTGGTTTACTTTTTATTAGGACAGGCACAGTTTGCATCAACACGTTTAGAACTGGATTGGTTTCCAGTGGAACGATGTTTTCCTAGTACCCACAAGAGGTGGCTAACCAATGCAGTCCAACCAGATTGGTGCCTAGTAGGTGTCAAAATTTTGACACATTGTTTTAAGAAAAAAGTAGGAAGAACTAGAATTCTTATTTGATTGAAAAAGTTGGGCTTACTCTGCTCCTAAACCACGTCCAGTATCTCCATGGAAGTGCTCATAGTAGTTTACGAGGTAGTCCCAGTGTTTCTTGTTGAATACTTCAGGGTCATTCAGGTGACAAGGGCGTAAGCCGTTAAGTTCCTTTGACGGCAAAAATGAGGCTACAGCACGCTCACAAATGAGATCCTATTGTATAAATTATTACTAAATTGTTTTTTATGAAATCAAATAATACGCACAGCAATGTGGGCGAGGTTCTTTTGTTCTCCAGAACCTGTTGGGAATTCCATTGTAAATTCTTCGCCAAAAAACCTTTTTGACTTTGTTAGAACACACTGACGTAAACAATTGTAATTTTGTACTTATTATAACGTCTTATAGCGGTTACTACAAGACTCATCACCGGGAACCATATTGGTCCACGCCAGTTTGAGTTACCACCAAACATAGAGCTATCAGACTCTCCTAATAATTTTTGAGGTTTATTTTTCTTCAAGGGGATGCGAAAATATGCTCGCGTACCTGGTGTATATTTGAGAGTATACGTTTTACCATCGTCCAATGTCAATGACTATTGAATAATAAATAAGATTCGAAAAACGCAGTTGAAGAGGAAGCATAGTATACGCACAAAAGGTTCATCTTTGTATTTCCTCGAAATAGATCTTATGCCATACTTAGATAAGAATTCATTCTCATCGAATAGGTATCCCTACACATAAAAAATAAAGTTAGACCATGTGTCAATATTTCAAGCAACGAGTGAGATCTGGCAAAAGCAACAAATAGAAAAAGTAGAAAAACACGCACGAAAACGCTCTTGATCTTGTCTTGTGAAGTTACGGCCACCAAGTATTTACCCTTTTCACTTCCAGGAGCCTCAGGTAAGAAAGTGATATGCTGACTTACGTCTATAAAAAATAGTTAGATTCAGAAAGAAGTAACCACGAAAAGTTTAAGTTGTTTTGTTGATTGTTTGTTTTCAGCAACAAAAAACGCACCAGGACGATACTTCATGAACCATTTCATGCGCTTAGCGAATCCAGGTAGCTTTTCAAGAGTGGTAGTCTTAATTATATTGACAGCACACAACGGTATCAATCCAACCATTGAACGAATTCTAAGTGGTATCTTCTTTCCAGCAGCCTTCAATTGATCATAGTAGAATCCATCAACTTTATCCTGAGGACGAGCAGTTAACAAAACTGTGTCATGAACAAGGTTGAAAAACAAGATAATACATACCCAAAGACCAGTACCACCAACTGTATTCATCGCATCGATGATTTGAACTGAGTTAAGTTAGTCAACAAAACTGAACAATTTTTTTGAAAAAAAAGTTCTATTCGAGTACCAAAGTGTTCAAAGAACTTTGAAGCAATATCTTCCATAGCTGGAATATGTAATGCTAGTTCCAAAGCAATATTAAGCATGTTCGAGCAAAAGAAAGCCATCCAAGCGGTACCTAAACGAAACTGTTAAAAAGCCGATTATTGGAATCTCAAAGTAATATTATTGTGTACCATCAGCTTGCTCCAAGTTCTTCATTTTTGAGCGATCAAAAATTGAAATATTATCCAATCCTAGAAGAAAATTAATAATTAATTTCAAGTTTGTGTAATCTCGCCTGTGTGGCAGAACCTTTTTGGACAAAAAAAAACAAGTACACGAAAATGCATCATGTGCTTTTGAGTGTGTAAGTTTTTTACTACGCACCCAAGAATCCTCCTGAGAATATATTGTTTCCTTCTGCGTCCTTGCGGTTAACCCACCAAGTGAAATTCAACATGAGTTTAGTAAAGCATCTCATCAAAAAGTCATGATCATTTGCTCCAGTCATTTGGTAAACCTTCCAGCAAGCCTATAACATATCATCAGTACTTTAAACACTTATGAGATATAAAATCTATGCGTACCCAAGCGTGAACAGGAGGGTTTACATCAGAAAGATTAAATTCATACGCTGGCATAGCACCGTTAGGGTGCATGTACCATTCACGTAAAAATAAGATGAGTTGTGCTTTAGCAAAGAAAGGATCAACGTGAGCAAAAGGAATCATATGGAATGCTAAATCCCAAACGGCATACCAAGGGTATCTATTGATAAGATTAATTTAACACTGGATTCATAGTTACAAACAAAAGAGAAATCAGAAAAAAAAATCCAAGAAAAAACGCACTCCCACTTGTCTGGCATAGATACAATATCGCGATTGTATAAATGCTTCCAATCAACGTTTCTACCTTGATAACGCGAATCAGGTGGCTTTGGCTGGTTTTCATCACCCTTAGGAAAAGTTAGTTTCGTGTAGAAAGCTAGTGAGTTTTCTTCGTACCTCAAGCCAATCTTTTACAATGTAGTGAAAGAATTGTTTACTCCATAACAGAGAAGCAAACGATTGTCTGCTTACGTTCTTTTCTTCATCAGACAGATTGCTTGGGATGATTTTATCATAAAACTCATTGCCCTCTTTGACACGCAAATCCCAAAATTTATCAAAGTTTTCTGAACAAAAACTGGTTTTAGAACACCAAAGTCTTCTTTTACAATTTCTCGAGTTTATCCGTACCAAAGGCGTCTGATTCAGGTAATGTTTCGGAACCTTTCATTGCGAGCCTGAATTTGTATTCCTTTGAACCACCAGCCTTGATAACATCGTTATAGTATGGTGAACATTTTGTTCCGTATTGTTTTGGATTGACTTTATCTTTTTGTCCATTTACCTATCCTCTGATTAATAAAATGATTTTATCTATTGTAGTTCATACCACATAGTCATGGAATCCATCTTTAGTGTATCTACCATAGTTTTCACCATTGTATAGTTTCTTAAAGTTGGTCTCATTCTCAGTAAAAAGCCATTCTTTTGGTTTTTCTTCAGCGTAGAAGAAAAAATCTTCAAGTGCTTCATGTGTGCCTTCCACAACGCCATCTGTAATACAGTAAGTCAAAATGTACTAACATACTTAAAAGGTTTGATAGAACTAAAAAAAAACTACGTAGTAAACTGTGAAATGAATACAACAGCAACACGTGTTGTTCGGAAAAAAGCTTTCAAAAAAAAAAAGTATCAGTCAATCGAACCTTCGAAGTACAATCTTGGCTTAGTCCAACAAGCTTCGTGTTTACATCCCCATACCCAAGTGTTTCTAAAGTATACGTCAGAGATGTCTCAATTGCCGAAAAATCATAGTGACATTGTCTTGTTTACCTGTACCACAAAGTAGGCAAGAAATGAATTGGTTTATCTTCAGGTCCACGATTATGAATTGTAACCTTAATCAAAAGATCGTTATCATCTGCTTTGGCATATTCTGCAAATATATCAAAGTAACGGTCTTCAGCGAATACACCTTTCAAAAGATATGTGAGAAGGAAAACAAGAAATTTTTGTTTGGTTTACCTGTATCAGTGACTTCGTATTCTGGGTCTAATCTTGATCTACGTGCATTCTCATTAACAAGATCAGCGTAAGGAAACTCTGCTTGAGGGTATTTATATAGACCCTTCATGTATGAATGTGTAGGTGTTGAATCTAGGTACCACCATTTCTACGAAAATTAATTAACAAATAGAACAAGGTTACAGGCCCTTCTCTGTTTAGAAAAGCACAATAGCACTATTTATAGCGCCTCTATGGGGTTTTATATAGATATAAATCACCCAAAGAGATGAGTCGTTTTATAAATTAGATTGTGGTTTTTTCTGAAAGCTACATACGTCTTTTGGGTCTTCTCCGTGGTTACCCTCTGGGCCTGTGAGACCAAACATACGTTCCTACATACACGTTTTAGAAAAAGTCTTAAAAACACTCGTGCACAAGCGTCAAAATGTAAAAGGCACCTTTAAAATAGGATCTTTCTCGTTCCAAACCGATAATGCGAAACAAAGCCTGCATTGGCGATCAGTTATACCTAAAAGTGATCAATTGTTAGTTATCATCACTTAACGGCAACGCTATGGCGGTATCGAACGTATTTGTTGCTGCTACGACGTTTTCTTTATCCGACGTTAACGTACCGAGCATTCCGTCCTCTCCCCATCTATACGCGCGGCTCCGCGAGTGTTCGTGGGGGAAACTATCCCACGAATTACCATCGGCGCTGTAGTCCTCTCTAACGGTCGACCACTGCCTCTCAGACAAGTACGGACCTACAACAATGTTATTGTTGAATCATTAAACTGCCTACCCCATCGTTTCCAATTTTTTGACCTTTCTTCGCTCTCTTGAAGACGAATTTCCTCTTGAGTTAGCTCTGCCATGGTTTGCTCAAAGTGAGTGAATTAGCGACTGTATTAAGTTCAGATACAACTTATCACATTTCTCCGTATGTCTTGATATTAACAGTTCTTAAATAACATCTTCTAGTTACGTTTTGTAACAGAAAGGCACTTTCAGAGTTTTGTTATTAAACAAAGATATTTTTTTCGGTTCTTGTGGACAAAATTGGGTTTGTCTTTTATTCATTGTTTAACATCATAAACAGAAACTCTACCGGATAAAGTATTGGCCGGATTCCGTTCTGTTTTCAAAATTGACGACTTTTTGGGTAAATATTATTCCGTATTCACGCTTCCTTGACGTTGGTTACATAGATTACGTGGAATTTAATTGAACTACCTCGTTGCCTTTATTTTACACTCATCACTTGTTTTATTTCTAAATTATGGTTAAGAATCTTTCAAGAAACAAAACAAGGAGCTGGAGCATTAGTTCTTGTTTTTTTTTTAATTGAAAGATAGGTGCTTAAGCCCAAACTTAAACTGCGTTGATAGAAATATAAAGCTTGTTTAAATGTGGTGTTGATTTATTAAAATTCATCACTTGTTTGTTCTAGTCTCCTTTGCGAAATGTAGTGCAAACCCAGTGGTAATCGTACTTGGCTTCACTTATACGTGCACGAAACAATCAGCGCCAATTGGGTAGCACAAAAAAACAAGTCAAGTTGCTATTACATGCAGTGTCGGGATTCCAGCAAAACTATTACACATTAGCAAAATTGTTGCCTTAACTAAGCACCATACTCTCTAGAAGCTAGTTTGGTTAAGCGTTGGCAAAATAATTACGGAATGGGTAATTTGTACAAACGACTGGGTTTTACTTTTGCAACTTCAAAGTATTCAACTCTTTTGTAACAAGCAGTCACTATTCAATCAAACTGGTTGTTAAATTTTTTTTATTGTTAGTTCTTAACTGGTGTGATGCTTGTACTGAATATACTCTTTTCTTACATATACACTGTTGTACCTTTTAAAGCGTTTGCACCTTCTTTTGTTACTAAAGTATGAAAGGCGTAAAGATATGTTGCCCCCAGTTCTTTAATGCCTTCATCAGTTACTGAAGTTTTACTGAGGTCAATAGTATGAACTCCGGCAAGTGCTTTAACACCTTCATCAGTTACTGAGGTGTAACTGAGGTGAATAGTATGAACTCCAGCAAGTGCTTTAATACCTTCATCTGTAACTGGAGTGTTATTGAGGATAATAGTATGAACTCCGGCAAGTGCTTTAATACCTTCATCTGTTATATTCTTGCATTCAGACAGGTCTATCTCATAAACACCATTTAGTGCTGTAATGCCTTCATCAGTTACTGAAGTTTTATTAAGGATAATGGTATGAACTCCAGCAAGTGCCTTAATACCTTCATCTGTCACATTCTTGCAATGATAAAGATGTATCTCATGTACGCCCTTGAGTGCTTTTATGCCTTCATCAGTTACTGAAGTGCTACTGAGGTGAATAGTATGAACTCCAGCAAGTGCTTTGACACCTTTATCTGTTATGTTCTTACATAAATAAAGGCTTATGTCATGAACGCCTTTGAGTGATTTAATGCCTTCATCAGTTACTGAAGTTCTATCAAGGGAAATAGTATGAATTCCGGCAAGCGCTTTAACACCTTCATCAGTTACTGAGGTGTAATTGAGGATAACGGTATGAACTCCAGCAAGTGCTTTAACGCCTTCATCAGTAACTGAAGTGAAACTGAGGCGAATAGCATGAACTCCAGCAAGTGCTATGACACCTTTATCTGTTATGTTCTTACATGAATAAAGACTTATGTCATGAACGCCTTTAAGTGCTTTAATGCCTTCATCAGTTACTGAAGTTCTATCAAGGGAAATAGTATGAACTCCGGCAAGTGCTTTGACACCTTCGTCTGATACTGATGTGTCTAAAAGATAAAGCGTGTGAACACCAGCAAACTGTTTCATGATGCTGTTTTCAAAACCTAGTCCTCTAAGGGTGATTTTTGTGTTTTTCAGAGTACCAGCGTGTTTTAATGCTGATTTTGCTTGAGTTAGCGTTCTAATCGTAATAGCATGGTATCCAATAATATCATGAATAATAGAAGCAAAGAAACGACAGGTTTGACAAGCTGCAAATCGCGATTTGGTTGTTTTACGCAAGATGTACGCTACTATTTCTGTGGGAAGGCGCAATAAATTCATGTCTACTCTTAGGGGATATCTAGTAAATGTTACTCCGCTGAGTCAATATTTTTCTCTACCGTCACAAAAAACGTAAGAAAATTGGTACAACTTGTAAGGTTCTTTGGAGGAACAACAACAGTTGATAGTAAGTTACAAGCTGTTTATTAAGCACAAATTCAAGTTTGTCTTGTGATACATCTGGCACAACTTAGTTGTAAAAACTACATGCGGATTATTTATTTAGAATATTTCTTGTATACATACAACCACATTACTGATCGGTCACAAATGCGTGTGGATTTATATTCTTTTTCAAGAAGGTAGTAAGCGTACTCTTGTACACTTGAGGGTATGTTCGAAAATGGTTAACATGATTAGAATCTTCGAAACATATATGACTCACATCTATCTCATATTCGACTTCTTGGTAGTTATGAAACTTCTGAACATGTTTCCAGTCAACAATAGCGTCTTTTTTTGAGTACAAGTAGAGTTGTGGACATCCAATCATTGCAAGCTGAAAAGAAACAAGTAAGTATCAAAAAAAAAAAAAAAACACGTGTTCAAACAAACTTGGTTGATAGCTACGTACAATTGTATTAAACTTCTCAAATAAGTGATTTTCATAGTGTGAGATCCATCGTAGACTTTGTAATGGTACAAGGCGTATAATAAGAGAAAGAAGGGAGCGAGTCGCAGACAGTATTTTAAATATCAGTGACACAACTAAACGTGTGTACCAAGGCATGCCCTCACTAAACGCTCTGATGGCCTCATTTATTGTACCACTTATAGGTGCACTGTCAATAGTGATGGCTTTTATTCTCTTAAAGAACGCTACAAGGCGCTAAAAAAAGCATCAACAAAAGTCTGTTTTGGATTTTTTTTTGCTGAAATAAAATACCTTATCACGTTCTTTCTCCTGCCACATGTTCTTGAGTTGAAGCATACCAGCCCCAGAAAAGATGTGTACTATACAGATTAGAGTTTGAAAGCGCCAATAGTACTCTTTAAAAGGAATTCTGTTTAAACAAACATACAAGCTATAGGAGCATTAGGTTGCGCTTCCATTTGCGCGAAAACACGCTGTTTTAAGTCGTTAAGTAGCGGTGTGTTCCCATACGCCTTAAACTACGATAAAACTTGTTAGATTGCTTTCATACGCGTAGAATATCCATTACATGTGATGATTCGGTGACATAACCAGCTTGTTGGTAAAACTCATTATACCGCCTCAAATACCGTGGTTTACTACAGGAGAAGCGTGTTAGGTATATACCTCAACTAGTTGAACTTGTTGAATGCATGTGCTACCTTCTAAGCCAACCAAGAATTACTGCAATCTTTGCTCCGTCTGCGTTCGGTGTGCTACTCATTCCAAAAGGCTTTTATGATGTAAATAGTTTGCCCGATTGTGACTTTCCATGACTTGTAGAAATTTCATGCCAATTTTAGTGAGGTGCAACACAAGCTCTTAATATATTATTTGAAGTACCTCTGCAAGAGTATATTCATATTTATTCTTCTAGCAACATCATTAAGTTTGGCATGAAGTTGTGCTTTGTAATGCAATATGTGAGGTAATATTAAGCTGTGTGCAGACGAGACGAAAGCGCTTTGTTTCAACATGAATTCATTTTGATTTTTTTGTCAAGAGCGAAACGTGGCTTCGCAAACAATAGCCTTCGCAAAAAATAAATAACTTATTAATACACTTGAGATGCATACATCATGCACCGTCTTTTTTACTCGCATGTTCAAAACTAGCTACTTGCAGTATTTCGCGTAGTTCACATGCGGACCATCTCTCTTTATTTATCCGAACAAAATTTTTTGAATATGTGTATCTCCGTGTTTTGCTATTCATAGAATGTTGTACCTACGACATTTTGACCAAATAGCTTCATCGTAATCTCGTAAAATGTGCATCCAAAAACCTTAATTTTCTGACTGTTAGGGGAACATAAAATAATGATTATTATAACGACATAACGACATAACTACCACTTGGTCTGAATTTAAACCTACGAGTAATACAAGATACAAAAAATGACACAATATCACGTGATAAATCGCATCTTGATTGCGCACAAAACTGTTTCTCACACAACGTGCCGCACACACACACTGCTGCGCAAATACTACAAAAATAACAGCGAAGAGCACAACCTCTTCTGTTTTAAACCAATCAAGCGCGTCTGTATTTAGAAGATATGGCAGAGAAAAGTCCTGAAGTGCCTAAAAGCCATAAAACTGCTACGGAGTTTCGTCACTACCAAAGGGAGGAACATGACCATATTCCGTAACTACATTTTTTTTCTTTTTTTTTTGCCTAATTTTTCAAAGGAGACAAAGAGAAGGCAATGTACTCTCTCCTGAACAGGTTCGCGTATAAGAGTTTTACTGTATGTATCTAAATATATGATAGTATCGGCGTGGTATCATGGCATACAATGCTGCTCAATATTGGATACAAGAACATCGTGTCACACAACAACAAAACGAATCAAATGAATAAAAAAAAAAGTTTATTTCAAACAAAATGGTTTACTTTTTCCTGAACCCTCCAATTACAAACGCAGCAACGGTCATTGGAAACCCTTCTTCTATTATCCAGTCGCTTTTTTCAAATACGCAACCGGTAGTAGCTGGTCTTAGAACATTACCTTCCTTGACAAAACCATCGGAAGAAGAAAGAAGATAGAACGTAGTATCAGTTACGAATACCTTGCGATTAGAGATCTCATTTCGAATCTGACCCTTCTCAAGCTTAACCCCGCCATCCGTCTTGTATCTATCCTTGATAAAGGAACCTTCAAGCGAGTACTGAGGAGTATCTCTCGCTTCCAGGATGCCGCAAAAGAAATTCTTTCCTCCTTTGTTGAAGTAGACGAATCCGTCAGTGTTACCGCCAGAACGGCGATACAGCTTAACTCCTTTCAAAGCCTTCGATCTAGCAGAAGCATCCGCACGTTGTTTCTTAACCATGTCGGCAGGACTGATTGTCTTGTACTTCTCAAGCATACCAATGACGTTTTTTAATTCTTCGACGCCTGATTGGTCGTCGAAGTTAAGTGAGAAAGTGCCGACTGCTAGCGGTTCTTTCGCGTTCTCGGAGGTAAAAGTCATCTCAACAGGTACTACACCTGTTTTACCACATTCTAGGATACCTTTACAAAAAGCCAAGTTCTTTTGCGCATTCTCGTATTGATTTTGAAGAAAAATCATGTCTGAGATTATTTCTAGGACTACCTAACATGTGTGTAAGTAATGTAACATACTAGAAGAAAAAAAGAAGATGACATTTCGTGATAGTGAGTTCTTTTTTGACAAAGTAAGACTGCATTAAATTAACTTCAGTGAAAAGTTGTAAAAATTCTTAGCAATACCCGTTAAAGGTTAAAACGATTGTAAGCTAGTTTTGGGAACTTTTTCTGTATCTACTACGCACCACAGGTGATTCTGCGTCATTTCCAGCGTCAAATCTGTTGATTAACACCAAATCGTCGCCAACACGCGCTTCAAGTCGTATTTCTTTGTCAGTGGTGAGAGTATTGAGCGGTCCTTTCAAAAAGGCAATCGCGAATATTGGTCCACCGAGTGTAAACGTATGAATACCGTCTGCCTCTCCAGGCTTGAAAGCGCTACTGTCTGGACCGAAAAACATTCTTCCTAACCATTCTTGTGCCATTTTTGTAGTATAGTACTTTTTGTAGAGTATAGGTGGTGTTGTTCGTTGTAGATCACTGTAAAGTTATTGATTACCAGAGTTTAGTAACATCGGGCTAAGGTTAAGTCTGGAAAGGCAAAAATGGAAAGTTCATTTGTACCATTAAAATTTTTTTCATGATTTTTTTTCTGTGTTCATGCCGAGCAATTGTGTTTGCACAAACTATTGCGAATATAGTAAGTACTATATTTATACCGCTGTATTGTACCTCTGAACTCGATCAATCGAAAGATTTGCTTTCATCGTCCAACTAACATCAAAAAATCCATAAAATAGAAAAGATTTTGTTTATTTTGGTAGGCGGCTCTGTTAGGCGAAACCGGTGCGAAGAGTACTTTTAAGTTGTTAGGGTGACCGCAGTGATACGTTTGACGCGTATCAAGCTGTGGATTTACGTCAGTAGGCGTACCTTTTTAATTTCTTTTGGATTAACGTTATCAGTGTTAAACTCAGATCCCTTAATGGCAAACAGCAGGATTACCAAAAGCAATGTTCGCAATGTTCACACAAAAAAACTCCAACAAGTTTTAAGGTTATTCTGTTCTAGTTTCCTCAGTAACACGCTCCGTTACGCACATCGGTTTGTATTTTCCATATTCTAAATCTACACGCGTTTGAATAAAATCCTGCCTCCTTCCAAATCGCTGTGATTGTGTTTGCTCGTGTAAGTTTTGTTCGTGTTTTTGCCAAGTCACATGACGCTATCAAAAAAGAACAAGCGCTAGTACGTGAATGAAAATCTTACAAATCATGCGTATGGTATTAATGTACGTTCGATAAGCACTTGCTAAACTAACAAACAAACCTTCTTTAAGAATTGTAATATCGGCCTATTTTGCGCATTGCTTCGCTGCTGACGCGTCTATGACTCTACCACAGGAGACACAGGGCCAAACTATAAATTATAGTTTGCTTGGTAATGACAGCTTTTTGGGTTATCATGAGCACGTGACGCTTATCGTTTTTGTGTCGGGCCGTTTTTTTCTAATAGTTATGGTAAGGTCGACCTTTTCTTATGACGAGAATATAATTAAGGGCCTCCTTGGCAATGAAAAGTCATTTAGAATAGATGAGATGTATATACAACCAAGTGAAACGTTAGAGAGCTTCAATATTTCATATCTGGAGGTAGCATTTAACTCGTTTATTCTGTACCTACTCAACTTATTGTAAGATTTACGCTGGGTACAGTATTCTTGGTGGTGGGCAACAACAACCGCCTATAGCTAGTAAGTGTTTTAATATGTAAATGTCAATGTGCACTAACCGACTAAGATGAGACTTTATTGTTCAAAGGTCGATTTGAGGGGAAAGGCGCAGAAAGTGGCGAGTGGGTGCCTTTTGGTACGTCTATAATATCGTTTTATGAGGCGTAATTTTATTCAGGTTTATCGAACTCTTTTGAGTACAATGTCGATGTTGACAAAGAGCTAATATTTAAGCTTCGTCGTTGTGGTGGCACCACTGGATGGAATGCAGGTGTTCGTTCTTATACTACGCATTTTGGTGACGCGCATATGATAATGTGCTCAGGCGACACATGTGAAAATGATTGCGTTAAGAGTGGTTCATGTACCTGTGGCCTTCACTTATTACAAGCCCCACTGATCAAACTTGAAACTTTGGCAGAAAGAAATCTCACGTGCGACTATTTCACATCAAGTTGTACGTGTTCAGTTGGTCTAACAACAATAAGTACTTTGTCTTTTTTTAATTATTCTTGTCACAGCGTTTGACACCCCTATTAAGAACCCTTTGCAACCTTATTCCCAGATATGCGCTCTATGTCAATTAGCTAACTACACCTCATTCAATATTCCCAATTCTATACTTGGTCAATCTGTTCACTCTAGAGAAATTGAAATCCAATATGATTCAAACTCTTGTGCGTACTCTTGTAGTTTGGTTTTTTTGCTCAATCTAGTTAGTTGCTTTTTGCACGTCACTACCGCTTGTCGAACAAGACGAGATAACACTTGAAATTGATGCATTTGTACGTAATCGAAAGTTCGCTTTAAACCAATCGTTTCCATACATTGCAAACGAAACAAATATCACCTTTTGTACGTATTCCCTTTTGGTCACTCTCGTTCTTACTTTGGTAGCTTGTGAGCACTACGAATGTATAAATGGAACTGTTGTGATACGGAGTAATGTTACAGTACATAATGTCTCGATACAAGCACCTATTTTATTAATAGAAAACTTTACTGTTCTATCAAGTAGGCGATAATTTGTCCGCTTCATATTCTTAACTCTCGTAGGTCTGTCACTCTCAGAAGGTATCTCCGTTGAAGTGAATGGATGCATAACAGTAAATGGAACTGTATCAATAGAACCAAACAGTCAACGTCTCCGAAACGAGACAAGTATTCATTTTGGATGCGAAAATGTACTGTTAAAGAATCTCTTTTTTTTTTCTCACTTTTTTTTCAACTAGGGACTCCTTGATGCTGTGAAAGCAAGTGCAGCAAGTTTAGGACAGATTGACTGTGTGTCTGAAAGAGTAATAACTCATATGAAACAAGATCACGGAAACGCAGAGCTTCTTTTCGGCATGCCTAGGGAGATCTCATGTTTAGACGCGAAAACTGTTGTAATCACTTGGATTTTGCCTTCAGTTTGCGCAGTTATCATTGTCGTCGTTGTAACAACGGCGCTTATTTTGTGGCGTGCGAAAAAGAAAGTGTCGTCTATGCAGTTACGAGTGAACGCAGACAATAAACTCTGCGCGAAAATAAGTGCTGTTGAGCTGACACCAAGTCATCTTGGCTTGTAATGCTGTAATAATAACTTTTTCTGTAAAACCGCTGTTTTCATAGTATACTACTGACTGTCAGCAATTCTAGACTTACATATCTCCGCTACTACAGAAATTACCCGCTAATTGTTGTGAATAGGCTGAGAATTAGTCGCAAAACAAATCTAGTACGTCTGTGGTCTTGAACTGACAGTTCATTCTCACCTGTTCACTCTTAAACAGCCAGATATCACTAACAAACCACTTTTTACAACATGGCAGAAACACATTTTGACTACTTAGTATTGGGCGCCGGTTCCGGTGGTGTTGCAAGCGCAAGGAGAGCTGCATCGTATGGCGCGAAGGTAGCAATTATTGAAAAGGCTCGCCTCGGAGGTACGAAGGCTTACATTTTCTATTATTTACTTTCACCGTTAACGCCTATAATAGGTACTTGTGTGAATGTTGGGTGCGTACCGAAGAAGATTATGTGGGCTTGTGCATCTGTAGCCGAAGCTCTTCACGACGCCAACGACTACGGTCACAAAATCACCAATAACGTTCGTGAGCTAAATAGCAAAGTATTAAAGCTTAACTTTTTTGTTCAGGGTTTTGACTGGCCTAAAATCAAGCAAAGCCGTGACGCTCACATTAAAAAGCTAAACGTAAGTAGACTAATATTTCTTTTATCGTCAACACACGTTTTCTCATTCTTATCTTTTAGGGCATTTATGCTAGACTCCTAAAGAACTCTGGATGTACCCTCATCCGTGGTACAGGTAAATTCGTTGGCGCAAAAAAGATTGAAGTCACTGACGCCGAAGTACGTGAAAAATAAGAAAAAAAAAAATTTGTGTTGGATTTTTCCTTCGGTTTGTTACCTTCCAAAATACGCCAACTGACTCTTTTTGTAGGGCAAAAAAGCAGTGTATTCTGGTGATAACATCTTGATTGCTGTTGGTGGAGCACCAATCATTCCAAGTGTACCTGGTGCAGGTATGATAAACTTCACAAGAAACCTGTTTTAAAGACTTCAAATAACGATTTTTCTAGAGCATGGTATTGACTCTGATGGCTTCTTTGAGCTTGAAGACCTTCCAAAGAAGGCTGTAGTAGTCGGTGCAGGGTATATTAATTTTTTTGGTTAACGGTCTACAAAAATAACACTAACTGTCCCTTTTAGTTACATTGCCGTTGAACTTACTGGTATTTTCAACGCCCTTGGATCTGATACCCACCTATTAATCCGCCGTAAAACTTTCTTGCGATCTTTCGAGCCAATGCTCTCTGAGGCACTTATGACTGAAATGGAAGGCTCTGGTACGCGATATATCTAACGAAAAGTCCCTTATAACGCTCTGTAGGTGTTAACGTACACAAAGAGACTGAAATCAAGTCTGTCACAAAGAACTCTAATGGTCTTCTTGACATTGAGTGTAAAAACGGCAGTAAAATCGACGGTGTTGACTGCTTGTTGTGGGCTATTGGTAGAAAACCTATCACTGGTTGCATTGACCTTAAAGCAGCTGGTGTAGAAACAAACAAACACGGTAAGTCGCCAGTTAACCGCCAAGACGGTTTTTCTTTTATAGTTGGCGTACGCCTTTGCTAATGCTTTTAACAGGCTATATTCCAACTGGAAAATACGAAGAGACTAATGTCAAGGATGTATACGCTTTGGGTGATGTAAACGGCAAAGTTCAAGTGAGTTTTTCGGGTTTTTTTTTGCTCTACTCTACAAGTTTGTCTAAATTGCTTTTTTAGTTGACGCCTGTCGCTGTTGCTGCCGGTAGACGCCTTGCAGAACGTCTTTTCAACGGTGATCTCGATTGCCACCTCAACTATGATTTAATTCCATCTGTTATCTTCTCCCATCCTCCAATTGGTTCAGTAGGGCTATCAGAGGTAGATGCCATCGCCAAACACGGTAAGTGATAGACTTTAGTTCGCCAAAAGGCTGAATCTCTGAAACTCGTCTGTTTTTACTTGTGACTGACGTTTAGTCTAGGTGAAAAGCATATCAAAGTCTACAAAGCCAGTTTCACTGGTTTGTATCACTCTGTAACTACCAGAAAGTCTAAAACATCTATCAAGCTCGTATGCTTGGGTAAAGAAGAAAGAGTTATTGGTCTTCATATTATCGGTACTGGTGCTGATGAAATGTTGCAGGTATGACATTGTGTACTCAATTTGATACGAACCTCAAGAAATTGGGTTGTCCCTTTGCAAGAGTGCTTTCAGCGCTTTTTTTTTTGGATAAAACTTTTTGTTTCTTATGCTCTTTTTTCAGGGTTTTGGCGTTGCTATTAAGATGGGTGCTACAAAACGTGATTTCGACAATACTGTTGCTATTCATCCTACTGCTGCTGAGGAAGTTGTAACACTCAAGTAGATGATTGAATAATTATTACACTTAAATGTTCAAATAAAACACTTGTGTTCCTTATTTCTTTCACAAAGGGACTTTTCTATTGCGAAAGAATTTGTAACACTGCTAGTTGCAGTTGACCTGAAATAACCTATTTCAATTTAGCGTTAAGCTACTTTGCAAAAGGTAATTTGCAATTAGTAGCGAGCACGTGACTTTCTGCTACTACCATCACACAAAGTACTTCACAGGGATAAATCAATAAGCTAGCTTGTATACTCTAGTGGGGTTACCTGCTCACAAAACTAGCTTTAGTACTAACATAAAATAGCGTTATTTCAGGTCAAAGGCCAACTACAATTAATTCAATCACAACAACAAGAGCGTAGCAAAAAGTGCCATGTGTAACGCAAACAAGTCTTGCTGAAGTTGATGTTGCAATGTTGTTGATGTTGTTGATGCTGGTATTGGTATCGGTATTGTTGGTGGTGGTGCAGTGGTTGGATTAAAAGGTACAAAAGCCGGAAGGTGCAGGGCTCTCAACGAAAAATTTTCAGTGGAGTACAACCATGTTTATATGACACATACGGTGAAAACAAAGCCTTAGTTTGGCCCGCTTACATTATGTGAAAATATTTTAATGCACCCAAGCGCTAATTTTGGGAATCAAAACCGTACAAAATAGGAATTAAGAAGACTACCCAAATTCAAAATACACAAAAACAAAATGAGCGTTGTAGCACTGCTGGCATGTTGTATATTATTAATGGTTGTTGCCACAGATGCCCGTAAGTCTAAATTGCAAGCACAATTGTTTAATCGATGTAATAGAAAGCATGCGCTATGGACAGTTGATGGTTGATGTTAATACCACCTCGCTAGTTGCCTTTGGTGGTGGCAAGTTTGACGGTTCTCGCCGCGTATTTAATGATGTATGGCTTATACGCAAGGGTATGATACTAAACTTGCGTTAAAGACATGCTGATGAGGCTAGCTACCCTAGAATGGGTCAAAATATTCGAAGGAGGAACAAACAGTGATGGTAACAACCCTGCTTTCCCACCTGGTACCAATTAGATTTAATTATGTTGTTTTAACGCCTAACATCAATTCTTTAGGACGAGCGTTCCATACGGGTGAAATGAGAGACAGTGATACACTTATGATAACAGGAGGCACAAATATAGTGAGGAGCAAGGGCTGGGGTAGTTGCACGTTTTCAGATGTTTGGAGTTTTAGTATAGGTAATTGCAACCTAACTTCTTTACTACGTTAACACCTTATAGTCAACCGTAATTGGTCTATTAATACACAAAATGGCAACTCTAAACACCACTGCTCGCCAGCAAGCATACTAGTAGCACCTAGCTTTTTATTATTGTTACTTATGTCTTGTTGGGCGTTATGGCTCTCCTAGACTCACACCAAGAACTGCTTGTCTCCAAAATGAATCTCAATAAATACTCTTCATTGATTTACAAGTTAGCATTTTCAATTTCTACAAATGGAAACCTTCTGTGGTAACTCATTTGGTTACCGATGCTCCTGATGACATTACAGCTTTTTTTTGCAGTCCTAATCATTGTTTAATGGTTGTTAGAAACGATAATGTCAGCCTTAACGTACTTATAAACTGTAAACATAAGCTGTTTATTCCTGGTCAGATGAACTACCACGTTTGACTTTACTTAAAACTAGCTTACAAATCACGTGGTATTTTGTGCTGAGCTCACGTCAATAAAACGGGAGATATAGCAGCATTCGGGCACTATTACTCTAGTAACCTTGTGTAGCTTGGAACCTTGCATAGATCACTTTGAACTACAGAATTTGTATTTACGGTAAAAATGAACCAAGACACTCCATATTTTGATGCTGTTCCTGTTGAGATAATCGTACTTATACTGATGTACGTTGACAAAACAATACACTCAGTAGTACGAACATCGAAGCTTTTAGCCCAAATAGTTAAACTTTACAACATTGGCTATCAACACAGAAGAGTAATAAGAATATATTCGAAGAAAACACTCAAGAAAGCGTTTAAAACAGTACCTCAACTATTTACAACATGTGAGATTTCTATAGAATATAATATAAAGCAAAAAGAAATGAAGAAATACCTTCACAAAGTAAAGTATTTATCATTTTTTGGATATTTCTGTCAAACGACATATTGTACTTTGGATTTTTCTGTCTTAAAGAACATTCATAGTTTTGATAATAGGTATTGTTCCATTGTCCTTCAAGCTCATAATATTGATCAATTATCTGGGGTACATACCATAAGACTACGTTGTGGTACAGTATCACGAAGATGTATGAAATTATTAGCAGGCGCTCACACCGTTGACTTACTTGGAAACTTGAGCGTCAGCAGTAAAGAGGTCAAGGAACTAAAAGGGGTTCACAAGATCAACCTTGCTGAAACAAATGTTACTGATGAAGGAATAAAGGCGTTGGCTGGAGTTCATACAATTGATATTTCTTCAACAACGGTTACTGATGAAGGAGTGAAGGCATTGGCTGGTGTTCATTCAATTATCCTGTCGCGTACAAAAGTTACTGATGAAGGAGTGAAAGCGTTGGCTGGAGTTCATTCAATTATTCTGTCGCGCACAAAAGTTACTGATGAAGGAGTAAAAGCATTAGCTGGAGTTCACACTATAGTATTACAAGAGTGTTTTGAAGTTACAAATGTGGGTATTGCATCTTTGGCTGGAGTACATACAATCGATCTTACGTATACCAAGGTGAACGACACAGGATTAAAAGCATTGGCTGGAGTTCACACAATTTGTTTATCTCATACGCAGGTTTCAGATGAGGGTGTAAAAGCGTTAGTTGGAGTGAAGTGTATAAGTTTAGAGGCATGTGAAAAAATAACAAACGACAGTGTAAAAATGTTGAAAGGAGTACACACCATTAACCTCACTAGAACAAACGTTGGTGATAAAGGAGTGAAAGCATTGGCAGGTGTTCATACAATTAACTTGACTAGAACTAGAATAACGGATGCCTCACTGAAAGCTTTAGCTGGTGTTTATAATATCACACTGAACCATTGCTACGCTATCACAAATGCTGGTATTAAAGCACTTGCAGGAGTACACACAATTCATCTAGTTACAACTGCTGTAACAGATAAAGCACTGAAATCTCTGGGTGGTGTGCACACTATAAACCTTACCTGTACATCTGTCACTGATAAAGGTATTAAGCAGTTAGGACGTGTCAATACTATTTATCTCAACCAAACTTGTGTTACACCTAAAGGTATCAAATCAATGGCAAGTTCATTTAAGCATTTAGTGTACACGCCAGACAGGCGCTAAATAAAATAGTACAAACCTTTTCAAGACTGATCTGTAGCAGCATTAACTTCAAAAGAAGAAAATTATGTCACTTGTTCCTTTAAAACAAAAAGCAAGAATTTTATTTTTTGTCTATTTCTACACCTGCTACATAAGTCCGCTTATCCATTAATACACCTTGATCCGTCCACCAAAAACATTCTCCTTTCAATTGGTCTTTGACATAATTTGATAGCTGCGTTAATATACCTTCACTGTTCCAAACTTTACACTCTCCTTCTCGTTTACCATTTGAATAATGACCTTCTACTGTTTTGTTACCTTTAACATCCCACTGAGTGAACTTTCCTTCTTGCTCATTGCTTACATAATAAAACACTTCTTTCAATTCCCCCGTACGGTGCCACTCCTCATACTTTCCTTCAGCCTTACCATTAACATGACTAAGTTGGCACTTAAGTTGACCATTGTTGTACCAATACCTACAAACTCCGTGTTGTACTCCATTGACATAGTACCGTTGTTGCTTTATTTTACGATTGGTATGATACCATATGCTCTCTCCATGTTTCTTATCATTGACATAATGAAGAAGCTCATAACACAACTTTCCAGTACGGACATATTTTTTGTTTTTTCCTTCCAACTTATTTCTGTAATAGTTACGCTCTTCAAGTACTACATAGTATTTCCCGAACCAATTTGAACTTTCTAGTATTTTTAGCCATTTCCCTTGTTTGTTTAGATCAACATCAAATCTAGAACTACCAATAGCGGCCTCTTTTGATAGTAGAGGCCATTTTATATATATTTCTGGGTCTAGGTCGGTTATATCAAGTTGGAGCTCTCCAGGAAGGCTAAATAGATGGCAGACGCCTGTTTCTGAAGTATTGTTCTACAAAGTTCTATTATTAACAGTGTGCTACACTTAACGCGTCGTTGATACCTTGGTCGCCTTCTTTATATGTAACGCATGTAAAAGTTTGCCCAACATGTCTATTATTGGGTATAGAACTGGGCCAAGGTACTTGTTTGCGCGTAGTAATAAATTGCTGTGAGTTTTCGCCTACCTTAACACGTCAATGATATTAAGGTTGTCCAAACTACAAAATAAATAACTTGTGCACGGTATTTGAAATAAAATTGTTTCCGCTCATCTATAGTATCTTGGGCGTAAACGGCAGTGTTAACGAACGGGTTACAAATTATTTATTTATTCTTAAAAGTTATTGCACATTCTTACATTGTTTAACAACCGCGGTGGTGTGATCGTACTTTCAAATTATCTCCAGGAACACGCTCAATTGCAAACATGATATGCTCTTTATCATACTGATATAAGACGTAGCAAGCCTTCTCATTAGAATTCAGTGTCAACTGCTTCTTTGTCTACCCTTTTCTTATAGAGCCTTGTGTAGAGGTGGTCGCGTTCCAGTCCCGGCTAAGGATTCAGCAACAAAATCTATACTCGGCTTAACCGTTTAACAATGTGATTTTGTTGGTGTTGTACCAGGGAACCACATACTTTTTTGAATTTCTACATGCTCTCAACGGCTTTGAAATTCGTTTGTGTTCGATGCATGGTCCAAAGCCTAGTCTCAAGCAAAAAAATGTGTTTGAGTATTCCCTTATTTTTCTTAGCCGTTTAGCGACCACTCTAGGATAAATTCACCATATTTAGTTTGATTTATTGAACTTTCGTGATTGTTGTTATGCTACGGCAAATATCCCTGGCTATGTTTTCTACCATTTGGGGTAGTACTATTTGAACGAAAAGGTGAATGCCAATGTTTCCTTTAAGTCGCTTTAAGTGATACGTCTTGCACCCTCCAGATGGTTAAGCAAAGAGACGATTCATGTGAGATAAATAGCACCTCCAGCTACACAACAAAATTAGCTCCAACAACCATGTAGGCATCATTTTCTTAGAGCGCATATTAACAGAAAATTATACTTGTTTTACGATTGATTGTCCACCGTTGACTTGTGTTTCGTTTTAGGAGTTACAAACTGTTAAAAAATGGCTGCAGTAAAGCACAGTGATAAATTTATAATTTCTCTTGCTGGTTCATTTAATCCAATACATATTGGACATGTAGAGGCACTATGTAAAGCTAAGAAGGCAATTGAAGACGTTTTTGGTATTGGGAGCGTAATTCAAGGCTATTTAGCCGCAGCACCTGATAATTATGTATCTGGTAAACTAGAAGATGAGGCTATGCATTCAAAACATAGATTAGCGCTTATAGATATAATGACGCAAAGATTCGAATGGATTAAACCATGTGCGAAAACATATTTTAATGCAAAATCTTGCCTTGAATCAAATCGAAAGAACATACATGGACATCATGGGAACAACCTTAAAATGGTTGTAGTTACCGGAGGCGATAGGTCTAATCTATCTAAAGCGAAGAAACAACGTGATATGTATCACGTGATGATTGCAAGGAAGGGAGATACACAAAGAATACAGGAAGAATTTAGTCAGTTTGAGTCATCTCTTGGTGGACGTACAATGAGTAAGAAAGAGAAGAATAGAATTATATTTGTACAAGAAGAAGTATCAGATGTTTCATCAACAAAGATAAGAAAGATATTAGCAACTGTGCTTTTGATTCAAAATGAAGAAAAAAAGAAGAAAAAGTTGGGTGATTTGATTGCCAAAGGATGGCTCACTAGTGAGGCTGTAGATTATATCATACATAACGAGAAAAGTTTGTACATGAAATAAATGTTGTTGAAATTCTAGAGCACAAGAGCTTTAGCAAGTTTACCATCTGTTCCAAAACGCAAACACTTACAATTTATCATTACAATAAAGAAGAAAATTCAACAGATTAGAGTCGAAGAAATTATGGTAACGTAATACTGACAATAAGCCTCGGTTTTGTGCTTGGTATTTCAAGAATAAACAAGCGAATATTATTTTTTTTACTTTTGTTTTGTACACACCATTTACAATATCTTAATAGTAACGCCACTTGGAACAAAATACATACGTTCAAAAAAGAGCGTAACAAGTGCAAATACTTTCTCACAAAGAAAAAAGTAGCATTACTGAATCACTAAAGTCAACAATCAGTACCGCATAATAACTGGCTTTAAAAAAGTTTGGTTTACGTACAGCAAGGTATTTGTACTTATCAGTGCCATCTTCACGACACAAATACTCCTTCTCAATCAAACCCTCAATACAACGTTTGATAAGTTGTATGTTAGGTTGAAATCGTTTTTGTGCTTGTTGTATGACCTCCTTAATGAGATTGTTGTGTGTCAAGACCTTACGCATCTTCATGATACGAACAATAGCAGCCTTCATAATAACGTTAATAAAATAATGAAGGAATAAAAAATGGTAACAAACATACTTGAAGATAAACACGCCTATCATCTTCAACGAGTTTCCTGGTGTGATTGTTTTCTCCTTTAGTTTCAGTTTGCATTGGCGCTGTAATCTTGAATCTGACACGTTTGCTAAAGGAACACGTTAGACAAATAAAAACTGAAACAAAAATAGTCATACCTAGCAAATCTTTTGTTCAATTCAAAAGTTTTCGTAGAAGGAATTTCTCTTGGAAGTGGTCCTTTAGCGCCATGTGATAATAATTTACAATCTACCAAAGACTATACAGACATAAACATACAACATGAATGCAATCCCGAAAGAAAGAAAGCCAGGCTGGGCTTGTTGAAACATGTATAAAACAAACGTACTCGGAGAGTTCTCTCAAATTCCGTGGCAGCAAGGCCAGTGGTGTTTTTAAATTCTTCTGTGGTTATGCTATCGGCATTATTGAACATTGCCAACATACTTATTTGATAGTTCGTAGCTTGGAACTCATAGCGTCTATGATTAGTTAAAAAACCGAAACCATCTATTAAAAAATCCTACTGCGCACCTCTTCAAATAAAGCGTTTTTACATCACCCTTCGATAAGTGGTGGATCCAATTCAACTTTCTTCCATGATGCATACTGTTGTAGAACTGCGTAAAAGACGAAATGCACATCTCCATCTACAAGAAGTTTAATAATAAAATGTTAAAATATTAAACGATTTAAAATAAAACTCGGATTTGCGATAGCTGGGCCCATACCTCTTCAGGAACATTAAAGTTCGAAGATTGCGTTTGTAAAGGCCAAGAACCAGCGGTCAATACAAGAATAGAGAAATCAACTATCAAACAGTTAGATCAAATAAGAAAAAAACAAAAATCATTCTTTACCTGGCAGTTTTTTGTCTTCTTCACTGAACTTAGTGTTTATCTCGGTACTCAACTGTATATCATTAAACATTCTCTGCAATTTAGAGGTATATTCAAAACCACTCGTTTCTTTCAGACCAGCAATCATTACCTAGAAAAAAGGTAAGACTAAGGATGAACATTTCTTTCAATAAAAGAAAAAAGAAAATACCTTCTCAGCGTCATCAGATGCTGATGTGCCATGAATCAAACGCTTAGCGAGCATGCGTGCATAGAACTTTTGAAATACATCCTTGTCATCAACATACTTAAATACCATTATCTAATAAAATTAGAAGTGTTCTTAATATTGGCAGCTCTTTCGATAATAATTTGCAGTCATACCGTTTGTGCCAGCTTGGCATCGAGTTCTGTTTCGTCCATGTGTTTATTTGATTTTTTAAGTAAAATGTCACAGTATTTCGCAAGGAGCTCTGGTGACTTTCCTTTAGACTTTTTGTTTATATGATTCTCATTTACAATTTTTCGACATGCCTAATATCATTAATACAACCCCACTGAAGTGCAATAACTTACCCTATCAAGCGCCGCAACAAATAGTGCATCATTATTAAACGCTTTTTTAACGACACTAGAGAATTGTCCATGCACTGCGTAAGTACTTAGCTGAGAACCAATTAAAACATTTGCAAAAATTAGTACCTGCAAGAAGCGCTTCAATATATATCTTGCCTGGATTGGGTTGTCCACGTACTTAGAAATGTTAAAAATATACATACTTGAAGGTTTGAAGCGTACCAGGTCGGCGGCCAGGTTTTAGCGCTGCGTCGATGTTGAGTGCTTTAACTTTGCTAAAACCAACGTTTGTGACATATTTCTCAAGTTCTTGTAGCATTGGATCCAACCCGTTCGTGATTCTACCAAGCAAACGGAACATGCGACTCAAATCTAGAAAAAAATTGTTTGGTAATGCAAATCACTGCAAAATAATTAAAATAAACGAAATGTAGTGTACCATCCCAACGTTCTTCTCTTAGCATAGGTTCACATTCTAATTGGAGCCTCTTCTTATGGCTTTCTAACAAGACTTCATCAATAGCAGTCTTGTGTTTATCATATGAGCTTGCGTCCAAATAACTTTTTGCACGCATTTCCTCTTCTTCAATTCGTTCTTCAGCCTGCATCCAAGAGGTTAAAAAACGTTCTTTGATATCACCAATTAATTCAAAAACAAACGTACGCGCTTCATATAAGCTGAGATTCCATTTTGGGCTATATAAGCTGCAGACTCACGGCTATAGTAAGCTCTAGAGTCGGCAACAAAAGGTGTAAAAAAGTCTTGATCGTATATTTCCAATCTGTTGTTTGGATTTGTGGCGCCGAGTTGCACTAGAAGCAAATAAGAATAAATTGTGCATTAATAACGTCGCGCAAAATGTTTTGACATAATTCTTTGAATGAATGAAGTGTTGACTCGCCAATGGCATTTCGACGTACCATAGCTCTGAACTAATCCAGTAACAAGTGATTTATGTTCTTTTTGAACTTGTAGATTATCTCGCTCTTCAGTTAGAAGGCCAATAATGCCGTTCGTAAGTGTTCCCTTTACTTGTTCAAATAATCGATCTTTCCACGTTATTAGCATTAGCACGTATATTTCATACACCTCAGCGCTTGTTCCTGTGGCGTACTATTAGCTGCGAAGAAGAAAAAAGCAAGGCTGAAGAAAAACCAAGGGACACATTTCAAAGACCCCGTGCATTAGCCGAAGAGCAAGCAATGTACCGTTTTTCACAAACAAAAAAACGAGAAGTTGTTTATACCTTGTATAAAATGACCAGCAAGTTTGGATCTGGAGTCATTGCGTTTTTGGCGAATCCAGTGACCATTCTAGAGGTTTTTAGTAAGACTACAAAACAAAGACACTCATTTAATTGGCGAGATTGTAATAACACAACGTACGAGATAACTGAATAGCTGATGGATGAACCTAGCGGCTGTTGAATACGTTTTCCAGCTTGACAGGTATGCATTTAAAAAATTGCGTCCGCTGGAGCTCTTTAGCGTCTATTTAAATCATTTGTTAGTGTTCCGAGCGATACTGGCTTTAACTGTGTTTTTTTGACAGGACATTCTTACCTTGCACTGTTGATCTATGTGGGCGTTTAAAAACTCCGATAGAGTGTTATACAAGGCTTCAGTGTGAGGTAGCGGGCGAGCAGTACAAAGCTTGTAGATATCTCTTTAGAGCGGTTAAAGATAAATATTTGGCACAATGGAGGGCGTCAGAATACAATTCATGTTAAAAATAGAAAATTAAACGGCGTTAGCGGATCAGCAGTGCCAATGAAGACGAAATCAAGTAGGATACTCATACAATTCCATCCATGATACACTTTTAAGCTGTATAAGTTGCGAAATGCCTTCCTTCAGCCCTCCCCAAACTTTGTCAAAGTCTACAACTTGTGGACTAAGGGACATGATGTTAACTTTGTTGAGGGTTTTGTTTTGGCACTTCAGGCTTTTGCTGAAGCTGTTTTTTCGTGAATTTTTTTGAAGGCAAAGTTGCCGCAATTTCTAAAAGTCAATTTTTATCTTTGGACGTTACAAACTAGCTGATTCTCAAACAGCTTGAATGTATTGGAGCCACAAGTGCTGTGCCTGAATAACGATTTAAATGGTACAATTATTAAATAGAATACCTTCGAAGAAATATGGCATTTGTTAATTCCAATTTACATTTGAGTGTTTCCAATCGATTTTTATACGTCTAATTACGCGTTAACGCTATTCCTTACGTTATTTCAGGATTTTAGCGATTTAAATTGTGGGGATGCGCTTTCGGCCATCGAAAACTTCGAAACGAACCAATCAACGGGTTCTATGGGCTTCGTGAACCGTTCTGGTAATACATACGAACCGCCAAAACAGAAAAAGCCTCTGGCACCTCGAAATAATACATCTAACGCACGGAACGCTCCTCAGCAACGTATAAATTTAAAAAGGTACCTACACATCGTACTATTGTGAAATTCCCAAACCTTCCATAAAATACCATCAACTTATGTGCGTACAATAGCCCAGTAACGCCTCAACGTCAAAAAAACAGTGGACAGGCGTCAGGTTTTGTGATAAGTCCAAAAAACTTTGTAATAGCAAAAACAGCAAACACTCAATCAAGAAAACACTTTGGGCAACGCAGGGGCGCAGGGTTAATTAAAACAGAGCCTTCGAATGCCAGTAGACTGTCACCGATGCAACGCCTTAGAAATCATCAGGCACGTGACCACAAAATCAATCATTTTGTTGAGCAACAAAGGCTCCTATTTCGCTTGGTTCCAGGTATTTTGTTTATGGTTCATTTAGAAAACTGTAATGAAAGCTGAGCATGCTGCGTTCCCAGATGATTCTGTATGTGATGTAGACACAACACGAAGAGCATCTCAACCTTTATCAAGTCCAACAAAGTCATTTCGTTCTGAGTATAACAATACAAACCCACAACGTCAAAAGCGTGACGGCTTTGATTTACAAGGTCGTGGGTATACAGGTAGATTCGCTTACGAAAATACAACGAAACCAGAGCCTACAAGTAATAGTTATACAAAGAAAAGGTACTAATAGTGACTTTTTTGAAGATATGCTGAATGAACTAGACGTGGTATGCCTGATCCACACCCATTCCCTTCAGTTATAGAAAGTGAAGATGATATAGAAGCACTCTATGATCAGATGGCGCTCTGTGATTTGATTTATCCGAGTACGCCAACATGATTTGACAACCGAAGTAAAAGTAACCTAATTTAAAGCTAATCTCGAAATTCGTGATTATCAACAGACCATTGTTCAAGATTGTATTTATCATAATACCCTTGTGGTCATACCTACAGGATTGGGTAAAACATTTATTGCTGGTGTTGTTATGTTAAACTACTATCGATGGTTTCCAGAAGGTAGGAGAGGAGAAGTTTGAACTAATTTTGGTTTTGTTTAATAGTTTGTAGCGAAACTGATTTTTATGGCACCAACCAAGCCTCTTGCACGTCAGCAGTGTGAATCCGTTTATAAAATCGCTGGGTTAATAGAAGAAAAGGATATGATTGTTATGGATGGTAGTGTTGCACCTGATAAGCGTGCACGTTATTGGAGGGAGAAACGTGTTTTTTTCATTACACCTCAAATTCTAAAGAATGACATTGGAAAAAGTACGTTGCTCGATTTGTTATTTTTGGATGTCTGTTAATTAATTTGATTTAGATAACTGCTCAGTAGTCGGACAGATTAGATTGCTTGTTTTTGACGAAGCACATCGTGCACAGAAGGCATATGCTTATTGTGATGTTTTGAAAGAAGTTGCTGCTGTTACAAGACATTTTCGTGTTGTAGCGCTTACGGCTACGCCTGGATGCACGTGATAATAGTAATATTAGTCATACTCATTTATTTTAGCTGATATGAATGCAATACAAAGGGTTATCTCAAATTTATTAATTTCAAAACTATGTGTGCGACAAGAAGGCGCAATAGATGTCAAGGTATAAAAAAGTTTACTTCAGTTTTTTCCAACTGTAAAAAAGTCTTTTGCGTTCCATGCCTGGTACTGACGTTTTTTCTTTGCTTTAGGAATATATTAAAAAGAAGCTTATAGAGACTGTGCGTGTAGAACTGACAGATGAAATGACACGTGTCAGGAGGTGTTTCTATAAGATATTCTCACCTTCTGTAAATTTTTTGGCTGATCAAGGCGTATTCTATAAACGAGACTGTGATTCGTATGTGGTTACGTAATCACTTCGAGAATATTAAATATTGTTTAGGGTCAGTAGAGGGGCTGTATTTATGGCACAAAAAAAGTTTAGAAGTAATCCTCCTCATGCAATGGATACATCAACGATATATCAAATTTCTGCTCAGTTTGGCTGTACGTTTTTTTCTTGTTTTTTTTTTGTTTTTCTGACCTTTGTTTGTTTTATGTTAGTGTGTATGTCTTTAGCTATTGCAAAGGAAACATTAGAGAAACAGGGATTGCGACCTTTTCAGAGTTTCTTGGAGCGTTTCCGTAAAAAGGAAGAAACAAGTAAAGTTTCTTCTCTTCGTAAGCAGATTGTGCGGTATGGTTGCTGTTTTCTACGCGACTTAGATTCTGTTGTGCTAAGAAATCTTTAGAACTGAAGAATGGAGAGAATTGGTTGAGCTCGTTGACGAAATGGCTTCTGTTTCACTAGGACATCCAAAGTTAAAGAAAGTTGAAGAAATTGTTAAACAGCATTTTCGTGATCACCAAGATACACGTGTTATGATCTTTACAGAAATACGCGATAGTGTTGCACAGATTGTAGAGCTACTAGATCCATATAAGGTATGATAGTACAAGGCATACTATCTTATTAATACTTAAAAAATAGCCAAATATTGTTTGTCGACCTTTTGTCGGTCAAGCAGGACAAATCTCAAAGAAAAGAAAGAAAGCGGATGGGAAAAGTGTAGCTGGATTAACTGGAATGACACAAGAGGAGCAAAAGCAAATAATAAAGGTAACCTCAAGATTATTTTCACGTGTTTTGAATGATAACCAAACAAAAATTCTCAAACAAAACTCTGACCTTTGGGAAACTTCATGCATTCTTATTTCGCTTGGATAATTTTTTCTTGATACTTCTTATTTAACCTTTTATTTTGTAGCAATTCCGGTCTGGTGAGGTGAATGTACTTGTTGCAACATCTATTGGTGAAGAAGGTATGGATATTGGTGAAGTTGATTTGATTATATGCTTCGATATACAGCAATCTCCTATTCGTTCTATACAACGTGCTGGAAGAACAGGAAGAAAACGTGACGGAAGGTACGTTATCATCGAATTTGGAGAATGGAACAAAAACGACTTTTCCAACATTTGTTTTGTTGTTTGACTAGTTGATTTGGCCTTGGCCTTTTGGCTTTTTTTTCTTTGTTTTGGGGCGGTTTGTATTTGTTGGGTTTTTTTCATGCTTGGGTTGATTTGATTTTCTTTTTAGGTGCGTATTGTTATGTACAAAAGGAGAAGAACAAAGGCTTTTAAAAAAATGTGCTAAGGATAAAACTTCTCTGTTTAAAATGATGGGAAAGGCTGATGAGAAGTTTTACTTGTATACAAAACAAGCTAGAATGCTTCCAGCTCATGCTGAACCACAACTTGTTGAGACAAAGTTTGAAGAGACAGATTTTAATGGTGCTCAACCCACACCTAAAAAAAAGAAAACGAAGAGAAAAACAACATCCCCTGTACAACCCCAAGTCACAAAACAATCCGCACCTCAGTCGAGTATGTGTATTGCATGGTTTGATTCTTCGTTGTTAATAATAACACGTCTTCTTTCAGGTCAGGGTGTACTGGCTCTTGCACCTACGTATAGCTTTTCATCAGCAGATAGAAAAATTAACAATAGTATGAAGACATTGTTGAAATGCTCAAAAAGTACTTTGAATAGGCCAACGCCTACCTTTAAATGCTCCCATGGCGCTCTATCAAATACATTAATATCTATCGTAAGCCAAGTAAGAAAAGACGACGTAGATATGGACGATGAGGTAGCTATTTTTAAATGTCACGTGATTATTAACGAGTTTTGTTTTTAGGAACTTGAAGTAAAAATAGCTCCTAAATTTTCGTCTTCCAAACCAAAGGTGAAGAGGGCTCTTGCGTATAATTACGATGATGAAGAAGATGTTATGATGACAGAGTTTGATGAAGAGCGTGCTCTTTTGGAAAATAAATACGGTCAGAGGCCATCAAAGTCTCCGAAGAGTAAACCTATTTTCAATGATCTTTTGTCAGATTCTGACGAAGATTTTGAAATGTTACAACCTGTTCTAAAGAAACCTATTGTAAAGAAAGCAGCACCTATTAAAGCAAAAAAGACGAAACCAAAACCAAAGAAGAGCAAACCAAAACCAAAACCTAAACCTGTCATAGACGTACGACTTTTTTTGTGTTCGTAAAGGCTGACAAGTTTCCGTTCCAGGACGATGAGATGGATTTCGAGATGTCACCAGTTAAACGTGATGCACCTTTATCATCACGTAAACGACAGTCTTTTGAACATAACGACATGACTTCTTCAGCTTTTGATGAGTCTATAGATGCTATGGAACCACAAATAGATGAAGAGTTTGGTAATGCTATTTCTAATACGAAAATTACAATCATTTAAAATTAAGCAAGAGCTTACTAACTCAACTGATTTTAGCGTTTCCTCCTCTTGAATTTGGTGATGCAGATGCTAGTCTGGATTTCCCAGAGGGTGATGTTATGGATTTTGATATCGACAACCAAGTAGCAAGCACACCTGCAAAGATGGTACCCAGCAAAAAAACTTGATGCCAAACTGACCAATCAATAGAAAAGTCCGCAAAAAACAGATGGTGGTTCGCCTAAGACACCAGAGTCTGATACGTAAGTTTTTACGACATACTATGTGTTCTAAAAACGTACCTAGGAATAAGTCTCTATCTATGCAGTCGCCATTTAAAGTCAACTTTTCACCAACTCCCAAGAAAAAATTTAACCGATTACGTCGTGGAACACAACCTCAAGAACCAAGCACCCCTAGTTCAAGCGAATCTAAAAATTCACAACCTGTGAACATTAATATCACATTCTCACCAACGCCTAAGAAGAAATTAAGCCGTCTTCGTCGTGGATCACAAAATAATACAGTCATTGATGTGACAAGCTCTCAAGAGTCATCTATTGACGACTCAGTATGGTCAAACGCTAAAGGCCGAGGTGGACAAAATTTTATTGATGATGAGTGCAAGTACGTTAATATTAATCTCATTTTATTGAAATCACGTGGGAGCTTAGCTTATTGTTATTTTTAGCGTATCTAAAGGAGGTGATTCAAGTGATGATTTTGAAGGTTGGGGAGAGGCTTCTCAGGCGACTAGAGACTTTGTTGTGGATGACAGCCCTATTAGATCTAATCATGCTATGTACTATCAGTCATTAAGTTCACAACAACCTGTACGTCCTGCTGGATTTGGCACACCAAAAAGACATGCAAACAGAAATCGTTATAGAATGGACAAAGTACCCATTCGATCTCCTGGTACGCCCACCCCAACTACAAAATTCTTTATTACTAGCAATAAGGCTAAGTCATCATTTTTTAGTCCCTGATACACAAGTACCACCACAAGATGATTCATTACTTGAAGACCTTGTACTTGATGATTTTGCAGATTTTGAGGTATGGGTTTTTTTCATTTGCCTGGGTTTTCTTTTCTAACATCGCATAGCTCGCACATGAAACACAAGGGCGAATAGCAAATAGTCAATCTCAAAAAGGGTCTCCTCTAAAGTCACCTTCGCCAAAGCCTCGGTTTAGTCCAAGGAAGTTCATTGCCCCAAAAGTAGCAACACAAAGACCTAAAAAATCACCTATTAAAAAACAAGCCATACCAAAAACACCCAAACAATCAACGCCAACCAAAAAAGCATTGTTTGATACTGTAAATTTACCAAAACCTGGTATTGGGAGTCAATCACAAGGCACTAAGAGTAAGCCACAAGACAATATTCAACAGAATACAAATGGTGAAGATCCATACGTGCGTATACTGCTGCTCTTCCTAATGTACTTATTTACATTCTGTAGGCTTGGATACTTGCTAAGTTTAAGCCTTGTCCTATTATGGGTCATGCGAATAGACCTGCTCCTCCTTTGAGAGGTACGTTTGTTTATTGTTCTTTCTTTTTTCTGACTTTTTTTGTTCAGGCAAAAAACCATTACCTGATGGATCTCCTACTAGTTTAGAAGGGCAATCTATACTTGTTACTGGTGTATTAGATTCTTTAGATAGAAAGGAGTGCGAAAAGCTAATAATAAAACATGGAGGAAAGGTTTCTAGGTCAGTTTGTAAAAAAACAACCTGTGTTGTCTTTGGTAATTTCTACGGTCGTTCCAAGCTTGAAAAGGTCAAGACTGGGTATGTCAAGTATTTATGTTTATACCATTGCGTCATCTAATGTTCTTTGTTAGAGGTATCAAAGCTGTTGATGAAGACATGCTGTTTGCTATGATTTCTGGTCAGCAACTAAACAAAAGCCCACAACAAGCTTCCGAGAATAGTTTTGCAAATGATGATGTTCAAGCAACACAGCTTTCTCACCAACACACACCTACACTAAAAACGTGAGTTTATTTTAGACTTTCCTTGGTTTCATTAGTAACTTACGCACCTGTATAGACCTACAAAAGTAACACCACCTGCATCAGATGTAGCAAGTCCTGTACTATTTGCATCGCCTGATAATTTCTCTTTGCAACCAGCAAACAAAGATCAGGATGCAACACCTAAGGACTCAATGTTTGAACAGTCTACCCCACCATCAGAGGTATGTAATCAAACCAAAAAGAATCTAGAATCGATACTAAGATTGTTTTAGCGTGACCTTATTGGTCAATCTGCTCCTATTGATGATAGTAATGTATTCTCCTTGGTTTTTGATGAAGATGAACAAGGAACAGGCGCAATGGATGCGGATGGTACTGATATATTTGGTCCACCTACATCTGTGCAACCAAGTACAAACGCTATTACTGAAAGTGAAGCAGCACATCCACCAAAAAAATCAGCTGTTCCAAAACCTATGGAATTGGTACAAAAAGAAGTTTGTAACAGTTTCTCACCTCTTTTCTCTACAGATTGGTTCTCCTTCCTTCAAAGGCAAGGTCGCTTTGTTTACAGGCGAGTCTGGTACATCTGTATCTACCATGCTACGTCGTGAATTAAACGTAGCATTCTTGTACAACAAAAACATTGGAACAGGTTCGTTGTTTGTTGAAGCAATGTTTGTTTCTTTCTACTAATATCTTTTTAAGGTGTATACATACTTGGTCCTTCTGGTGCTGCTGTATTACACATGACAAGAAAGCGTGCTTTAGATATGTTCTATTCTAAGAAACGCAATAATAACAACCCGAACCCGCTCTTGGAGAGATTGATAAAACTTGGAGAAAAGTATTCAATTGTTTACTTTATTGTTCAAGATAACGAAAACGACACTGGCCTGTACGTTAACATTTGCTTGCGCTTTTTTATTTTTCTATATGTTTGTGGCACGTGGTTTGACACGTGTTGTTAGGGTATTCACAAACAGCACTAAAACAAGTGGTATGTTTTTCGAGTTGGCTTTAAAGAGAGATTGGCCAAACCTTCAACTCTTGACAACATCATCTACAAGAGATTCTGCTGAGATGATATTAAAGCTGGCCAAGCGTGAGATTGGAAGTAGTGGTAGTCTAGATGTTTCTCTTGAATTTATAGAGCGTAATCAAGACGTATGCGAGGTGTTTTGTTGATTGTGAAGCTGATTTTTTTGTAGGCAATCAATGTGCTGATTGAGATTAATTGGATTAACATTTTTCATGCTATCAGGCTTTTGGAAAAGTTTGGTAACCTTGCTGGTATATGTCAAGCTACAGCTTCAGATCTTTCACTTGTTATTGGAGACATTGCTAGTTTAGTTCATAATATGCTACATCAAACGTTTTAATGGACATGGACGTCACAAAACAAACCCAACATAGTATTTTTAAAACTCCCCTTGTATAAAGCAAATTTTTTTTTACACTTTTTGGTGAATCAGATAAAGTATTGTACATAAACAAACTCCTACTTTGAGGTTGCAACAAACCCTGCCTATGTTTTTTTTTCTCGCTTTCACTCCTAGAGGCACGTACATAGGCTGACGCAATAATAGTAACAAGGTAGCTAAATTGTTCCAAGTTGAAACGTAAATAACCTGTCTAAATGCACAACAA
This sequence comes from Trichosphaerium sp. ATCC 40318, assembly GCA_038496445.1. NCBI lineage: Eukaryota > Discosea > Flabellinia > Trichosidae > Trichosphaerium > Trichosphaerium sp. ATCC 40318. Next base: position 313,749 of record JALMLS010000397.1, read on the forward strand.
TATTGTTTTGCCATACCATCCCTTTTAACTACTCACTTACGCAATTACCCAGGGGTATCACATTGGAAAGGCCAGCGAATGGAACGGTATAGGCAATAAAACTCAATCAGAGCAAAGTCAACCTACTTCTCAGTAGAATATCAAGAACCAAGAACTGATGAAGTACGTTAACGCTCTCTAGCGCAATAAATGTAGTTTTGCGCCTAAAATTGATGCACTTTGTAGCGTTAACGCGGTTTTAACCGTTTTTCTGTTCGCACTCTGTGTTACAGCGTCTACGATACCAAATTACCACGCCTGCACAGACGCAGTGTCAAAAGGACTGCCGTATTGTGATACATCTCTTACACACGATGAACGGCTCTCTTATTTCACCAAGACGTTAACCTTGGCTGAAAAGATTACATTATTAACTTCTGAACCTGATATCAACTCTTGCCCCGTGAAAGCCGCTGGTATAGAAAGAATACACCTACCACAATACATGTGGCTTACAGAAACAAACACAGGAACGTTTTATCTCTCATCACGTGCTGTGTACCACAAAATAAGGTTGAAGCGTTTTTGTATTAATTTTGTTTTTAGGTGTCGCATCTGCTTGCTTATCACCTACTCAATGCGCTACAACTTTCATAGGACCAATGGGTTTAGGTAGGTCTATTTTAGTTAGATTTTTCTGTGACTGTCACTTCTAGGCGCTTCTTTCAATAGGAGTTCTTGGTACGCTAAAGGAGATGTCATCAGCACAGGTAAACCATTTACATCGACTTTTCCAAACCAGTCTTTTTTGGCTTGTGTGCGACTTTTATTGTGACCCCTTTTGTTTAGAGATGCGTGCTTTCAATAACCATGGTGGTGTTCGTGCTATCGATGGAAAAGGAGGCCCTTGGCCTATTGGAATCGACGGATTCGGTCCAAATATAAATATAGCACGTGATCCAAGATTTGGAAGAACTTCTGAGTTGCCTTCAGAAGATCCTTTCCTTACAGGTAGTTATGCTACAGAATACGTTACTGGTATACAACAAGTAGATTCAAAAGGTACGCAATAAATAAAAGCACATGACTACGTCAGTAGTAGCAGCAACTCGAGGTTATTTCTAACCAACAAAAAAAATTAGGTTACATCAAGATGTTGGCTTACTTGAAGCACTTTACAGCTTATTCTGTTGAAACGAATCGAGGACACGATAATCATAACATATCTATGTATGACTTTTGGGATACTTACCTACCTGCCTATGAAATGGCCATGACAAAGGCTCATGCTAGTGGTGTTATGTGTAGTTATAACGGAGAAAATGGTCATCCTAGTTGCGCAAATGATTACTTATTAAATCAGGTATTGAGGAAAAAATGGAACAGCCCTAATGCTCTCGTAATGACTGATTGTGGTGTAATATCTAACCTCCTCGGACCTCCTGCGAATGCACCTTCAGATATGGCAGCTGTGGCATGGGCTATTAATAACGGAACAGATATTGAAGCCGGTAACACTTACTTTCGATCAAGCCTTCAAAACGCAATTGAAGCAGGTTTGACTACAGAAAAAGCTGTTGACACTTCGATTACACGTGCCATGAGACAACTCATGAACGCTGGTAGATTTGACCCTGTTGAAAGTGTGTCCTGGACAAATATTCCAGCAGATGCTATTGGATCAGCAGCTCATAAACAAGTCAACTACGAAGCAGCTCTTCAATCGTTTGTTTTATTGAAAAATGAAAAAAATATTATTCCGTTCAAATCATCAACTCCAAACATCGCTGTTGTGGGTCCTCAAGGTGTTGCTCAGTATGGATTACTATCTGATTACTTTGGAGATAGAGTGTGTTATTCTCCACCAGGATCTCCGGCCACGTATGAGTGTATTCAAACAATCGGCGAAGCAATCACAAAAGCAAACACATTTGGTAAAACATCAGTGGCAAAAGGTGTTGATGTGAACTCAAACGACACTTCCGGAATCATTGCTGCAATTGATGCTGCTATGGATTCTGATGTTATTATTTTGGTTCTAGGTATTGATAGAACAATTGAACATGAAGGTATCGATAGAAAGACAATAACATTGCCGGGATTGCAAGAAGATTTCGCGAACAAGATATTTGGACTAGGAAAGCCTACTGTTCTCGTTCTTGTGAATGGCGGTGTTCTTGGTATTGATGACTTGATATCTAAAGCAGATGTTATAATAGAAGCCTTTAATCCTGCTCTAGAAGGTGCAAGAGCTCTAGCAGATACTCTATTCGGTAAGACTTCAATTCGAAAAAAAAAACTTGGAAAGACAAAAATTGATCATGAGTGTTTTATTTTCCCTTTTTTGATGTTTTACCTTGTGATTCTCTAGTACAATATTATTTGTACATACTCATACAACTTTTATTGCGAAGAAAATTCCTTGATGGATTTTATGATTAAATCAAAAAAAAATTGCTGATGTATTTGGTTTTAGGTCATCAAAACCGTTGGGGAAAATTACCTGTTACTATGTATCCTGCAGATTATATTAATCAAGTTAACCTTTTCGACTTTGATATGAGTAAACCTCCTGGTAGGACTTATAGATACTATACAGGTCAACCTCTATTCCCATTCGGGTTCGGATTAAGTATGACAACATTCAACTTTACAGTACAACAAACGGAAAGACTTGTATTTTCTTGTACTGTAAACAATATCGGATCTATGGATGGTGATGAAGTTATTATGGTCTATCACGTTGCTGGTCCTAGTATTCGAGTTAGAGCAAAGCATCCAGTACCTCTACGGGCTTTGGTTGGTTTTGATAGGGTGTCGGTTAAAAAGGGATCAAGTGGGAATGTTAAATTCTCTTTTGAAGAAGATGTTATCTCACTTGTTAATGCTAAAGGTGATAAGATGTTATATGAAGGTGACCACTTTCTTGTTTTCTCAAGAGGATATGGAGAAGAGATTGTTGTACCCGTACATTACCCTTAAAATAAGCACTGTATATCGAGTGTAAACCGAAAGAATAAAATGCAAAAAAAAAACTGCCTACAGACAAGTCAATGAACTGAGCGTTAACAGGACCATACCTTCAGCAAGGAATCAAACAAGTCAAAAATGATAAAAAAACGGCTGGAATCAGACTTGACCCACGTGATTGTTCACGTGCAACAAAAGTTAAAATGAAGACAGAAAATACTCGAAAAATAAGTAAAGGGGTGACATATTTGAACGTGCTAAATACATTGGTTTTTTTTATCTACTTTGTCATTGAACAAATTTTACAATTTTTGATTGTGCTGCTGAGCAGTGAGGAGAATTAACGACAACACAAAGTTCCCGTGTTTTGCCTTCTGAACGCTTAGAGTCTGGGTTTTTACCAATATCATCAATATAAGTACTTTCAAGACTTATAGATAGTCTTTTCTTCTTTGGTGAAGCTTCTTCAGGTACTGTTTTTATCGTATGCTTCTTATACTCCTTTGATATACTTGATTTACGCTGCCTGGATGACCCTGCTATAGATTTACTCCTTTCTCGTCTTTTCTTTGCTGATAGTTTCTTTGAAGGCTCGCTAGCCCGCCTTTTGCTACGAGATGATGATGACGAAGACGCTAGCGAAGGAGACGTTGAAGCTGTGGACGATACTAAATCTCGTCTTGCCTTAGTATTAGCTGCAAAGAGATAGTTGTTTCTTCGCAACAATTTGTTATCCTCTCTGAGTGCCTTTACTGTCTTTTCAAGCTCACGGATACGTAAGTACATAACCAACTTTTGATGCTGTAATTCTTCTAGTTGAACTGCTTGACCACACGCTAGTGCTTTATAGTCATGTAGCTCTGTTGTACTGTTCTTAAGTAATTGCTCTAGCATCTTGTTATTCCTGACAAGTTCCATGACTTGATTGGGTTGCGTAGCACCCTGTTTGTTTTGATTCTATTGAGTTGCAACTATGCTGCAACCTTTTGCACGGATTTACTACAACATCGTTAATCAACGTTATGAATGAAACGCTGAGAAGAAGGGAAAACAAGAAACAAACAAGCATAGGCAAGATTTTGAAGTTAATTATAAAACAACGGTTATTAGTTCCCATTCGCGTAGGCACATGTTTGACGTATGATATATAGCGTATAAAGCGATTTTTAGAGTAAAGCAACGCAACAATAACTTTAGCGTGTAGTACCTATTATCGCGTGTTTAAAGTTATCTCGCTCGTTTGTTTAGGTGCGCAAATGGATTGTTTTGGCAAGCAATAAAGTAATTGACTTTTTTTAGCTGTTTTTTTTAAATTGCCTTACAAATCAACGTGTGAAACGCGTGGCGCCATGAGCAACATTTCTGAAATAAAGAAAGGTAATTTACACTATTTTCTACACTTTACATTACGTTAACCGTCTGTCGAGCTTAGATATTGAACGTGTATCTGTAGCGCTCCCCACAGGACTACAGGATACATTAAATGTCACCAGTCCTGAAACAGGGCGTGTCATAAAGAGTTTGCTGGCGAACCCTGATGAGCTCGAAAAAGTAACCGCAGGCTCTACTGTTGCCCAAACTATACAACCTGGACAAAATTGGGACAAAGTAAACGTTCAACTTTTAGACAGCTCTCAATCAGCACCTAGTACGTAGAAATTGCAATCAATGGCTTACCGAATAGTAGTTGTAAGTAGCACAGCGTACAGTAAGGAAAATCCGATGGCTGGTATTCCTCTTGGTATGCAACCAGCCAAATCGATTGCCGTGTCTGTAACAGACCCCGACTCAATCCCTATTGCAACAAACACGGCGTTTCCGGCGCAAGCAGGCGGTAAAGGTATTCAAAACGGTTTCGCGATAAAAGACGATCCTATGGACTACTTGGATAATATTAAAACGGTGAAACCAACAACTGGAGTCGTTAAAGCCGTAAAGATAAAAACTGAACCAAAGAGACCAAGAGTACAGCTCAAAGTCGTCAAACGTAACGGTATCAACTGGGGAAGGATTAAAAAATCAACTGTAGCAGCGAAGGTAGAAGCCATGTGCAAAGGTCTTCCTCCACGTTCTATCTCTCAGTATATCAACCCAACGTCTTTGCGCGTATCGCAAAACATGAAAATTTTGAACTACAAGTATGGTGCCGCCAGACGCTATCATGTAAGCTATCCTAACATCAGCATTACAGCAGTATTTGACGAGGTAAGAGTCGTTAAAAAGCTTTTAGAACAAAACGAATTTACAAACGAATTTACAGCCAATAATTTTTTCTCACGCGTTTAAAGACCAACCACAACCGTTGGTTCGGTATTATAACGCTCTAAGAACGAAACTACAAAAAACATTTCTATCAAGATTACCATTTCTCCGAGTTCGTTACTCCTCGTTCTTTATGTAGCTATATATGTATGCTAATAATTCTATTAGGGAAATAGGAACCCTCAACGAATATACCAAAGGTGGACAAAGGCCGTAGAGCAACCTCAACAAACGATTCAAGCTGATCGTGTTCGAAGCATAGAAGCTCTACGAGCTTCTACCCCTGGTATGCAGACACGAGGACCTACAATATCAGGAGCGCCTCCAAATACTCGAGGTGGTATGCCAAGTCCAACGCCTGGTATGGCGCCTACATCAGGAATGCCAATGAGACATGGTAAGCCCCTTTTGTTTTGAAACTCTCGTTGCTTTTTTAGCTGTACAAAAAAAAATTAAAACTTTTATTAGGAGTTACAGGAGCACGTGGTGCTATGGTGCCAGGCCACGCTGGCGTAAGCCCTCAAGGTATAATAGTGCTTTTGTTCCTTTTGAGCTTACTTTTTGCTAGGTATACCTGGAGGACCAGGACGGGGACAACCAGGACCACCAATTCGGTACGACACTAAATATTTGGATTACAAGGAAAACAGAAAGCACCCCTTTTCTTACAAATTTTACTCTTAGTGGCTTACCTGGTTCCAGGATTAATGCATCTATCCAAAACGGTCATAGAAGATTTGCTGCTGGAGGTGCGCAACCAATGGCAGGTGCAATGCAAAGAAACATGGGCGTTAGAGGTACACCGCTTAGAGTTTAATTCGTTTAATACTGACATTGTCAAACTTATTAGTGCGGGGTGTTCCAGCGCCACAATATGCTACTAGAGGTTCTGGTATGCCAACAAGGTTAGTTCATGGTACACACCAGATGGGTACAAGACCTACAAGATAAGATAAATCTTATCTTGAGTTGATAGTAGATTATTAAAAAAACCCTAAATTGTACCATAAACTTCAAATACAAAAAAAAAAAAACAAACACAATCAAACTGTAAATAAAAAACTGTTTAAATTTATTTGCATTAACTATTTGATGGCCAATTGATCAATTGTGATAAGCCTAGAAGAATTGAAAAACAAAAGCTTCATATTCTTCGTTGCACATTGCAACTTTTGTCATTGGTAGTTGCTTTTAAGCAGACATGCTGATTAAACATCTGTGATTGCAATCACATATGACAAATCCATTTACAAAGTAGGTACTTTTCCAAGCGATAACCCAAGTGGCTCTGGTTGAATGAAGGGTAATGTACGGTTATTCTTTCCTGGATACTAAAAGCACAAAAAGGAAGGTATTGGTGATTGCGTCAAGTGATTTGTAAGTCACACCTTAGAGGTGTGAGGGGGATGTTAGGAAGTCAATATGTTACAAGTTTTTAACATATTGGTTCCGATGTTACGATGTATGGCATTACAGTGATTCTTCTCCTATTATTCTCTTTATTTTCTTAGACATTAAGTTAAATTCCGTTGTTTGAGTATTCGATGAATCACTGTAACTTACAACGTGCTTAGCAATCACCAAACTTTTGCTTGGGATCTCTAACACATAGTGCACCATTATATTTACCATTCCAATAGTAAGAAGTCGTTGAAGAGTTTTTATAGATTGAGCTTTTCAACTGAAAAAAATTATGGGTTTGAAATCAGTTAAAACTGTTTATTCTCGCCAGTTTAGAAAATTCATTTATTTCACCCACAGCCAATTGCATGCTACTGTGTTAAAACACAAGTACGGATAATAGTTGCCTTCTGTGTTCAATGAAATTTCGTATCTCAAAGAAAAATCTTATCTAAAATAGTCGTGGTACTGGCTTGTTCGTAGACCGCTGTAAACATAAACAAAGTTACCATACTAGATAAATTTGTTTTTCGCCGTTCGTGGGAAGGTTTCATCTGTGAATATGTTTGTAACGCTTGCATAAAGGTTAAAGGCACAAGGTGGGAGAAGACCTTAAGAAAGGGAAAAACATGTTTGCACTTAAAAGACACAGGAAAATCAACATTGTTGCTGGTATTAATATCAGTTAATGATCAAACTGGCTGGTGTTTGAGGGGTCAGGCAAAATCACAGTATTCGCCAGTAATTCAGCTTGAAAACTACTCATGCAACATGCATGTACTCAATGCTTGACAAAGCCATATTATGCCAACAGTTGAGCTCCTTCGAGTAACCTAATATTTGCCACTTCACGTGCACTGTCAAACACAATATATCGTACAGCAACAGCTATTCCTAATGCAATTGAACGCTTTAAAATACCAGATAGGTTAATAGTGTACAAGGTTCAAAGAAAAGGTTGTCACGTGTTTATGAGAAAAATAACAAAACGCTTTGTCAGTTAAAATGTGAGAACAAGTTAAAACCATTTGGCCACGAAAGGTTGTCCGAGTCGAAAATGCTCGCTTAACTAGTTTAGTCCGTTATTCGCCATTATTCTACACTACCGTTTAACTGTTAACTGCTCCTTGAAGTTTAGTTATCTGATAATACAAAATGGCAAAGAAGGTGAAAGTAAAAAGCGTTATACTCTATTCTAACTAGTACCAAGGTTTTATTAATGGGAAAGAATGGATCTGGCAAGACGTCAATGAGATCTATCATTTTTGCAAATTATATTGGTACTTTATCGTTTTAGGATACTCCAGAGCTTATTTTTAATAGCAAGGGATACATCTAGACTAGGCGCAACAAGTTCGTTTACAGTTTTACTAACGCACCTTCTAACGCGTAGATAGTTGACGTAGAGCACTCTCACGTCAAATTCTTGGGCGATTTAGTGCTAAACCTATGGGATTGTGGCGGGTATGATCGAAAACGTACTATTAGTTCCCCTGCTAAACACCAGGATAGTCAAGAAGCCTTTATGGAGAATTACTTGGCAACAAAGCGTGACCACATTTTCAAGAACGTTGCCGTACTCATATATGTATTTGACGTCGAAAGCAGGGAGTTAGAGGTTCGTTAATTACACTGACTTGGAATTAAACCGTTTTTTTTCAAAACCTTGTTTTGATTTTACTGTAGAAAGACATGAAGTACTACACAACGTGCTTGGATGCTATTAATCAATACTCTAAATCAGCAAAAGTATTTTGCTTACTTCACAAGATGGATACAGTGCCAGGTAAGGCCGCAGAGAAGCCTTCAGAGTTGAACACTGATCATGTTTAGAGGAGAAACGAAATCAATTGTTCAGAGATCGTACAAATGAACTCACTACTATATCTATACCTGCAAAGATAAAGTGTTTCGCTACAAGCATATGGGATGAAACCTTGTATAAGGTACAATGCGCGTTAGCAAACCTTAGTTTGCCGTCAGCTTTTTTGGTTGAAATAATTGAAATTCGAATCACAGTTTCATTGATGGTGCGTTCTCACAAGATATAGGCTTGGTCTATGATTGTACACTCTCTCATACCCAATATAAAGAAGCTTACTACTCACTTGGATAAATTTTGTGAGATTTGCCAAGCTGATGAGGTACGACATTAAAAATAGCAAGTTAGATAAAAAAAAACCAAAGCTTGTTAACAACAGAATATAGGCTGTTTTATTCGAAAAAGCTACTTTCCTAGTTATAGCTCATGCAACGAGACATATTCACGATGATCCACATCGATTTGAGAAAATCTCTAACATCATAAAGAAGTTCAAACTGAGTTGCAGGTACTTGAACTATGCAAAATTTTTTTATTCGAAAAGTTCATGCTTAGGCTTTTAATTGATTGTACTAACACTGAATGTATAGTAAGTCTAAATCACAATTCTCGTGTATGGAGGTAAAGAACAATCAATTTGCAGCTTACTTGGAAGAATTTACACCAAACACATACATCATGTTGGTGACCTCTGACTTGAATATTGGTAAGACTTTTTAGAACCAAAAAAAAAAAAGCTATCTCAGACACTCACAACTTTTTACCATGTATTTCTTATCTTTTTAATTGCTTATATTTTTATACTAGAATCTATGACTATGCTTGTTAATATCAAGACAGCGCGAGCAGTTTTCGAGAAATTGAGTTAAACAGAAAACTCACCATTTTTTAGTTTTTGTTTTCGAAAAATACACTAATAAACCATAGTGCTAAATAGGCTGTCTTGTTCGTTATATCCACCATGCGCTACTAGTCACTTACATATATATGGTATCATTGAGTTTCCCAGTTTAAAGCATTGAGAGAGCACAGCACTCTTTTAATAAACACCAAGCGTTTCTAGCCATTTTTGAGTAAAAAAGCACGTGAACTCTTAGTGTTTGATTGACTATTGTAATCTGTTATTACAACTTAAAGTACATTCATGCTCTTACGTGGACTAAAGCGTAGGGGTTTACCAATAGCAAGAAAGCGTAAATTAGTTCCCATAATTCAAATACGCAACAAGATGAGCACTGTTACCACAACAAAAAAAGCGTGTATATTTGGCGCTGGAGCCTTTGGTTTCGCTATTGCATCACTCCTTGGGGACCAAAACCCTGAATACAGTGTAGTTTTATACGATCCAGTAAAATCATACATTGACCTCATAATTGCTGAGAGAAGGCATCCAGTATTCCACACAGGCATACAATTGCCAGAAAATTGCACTGGTTCCCATAATGTGGAGGACGCAATAAAAGACGCCGACTTGGTCTTCTTAGCGGTTCCGGCCGCTTATTTGCGCGATTGCGTAAAGAAGATAGCTCCTAGCGTGAACCGTTCGCCAACAACCTTTGTTAACGTTGCCAAGGTACCCTTGTCTCATAAACAGCATCAACAGTCGTTTGTGACGTCTATTGTAGGCTTTAGAACCAGAATCAAACAAATACGGATCAGAAATTGTGATTGAAGAATTAGAGAAGGGTTGTAAGCAACCATATCATTTCGCAGCGCTTGCTGGTGGTATGATTGCTGATGAAGTAACACGAAGTACGTTGAGAATTGTAAACTCGTAGACTCAAGTGTCAAAGTAACATAATATCATTAGAATGGCCTATAGCCGCTGATTTAGCTTGCGAAAACATAGCAGTCGCGCGTAAAATACAGGTAAACTCATTTTTCCCTCTCGAGATACAAAACCGTTTTTCTACGACTCCAATGCACTATACGACGCCTAACATACGTTAAAAAGGGTATGCTACAATCTCCAACATTCAGAATTCTCGTCACAGATGATGTTGTCGGTGTAGAACTCGCAGGAGCATTGAAAAATGTAATGGCAATCGGCGCAGGCTTCTTTGATGGTACGACCTCAAGTTTGAACAAACCACCATCACCCACAAAAACCGTAATGCTTTCTATACTACGCTCCTTTTTATGACTGCACAGTCGTAAAGTTTTTCTCTGTTTTGTAACGGTAAAGACGAAAATCACTTTCTTCAATTGAAAAAATGTCTCATTGTCTTTTAAACACTCATCACACGTGTCTGGCGACATTTTATTTATTATTTTTTTAATCATTGATTAGGTATTGGATACGATGCTAGTTCTAAAGCTGCGTATGTATCCACAGGAGCGAATGAGATGCGTTCCTTGGCGATTGCTATGGGTACCTTATTTTTTTTTGTATTTTATTTTATATTTTATATTTTTATGACCTTGTGTCTACTGCTCATCTCGTAAAGACTTTATAATGAAAGAAAATGCAGTCTTATGTAGAACCGTTATTCTATAAAAAACCACGCTTCAGCACAGGCAATTCGCTAGCTCACTTTTTTTTTTTGATAGGTGCGAAAGCAACCACTTTTGATCTTGGCTCTCATGCATGGTTAAATGACTTGCTTACAACATGCTTTGGAAAATCAAGAAACAGATACTTTGGTGAACTGATTGGCAAGGGCAATTCCGTTGAAGGTACATTTCAACAAGTTAAAACAAACAAAAAAAGACAAGTTGTTGACAAACATGTTTTTTATTTTTTTTTGGTTTTTTCCACAAAGTGAGTGATTTCGTTAACAAGTTGTTCTCAGAGGCCTTGGCTATCTTAGCAAAAGAGAAGAAACGATCAGAAGGATTTGTATCAGTACCTGGTTTGTACCAGATTGCAAAAGAAAAGAATATCAACACACCAATCCTCAATACAATTAAAGTACGTTATGGACTTTCTTAACAAGAAAAAATTTCCCATCTCCTAATTTTTTCAAAGGCTGTTCTTTTAGATGGTAAGAAACCTCAAGATGTAATATTGGACATGTTCAAACCATCCAAATTGTAATTAACGCAAAAAAAAAAATAAATAAAAAAACCCAACAAACATTTTTCCTACAATGGCATTCATTATTGCGTTTACCAAAAAAAGAACTACCAATTTGAAATCAAAATTCAAAAACAAAATGCATTGACTTATGTTCGAATAACGAATGCATTTATTTGTTTTACACTCTATTCCTCGAAAATATTTCTAACAGTTCCAAATACGCCGCCAAGAGGATTAGGATTAATTGCACCGGTTGTCTCACTTACTAAGACAACTCCTGGACTAGAACTTCCAGAAACGGAAGAAGATACACTGTACGCAAGTAGCTGGGGAAAAAAAAGTAACATTAGCACCACACTAAACAGTGAAAAAAAAAAAAAAACTGCTTACCTCCAAGTCACCTGTGGCAACTACTGGAACACCAAATCCATTTGTAATGAAATTAGCAGGTCCAATTCTACTTACTCCACCTAATCTGTACAAACCGTCTTCGTGGTTTACGTAGTAGTTACCACCTGTTCTAGCTAAACCATAGCCTTCACCAGAAGAAATACATCTTTGACGATTCAATCTTGTATCTTCGCAAGGAGTATCAGCGCATGAACAAAATTGATTAAATGGAACCCATGTGTTACTCTGCAAAGTAGCTGTAGCAAAAAAAAAAGTTAGATGTTGCCAGAAAAAAAACTAGCTCTGAGAGCTACTTACCAAGACCTTCAATAGTAAAAATACTAGAAGCTGATGTGAAGGATCCAGCTGCAACAACCTGACCTCGGAAATCAATAAGAGAAGCAACATCACCAGATATTCCAGAGACTACACGAGACCTGAAAAGGGAGGGAGGAGTAAGTCTTACAATTCACAACGTACATAACCTTAAAAATACGTACCAAGTGTTGGTGTCAACATTGTAAACTGCAATAGAAGGTGTGGCAATACTTCCAGCATGTGAGAATTCACCACCAACATAGAAGTTTGAACCAGCACGTAACAATGAAGTAACTGCTCCACCAATAATACCACCTATAAAAAAAAAAAAAGGTGTAAGATTATTTGTTCGTTGTTTTAGGAAAGGCACTAATAAAATACCTTCGGCGAAAGCGGCAAAAGTGTTATCAGCGATATTGTAGAAAGCAATGTTTGAGGCTGGAACACCACCTGCTTTTGTAAACTGGCCACCGACAACTAGATGGGTGCTATTATATTCAGCAATAGTTCTAGCTTGACCAGGTACAGCAGTATAAGTGAGACCAAAGACAGTTGTCTCAGAAGTAATAACTAAAAAAGAAGAAAAATAAGTAATCTAAAAATCTATAATATGAAACATTGCAATCACTTAGTCGTTGATTTTGTATCAGACAAAGATATTTTCAAAGAATAAAAAATAAAATCAATTGATTCACTTTTTTAGTGTCACAAAAAGAGTACCTCCAGGTGTAGCAGCAGGTCCAAGTGGTCTAAAAGCACCTGTTATAGCGTTGTATGAAACTATGCTGTTGACTGTTACATTATCTAGAAAAAAAAAGAAACGTCAACACCAAAAAAAACACTTATTCTTTTGAATTAATCAAAAAAATAATCAACGTACTGATTCTCTGGATTAAACCACAAAAGTACATAAGGTCGCCGGTATATTTACTGTTTATAAAGGTGTTTTCATTAGTACCAAAAGCTTCAGTATCTTGTCTTGTAATATCACCTAGAGTGATATATCTGGTCTCCGAAGTGTCTCCTAATTCAAAAAAATGAGTATTTATTTAAAACGAATATAAACAAAAGTCAATGACCACGTACTGTTGAAAACGTAAGCAAAACTTCCGTATGCAGCAACATCTGAAGTTCTTGTAATTGGTGCACCGTAAGCATAAGTGATGTTACCACTATGAGCAATAGTAGGTGCTCCACTTGCAAGTGTAATACCACCACCGAGACCAGGAACAAGGTTACCTGAACCGTCTCTTTCGAGCCAACCAGTGGTTAGTCTTTGAAAAAAAAAGTTAGTTAACAGAACATAAGCAACCAAGACAAAAGAAATGAGAAAAAACAAAAGCAAAAAAAAAAAAAAAAAAAAGAAAACTTTAGCACGCACTTGTTTCTGATAGCATATCTAGGATCTGTAAAACAACCACCAGCATTTCCCCATCCGCAGTCAGAATTGGTGTTGGCTGTTTGGACACGTTGCTCATAGAAGTCAGCTGCATCAACGCGAACCAACAATTTATCAGTATAGTACAAAGCTTGTACTGTATCCACGGCACTAAAGTAGTCTCCAACTGTACCAAATTCACCAGGACTCTGCTCAGCTGCGGTGGTAGTAGGAAGTGTTCCAGAGAGAATACGAGTAGTTGTGTATGTTGATGTGTTACTAGTAGGACTAACTACGCTAGGATCTAGAACTCTATGGGCAACGGTATTGACAAAGTACACTGTCTTTGTAGCTTCATCAACAGTAAGAGCACGGATATCGCCGCTGAAGACGACAAAAGTGGCTTGAGCATCGACACGCTTTAAGTCAAGAACACCAACCCATGTGACACCATCTGAGGAATGATATTAGCGAAGAGAAATATAGCAAAAGGAAAAATAGATTTAAAAAAAACGCGAAAAATTGCTTAAAGCTACTTGCCTGTGGATGAAACAAGATCAAAACTCTCAGTGGTATTAGGTGACACTTGAAGTTCAGTGATTACACCCCACATGTACATGGTTCCAGCGCCAGCGCTAGTACTTGGTGTACGGAATACCCTCTTACTGGCTGAATTTACATTAACCAAGTTCGAAGAAACGTTTACGTTTTGTCCATCGTTTGACCAGGTTAACTCTGTTCTCCAGAAAAGACGGTTGTTACTATCAACAATAACGACTTTGATGTCACCATCAAATAGGAAAAGTCCTTCGTTTTTACAAACTGGAATACCAGTTTGGTTACCATCATTCTCCCAAACTTGTGAAAATGTGCTCTACAAGAGTTGGTTAACACCAAAAAAAATTTTTGTCATTTTGCGGTCGTATCGGTGTACCTCTACAGTAGAGTGCTTTGCAAGATTTTGAATTTCTCTTCCAGAAGAGGCAAAAGCACCACAAGCGTAAATTGTCGAAGTACCATCAAAAGCAAGAGATATAACAGGTGAACTAGTAATTAATATCAGTAATTGAGAATGAGAATAAATAACAAGAACGGGCGTAAAACGCTCTGGTTTTTTTTTCTTTTCGGGTATGTAAATTCATTCACCTGAATCTTTCTCCAACTTGCGTCCAAATGGTTGTAGATGGATCGTAGTGTAGTACATAGTTATTTACAGCAGCGAAAAATACGCCACCAGGAGAAGCAATTACTGCTCTAACTAAAGGAGTGGCTGATTCCAGAGCGAAACCAGGAGGAGGAGGCGTATTTAACCAAGTATTGTTTGCAGTAGAGAAGCGACCAAGAGAGAAGCCATCTACGTCATGTCAATAGGTATTCAGTGACAACAAAAAAGTAATCGAGTTGTTTGTTCGGGTTGGAAGTAAAGTAGGCAAAGAAGCCTAAATAAGAAGTTGTAACTTGAAAGCGCTTCCCAATGCAATAGGCCGTTTTTTAAAAAGCGGTTGGTTGAAAAAAGTGGTTTGGTACAATTGGGAGGTTTTTGGGTATTGTAATGTGTTGTTGCGCTACGTACCAAGGTTTCTAACACCAACTTGCGCGAAGGATCCGATACCAGTGTGAAGGATTACGTCGTTAGAATCTATCGCAGCTTCTACCAGGCAGAAAAATCCTACCAGGCACTGCACAAACGGGTTAGAGCCGAAGAAAAAGTCACGAAACCGGTTAAAAACCGCATTCTGAGCAACATAAGCGTACCAAAATTATTGCCGAGGTAGATAAGGTCATTTCAAGGTATGTTTAACAAAGCAAAAAATTGTATCTTAACACTGCATTAAGCAAACTTTCGACTAATTTGGATGTTTTTCTCAAACAAAATTACTTCTTTCAAAATGCTGTAAGTTATTTGTACGTTCCCCAAAAGCACGTAGGTATTATTTATGCAACTCAACGTAAATAATGAGGCACGTTAAGACGTGTACAATAGCACCAGTGCTAGCACTGCAACGCAATGATTTCATATTAGAAACAGAAATTAAAGGCGACGAAAACGTTCTTTGCGCTGGAGCAAAGTGAGAAAAGTTATTGGGTCATTTTTTTATTTACTGGTTCTATTTTGCATAAATAACTCACTGTTGAAAAACTTCATCCTGCAAAGGTAAACAAAAAAGGGTATGGTGCCAGATAGCGTCAACTAAGACTCCGTTTTGGTCGGAAGAATCACACGTGATACAGTAGTGATTTGACCGTAAAATATGACAACAATTAAAGCATCACATGCTTTTATACTGATTGCCAGTGGTCCGTGTTGTCCGTACTAAATTCACATGCTAAAACGCGTACACATGCTTGATCATAAAAGGAAAAGACGCTCCGGGCACTCTCTGAGATGCTTCCTTGATGCCCACGTGTTTTTTGTTAGGTCATGCAAATTCTTGAATGGCAAACAATGAAAAAATACGTTGAGTAACTCCTCGGAGCACTCTAGAGCGAACACTATTAACTGTCCGAGGACTTTAAACTGCGAACTAGTGTTTATAGATGAAAATTGCCTGAATAAAGTCTAAATCACGTTTTGGGCTTCGTACTACTATAAAGTTGACACACCAACAAAATCCAGACACATGTGTTCCCTAAATTACTATAAGTACCGGAACGTCGCAACGGCAGAAATCTAGATTTAGTAAAATGACCAGTGATTATGCACCAACTACAATACAAGTGTTACAGATTGTTGAGAATTTACACAAAAGCCTTGATGGTGTAAGCCACGATTTATCCAGTTGCAAGCAACAGATGATAGAGAACAAGAGAAAGAATGCTTACTTGGAGCATCAGTTGAGCTTGTCAGGTATGTGTTAATAACATATAACGCTTCAGAATGACGTTATAGTTCCATCAACACACGTGCTTATTTTTTTTCCTTTTAGAGGGATTTATCCTATTGGTTAATATTAATACTCTCATGCTCCTCAACGAGTTCGTAGATAAATTTCTTTATTGGAGCGGCGCTTATGAGCGCGATCCTAACCTTAGCGTCACATCATTTGTATCACCGGAGTACGTGGTGAATAGTTTGGTTTTTTTTTCTTACACTCCTCGCAAATTGTACCAAAACTCATCATATTGTAGCTGTCAGAGCGCTGTTCACCTACTATTCAATAAGTTTAACGAAGCACGAAACAAACATGGATTAATTGCACAACTTGATACAAGGATTAAAGTTGTTGATAGGTATGGAGAATTACATCAGGTACGTTGTTAAAAAAACACACAAAAAACGAAAGAAAAAATCCTTGAAGAATCAGGCGTTAATAACGGGTTTAGGTTAAACTACGACTTGCTGCTACACACGTGCCCAACGTTGCTAGAATGAAATTGGTGCGATAAACCTTTCTATGGTGACATTTCGCTTTGGTACCCTTTTTTTTTACCAAGCACTGTATGCGAGCGCATGCAATGTACAGATAGACCTGCGAGTCTAACAACTTTAACCAAAAAAAGTTGAGTGTAAAATATTTATTAAAATAAAAACGGATCTGAGGATCTCAACCCATCTACTAATGCCCAACATGATTCTACACATAAAAACAAGGCCTCCACTTGCGGGTTTTTAAACTATAAACTTCCGCTGTGACGTTAGTGGGACAAAATACTGCAAAAAAAAAAAGAACCTGTGAACTAGTTCATTGGCCACTTCACTTCACTTGAAACGGTTTCCTTTTTTTTTATTTTCATAACAATGTGGTCTACAGGTATCGTGGGTAGTTTTAACGTACATGATAATAGTGCACATGTGACAATCGCGCAGTTTCATTTTTTTAAAAACCTCAAAGCTTCTTTCAGGCGCACGGATTCGTTTACGTGGTGGTGTTACCTCATACGATTGTCCCCAGTGTTACATTATAATCATTGAATGCTCCGCAAGCCACTGCTGATGTTAAAAAAGCACTACGGGCTATAGCAACATCAATACATACTTGCGTTGTTTGACATTTCTTTGAGAATCTTCCGCTTCTCAAACAATCGTTGTGTTCGTGATACCTAGGGTATTTGCGTGAGTGGTAAACGAATAGGGCGACGGTAGTGCTTCTAATGTATCGTTGACGTGCGAGATAAAACAAAGGCTTTGTATTATCGCCACAAGTATCGATTCCACGTGGAGAGCTACTACAGAAACAATGTTGTGTCCACAAATGTCGAAGTATATTGTCTTATTTGGCCGTAACTGTTTCTCCTAGCAATGCCCTGTATGTTTTCTATGGGCATGTTAAATAATAGTGCGAGACAATACACGTCAGATAATGTTGTACAAAAAAATCTTGAACACTCTGAGAAAAACAAAGAAAAAGAGTAAACTCAAGGAAACTTATTAATACGAATTAATATACTTTAAGACGTATATAAGCGTAAGAATATCCATTAAAATTACATAGGTTTTTTACGTGAGTTATACTCTAGTAAGTACGCACGTGCGTGTATTCATGATAAACAAAACGACCAACTGGGAATTCCCAAACTTTAACAACATTTAGGTGTAGTTTGTCAATTGTTACTACCTTCACAAAATACAAAGTCTCGGCATGTATCACCAATAAACATAAATAACAATATTTGCTCGAGAAAAAAAAAAAAGCATTCGACACGTTAAGTAGGGATGTGTTAAGACAGGAGGCATTTCGCCAAACGACAAAAAAATGCTATCATGGAAAAGGAACCAGCTGATGATAGCCTATTAGATACTGTTCTTCGCCTGGACATTAAAAACACAAATTTCTACGATCTACCACAACTGGAAGTGATTGTTTCTGAAAACCCCAGTAATGTACATGAGGTACCACGTGATACTCAAAAAAAATAAAAAAAACCCAAAAAACAAAGCGCTAACTCCTTTTTTTATCATTTAGTTCTTTTTGAAAGTCACGTGGAGGCATTTTACAGATAATCCGTCTCCACAAGTTACTCTAGTTCGAAAATATACTGACTTTCGTGTTCTATACTACAACGTACGCCATTTAACGTCAATTATGCGATTTTGAAGTATACAAAGCTTAGAACATCTGTTGCGGATGGCTCATTGGCGTTTCCTGACTTTCCAAGGAGAACATTATTCGAACCAAGTAAAGAGGATCAACTGTTCCGTAAAGAGAGCTTTACCGCAATAATAGCGTTTATTACATCAACATGGAAGGCTGTTATTCAGAAATCTTTCAGATCTTTTCTTGATGCAAGATACCGTTTACAACTTTTTTTGATTTCTCTAATCTTTTATACAGATTAGTGACTGTGCCTGGTTTGTTGAGATAACTTTAGCAGTAACAAGATTATTTCATTTTCAATGTCCAAAAGAAACTACCTTGGAGGCACGTGTCAGCTCCCATGGTTCTATTCAAACGGCTAATTTTTCTCAGGGAATGAAAGCAATGGGTTCTTGGTTGGCGGGTATAAACGATGATACAGTAAGAACTACGCTGGCAGAAGTATCTCTAACACATCAAATTGATTATCGCTCATACATGAGAGAAGCAAAGGCGTTCAGTTTATCATATGGGTACGGTTCTTTTGTTTTTCTTTTTTTTGTTTCAGTTCTTTAACAGTTTTTCAGAGTGTATCTTTCAAGTATTCGAACAACTCTGTATCAACTTACAAAGGATTTTGAAAGAACTAATATGGCTAACTTATCATCTCATATACTATCATTAACACTTGACGTAAACACTGCATTCGATGCTGTGTGTGCACTACTATTAAAACTTAAGACACTAAAAACTTCACTCAAAAATATAAAGGAAAAAGTAGCGATAGAATTAAAGACATGGAGAGGTGGTAGCGCACGTGATTCAGGGATAAAAATATTCCCGCCAGCATTGCCTCTGGCTTTTGTATCTTTTGCACTATTCCCTGTAGTTTCACCTCTTTGTGTTGTTTCAAAAAACACAATGGACGCACAAACTGATGATAGCGAGAGCGATATTCTTTGGTCTTTTGCTAAGTTCTCTGAGATTTCTTTCATGCCTAAATTACAATGTGAACTTGTCTATAATACCTTTTCAGCTACTGTGAATGCTATAGCCGATCAAGCAAAGATATATCGAAGTATAAAAAAGATGATAAAAGTATTGACAAATCTTATTGAACAGTTTTCTCAATCGGTACTAGTACTTATTCTGTGCGATCCCACTGATTCTTTAAACTTATTTTTAATATAGAACGGATTTCCTAGTAACTGGAAGAATGTTGTAGAAGAGCTAGAAGGTATGACAAACGAATTTTGGGATCCAGTTAAGAGCAAACTGCTCACACCAAACGGTGCAAAAAAAAAAAGGAAGTCACATGATCTTATTGTTGTAGGATTACCACTTATTTTGAAGAACCTGAAAGACGCATCAAAACTTATGGATAAATGTACAGAACCACTTAAACAATGGGACTTTCTCAGAGACAGTGATGAAGAAGATGTGTAGCATTTCTACAATCAAAATAAAATTAATATAAAATCCACTGTGTAATCCTAAATAGTGCTTCAACACTACGAATACTCAAAACACAAACGCATCAGAAAGACTCTTAAGAGTTGTAGTATTGCCTCTAAGCTAGTTGCGCTTCTGAAACGTGATCAAATGTGAAACATCTCTTAAGTTGTTCAATACGCCTTAACTTCAGAAGTAGTACAATGGCTCTGTTAGACTTACCATTTGAGCTTCATAAAGTCATTTGCTCTCTCGATCCAGATATTTACATCTTGTGGCCTCTTTTAAGTCGTAGGGCAGCACTATCATCAAGATTTGATAGTAGTTTACAGAAAAATGGTTTATTTGTTAAATATCGCCTCAAAACAATGATAAAAAAGTGTTATTTCGTAAATGGAAAGGCTCATGGGGAAGAGAAGATATGGAACATGCGTGGGCAGTGCATTTCATTAATCAATTACAAAAACGGAAAAATTGATGGTGATAGATGCACGTGGTATGACAATGGAAAAAGAAAAGCAAAGTTGAATAACAATGGCAAAAACTACCGTTGGCATTCAAATGGTCAGGTTGCTACTGAGTGGGAAGAGGATAATGGGAAAGTTGTTGGTCCGCGTATATCATTCAATAGGTCAGGCTTGGCCATAGAGAAGTTGTTTTTTGTTGAAAGTGCCCTTGAAGGAAAATGCTCTTATTACTATCAAGATGGTAAACTTTTTGGTGAGTCTTACTATAAGAAAGGTCTTCTTCATGGAAGTGAAAAGCGCTGGTGGCCAAATGGGACCTTGTATACTTACGAGATGTATGTGTATGGTTTCTGTGTTGTACAAGAATCTAGGACATGGCTAAAAGATGGTACACCAGTAAGACATACAATGTGTTAACGTGTGATTATACAGAAACTGAAGTATGCCTTCCAACAAAAAAAACCGTAGTTACAAGTTTGTGCAAGCAATTCTTGAATTGTTCAATGGGTAGTGCTTGCTGTGTTCAATATCTTTTACTTAAGTTGACAATTTTTGTATTTTTAGTAGAGTGTAAAGGCAGCTTCTCTGTCAAGTCGTTCTATGTAACGAACATAAATCACGTGAATTTAATTGGTTTATTTATTCTACAAGTTTTTTACTCCCAACTAAAGAATGTACATGCCTCCGTAGAGTCCTATTGCTAAATTAAATATCACGTTAATATATATTTGTGTGGTACCATTGGGTAGCTCTTTTATCCTTGTTGCACAACTTTGTATAGTCCCAAGCGTAATTCGGATACAACAAGTTTAAGCAATACGGATATGATTCTATAACTCCTGAACCACCTAAAGATCGTATATGGTTCATATCAATGCGATACCATGAATCTGGCCCAGCAAGTGAGAGTTCTTCCTCGGCAGCTAAGGTCAATAAGTTCGCTGAATTTAAGGTTAAAAAAATTGTTGTAAGTACATAAAAGAAATGCATGTAGATTCTCGAATTTTCTCCAAAATCCAACAGGCACTTGCCTGTGTAGTTGTTAGCACCAAGTAAATATATGTAATACATACTTGAATTTCCAAAATTTCCATGGCTTATCAGGGAAAGCAACACTTAGCACCTCAACTAGTGAACCACATTTTTGTAACATGGCACTACCACCCTCGTTTATAAAATGCAATGATGAAATACGTGACCACTCATAGAATGTGAATACACGTAGTTTCTCACCCATCGCTTGTAATTTAGCCCGTTGATTATCAATATTATACCACGTGCTGTTCGGCGTGCACCTAAATATTTAGTCAAACTTTTCTAAAAAATTAAGTGTACCTAAATCCCCAACTCACGAACCCAAAGGACGGGTATAAGCCTTGCAAGGTTTCTATAAGTGACTTGTTATTCCTGTTATTTGTATGAGATGTATTATATAGTATTGATTGATTACGTACTTGTAAAATAGTCCAGAAGCACCCATAGAAGCTACTTGAGTATTCGTAACTTTATACCAATCTTCAAGTACTTTTATATCAAGGTCTTCACCTATTTCGTTTACCATACTATATTGGTTATTTACATCGTCTATCCAGGCTGAAGGTAATTTCCTATGAGGACTTAATTGTGCAACTGGTAAATACAAGCTGAACTTACCTGAATCTCCATTTTTGCCAATTGTAATGTGGATAAATGTGACTAAGCGCAGTAGACAATGAGTCTCTATACCTGAGTACGATACTGGAGTCAGTAAATATGCAATATATGTACTCACCTATGCATTATACTATCGCCATTGCTTACACAAGCATCCTTACCTGTGAGAGAGTACCACTCAGAGCAAGTCTTTAAATCAAGCATCTTTGCTATTTTGTTAAATTCTCGCCTTTGATTGTCAATGCTATCCCAGTATTTTACAGAAACACGCCTATAAATCTATTGAGAAACTATGTGGGTGAATGTAAAATATTACCCAAACTGCGTAACGTCCCAAGGCCAATCAGGATACACATTCTGTAAAGTTAAGGACAAAGAGTTCTTGAAACTACAAATAAAGTCAAATCTCTGGTGTTTTTTTGATTTTATGTTTATCATGTGCGTACCGATGTAGTACTGTAGATGCACCATGCGCTCTTAGAAAATGAGTATTTATTACATCATACCACTTATCAAATGTCTTTATACCAAGCTCTTGAGCACAACGTTCAACTAAAGTCTCTGAATCAATTTGAGCAGATTCTTCATGTTCCCTTTTGGTTTTGTCAGAAACCATTTTAACTATACAATATATCGTCGTACTCAAAGCGTACTTTATCCCACTGAACGCATGGATATATAGTTGATAGAGCTTCATACATACTCTCAAAACTACGAATGATATAAGAAAATTGGTTGTCTTTGAAGTGTATTTTCTGCGCTTTACTACCATTAAACAACTTACCGCCTGAAGTAAACTCCGCTGGGGCATCTTTTTAGTCGTTTAAATCGTATAGAATACCAATCATCCATCACTTTGACAAGTAATAAACGCGCCACGTTTTCCATTCTATTCTTCAGACTGAGCCATCGTGGGTGCGTTATAAATGTTGCTGCAACGCTTCCAACGCTAAATTTCTGTCAAACCATACGTCCCTCAAGCACCGACGCACCTTTTTTTGGTTTTCAAGCTTATGTCGTTGGTGAAACTGTAAGTTTTTAAGCGCGTTGTTGAGTGGAAAGATCTGCATTTATCTATTTTATGTCAAATGTCTCGAATATCATGAAGGTACATTTATTGGAGCTATACAGTACCTTCGACGCTCGACAAAAGTGTATTGCGTTGTTTAGCGTAACATTTTTTAATCTTCGTTTGTAGCATACCAGACAATCTGTCTTGCGTACCTACAACATGCCATCCACCTTTTCAAGTCAGTACAATAAAGTGGTTTTGTAAAGGTGCTACAAACGTCATACCGCTTGTTTGAAGGTTATTCTGCTGTTATAGAGCGTAACAACAGAGCTCTTTGTAATGACAACCAAAACAGAAAAGCGGGTTACGGTATGCTTTTTCCGCGTTAGTACACTTGTAGTTGACGAGTTTACACTCACTCGGTCACGACAAATTGTTAACGCTGTTAAGTTCATTTCATTGTTGAGAATTTTAACGTTTCAAAAATCGTACGCATCCTACAACTGTTAGCGCTGTGGTTGAGTCTTTGATCTTTTACTCCTATTTTCGGCCCTGTACTACTACTCCAGATAAACCAGATCTACCTCACCACGTACGTAAACGGCGTAATTAATTCTACCATAAACCGAGAGCTACTATCAACAACCAACAATTCTAAACGGTACCAGGTGTTGCTAACTGGCCAAAAAGCCTCGAAACCGAGTCAATTTTACGAATCTACGGTTACACGGGCAAGAAAAATGATGCAAAACAAAACTGAACAACAAACGGGTTCATCAATGGCTTTTGTAAAAACCAACTCAATAGCCCATTCTACACAGCCGTCGGGAATTCCTCCTGTGCCGTATCCTTACACAGCTGGTTCTTTAGCGAGTTTTGTCTGTGAGACTTCCACGTCTTCTCTGGGCACCACAGTCAACTTTCGTGCGTTCTTTTTTGGCCATGGTGCGTTATAATTGTTTTATCACACCAAACAATATTATTGGGCGTATTGTTATGCTCATCAAATGATTTAGACGCCTCAGATGTTGCTCTTGACGATCGTAAAAAACTGGCGGATATTCAAGTACGTATCTATTAACTCAGCTTCACCACTGCGGCCTTGAGTGCTGCGCGAGCCCTCATGACAGGTTTTATTTTTTTAATTATCAGACGTGTTTAAAAAAACTCAAAGACTCAATTTACGAGTCCCAAACTCGACGCGAGGGCATTTTGAAGCGTCTCAATTTTTTTTAAATTGTTTGTTTTACAAAAGGTCACCATCAACACAGTTTTTCGTCTTTTCCATTTAAACCTTTTGCTTTACGCTCTAAATATTTCTTTAGGCGCCCAGTGAACCAAATGACGAAAAACACTTTGACCACACATTCGCTCCGGAAGGGTCATCAAGCTTTATTTCTAACCCTGTCAAGTAAGTACCCGAATTTTTTTTAATGAGTAACACTTCAACATACATGTTTTTTCTTGTATTCAAAACCAGACTCCTTTTTTGACTTTCTGTACTTGGGCTTGTATGTATGTTCAATAATATTATTTCAGAAAATCAGAATACCTATCAGCCAGACAAGCAGAGTTACCTGGAATGGCATCATGGCACGCAGATACACCTAGTAGTTCAACGTCAGGAGAGTACGTAGGCGGCCAGAGCTCTTCTGACCCTGATAATTATGAACCCGCATTTGACACAAATCAGTGCGTTGAGAAAAAAAAACCAAAGCAATACATACAAGACCAAAAAGTTCTTTTTCAACTCTACATTCTCATTACAACTTACTATTTCTTAGTAGACGCGGTTCGTTCTATCCTCCTGGTTCTGCTTCAAATCCTTTTTCTCTTACACCTTCTCCACCAAAGAGAAAGGCTCGTGGGGTTAGAAGGCGAAACCGGTTTACACGTCGTTCTTCTGAACCCATAGATGCTTTCAGTCCAAAATTTCAACTGCCACAAGGAAGTGACTTTGCTATAGCTACCAGTAGTAATGGTGAATATGTACAGCATTTACAAGATGATGATTTAGATCATCCATCACTTGTTCAGGTCGAACAAGGAGAAAATGAGTTCTCAGGATGCCTTGACAGTCAAGTGCGTTTAATTTTATTAACTTAAAAAAGTCACATTCTTTTTGTGTTGTAATGGTCTCAATCTTTTTAGGCTGATGCTACTTTGTCGAGCTTTTTGCTATCATCTACGCCTGGTAATCAACAATTACAATCTAAATTATTGCCTATGCCAAATCAACCTGGAAGAATATCGTCAAAACCTTTCTTTCGCGAAAATAGAAAAGCAAGACGAAAGGGACCACGTAAAACAAACATAAGGTTCATAATTTTTTTTACAAGTTATTTGGTTGTCTCAGCGTCACTTATCCACTTAGGAGACCTTTACCAGATGAAACAGAATTACTGGACTCAGAAAGTAAGAACACATTCGTAGCTACAACATGTAAGGCTGATTTTTTGTTACCCACCGTTTTTTGAATTAATATTTCAAACTAAGTCTTGAATTTTTTCAAAATTAATGAATAAAGTTCTTGAAACCACTCACCTTCACGCAGCTGGTACAGAAGAAGATGAATGCGATAGTGACGGCGCAAGTAGACCACAAAAGTTTGAAGAGAATACAAACGAACGTGACCATTATCCTGAACAACATCACCACAGGGCAGTTAAAAAGCATGAGTATACCCCACCTGCAACTACGCCTGAAGAGAGGTCGTTAATACGCGAGGTAAGCGGATTTTAACCTTTTTTAAGTAAATTAGAAAAAAAATTTAACGTTAACGATTGAAAGGAACGGAGAAAGCTTCGGTCGTTCTGGTTGTGTTTAAATGAAAAAGAAAAAGCGAAATTAATACGCTTGGAGAAAACAACAGTATTGAAGAAAATGAAAGAGCAAAATAAGATTACTTGCATGTGTAGCGTGTGTGGTAGGCGTAGAATAGCCTTAGAGGTAACGGTTTTTTATTCTTTTTGTTTTGTTTTATTGTTTCTCCTCAATTGGATTGTAGGAGGAATTAGAATCGTTATATCATACGTACTACGAAGATTTAGAGAGATATACTTCAAATGCCGCAATGGAACTTCAAACAAATGGTTTGTTTTTTTTCGAATTTTTTTGTACTTTTTGTATCTTTTTTTCTCGATTTTTTATAGTGCTTACTCTTATTGTAGGCGCTTTCAGCCTAGTTGATGAGTTTAAGCATGATGGAAAAGATTTTTTAGATATTATAGAACGGCGTGCAGAGCGTCGTATGCGTGCAGTAAGTTAAATAATTTTAAGTATTTTTATTGTTTGAATGCAAGGAACCAAAATAATTTGTTTTTATGCGCTTGCTTCTGTTACTTAATATTGTATACTATATCGTTTATTGCAATGCGTAAAAAGGGAATTTTAGAGCATTGGCTGCGAGACAAAAGGTTTTTGTAATTTCTCTGAAAAAACTCACATGTTTTTGTAGATGTCAAAGCGTTTTTCTTTCCGTGCTTCTTGTGTACGACGATATCGTGAGTCTGATGAAGAAGACTCTTATTCAGAAGATGGTATATGGCACCCATTGCAAGTTGATTTCTAATGATGAATAGATGAAGACTTCATGGCTGATATTGAGGAAGAAACTACAGAAGAGCGAGAAGAAGGAAAACGGATATTTCAATTATTTGCTACAAAGTTATTTGAGCAGCGAGTGTTAGCTGCCTTTAGGGAGCAGCAAGCGCGAGAGCGTGAGCGTGAGGTAAGAATATCTAATCATTGTGTTCTTGTAGATGGTCTTATTTATTGGCTTTGTAGCTTTGGGAAGAAGAAACACGCGCTGAGAAGGCTAGACAACGGAAAACAAATGATAGTCGAAAGAAAGCTAGGCAAAAAAAGAAGCGACAGAGAGCTAAGCAACAAGAAAAGGCCAAAGCACGACAGGTGAGCGTAGAGAAAGTTAGCACGTAGCTGGCATGGTTTACACGGTTTTTTTTTTCGTTTCCGGCCAGTAGATTGTACCCTAACAGTTATTTAAAGGCAACACATGCTAAAGCCAATGGAAAAAAGAAGACAGGGAACACTAAGAAATCCGCTGAAGCTAAAAGTCACAATACAAACGCTAAAGTTAAGAATAGCAACCAGTCTACGGCGTCAGATAAATCTACTCAACAGTCTAATCAAAGGACAAACGGTTCCAAACCAAAGGCTACAAAACAGGTACAGTGTTCACTACAATCAGTTGACATGTTCCTAAACGAGTTTCCCTGTAGCCGGCCGTAAAAGTCCAGCCAAAGCAAGCAGCTCCAAAAAAGCCCAAAGAACCAATTGTACAGCAGGTATCGCTCAATATGAACAATGTACCTGAAGAAGAAACATGGTCAGCCATACCTGATCAAACGTGGTCTTCTCTGCCTGATTCACCTGAAAAGAAGCGTAACAGGCGAAGAGGTCGTCGAAAGACATCACACACCAATGGCGTACAAAACAATTTTAATTTTGCTGAACTCACTGGCTGTTTGTCTTACTGTAAACAATAGCATGCTACCAATCATCAAAGTAATTCTGCTACACAAGCAGCAAAAGTAGCTGCGACGACTACAAAGGCTCCAATTAAGGTCATGCCACGTAAGGAAACACAAATCAAAGCAGCTAAACCAAAGCAACGACGTATGAGATATATTTTTTAAGTTTATCTTTGTTATAACTTACAATGAAATAGAGCCGGTTGTAGCAAAACCACCACAAAGAAAAATAGTTGGTGGTGCCACCAAGCTAGGCAACCAAAACTCACAGAATTCACAAGCTACAGCTTCTCAAGGACAACATAATCGCCACACTACTGTTCCTTCTGCTCCATATCAAGCACCTCCATCTTATTCGCCAATGATTTACGGTGTTCCTCCTGATAATAGAGTGTACACAGATATGTCATACAAGAACACAGGAGCAATGGTAAGCTGTTCAACTTGCTTTGACATTGAAAGACTCATTTTATTGTAGAATGCCGTACAAGTAAAAACGCCATATGTAAGGCAACCATATATGGGTCAGTCATTCCCTGCTTACAGTAGCAACATGCGCGCAGCACCAGGTACTTTCCTTTCTACTCTTGTGGTCTTAGACTTAAACTATCTCTTACACTTGAGTATTAGGTCCTAACGTTACACCACCTTATGCTATGCCCAAGTATAACCCTAACATGCACAATGGCCACATGCCAAAAGTTCAACCAGTCAAATCAAAAACAGTACGGTGGTTTTTTTGTTGTAGCCATTTTTCATGGGTTTTTCCCTTCTGACTTCAGTTCTAGCCTTCTGTTATCAAGAAAACTAATCTCCCTACTCCTATAATTAATGATCCTGTTGAGGAGTCTACTAGTGCTACAACTCCTTATGATAGCGAAATCAAGGTACGACAAATTCGCGGATTTTTTTTTTCACTATTTAGTGCGCTAATTCTTGGAAATCTTTAGGGTCTCATAGACTCTCTTCTAACAGAAGATGTTGATGACCATCATATCCAAAGTAATGGTGTGAACGGTATGTTAACTCCAAATCGCCTAAATGGACCACAAAAACCCGGTATGATGACTCCAATGTCGTGGTCGTCTCCTATACAACTAAAGAGAAGAGAACAAAATCTAAAAAAAGATAAATCTCCTAACCCTCTTTTTTCTAATCCCTCAAACCTTCCACAACTACCACCTAGTATAGTATCGTCTCAGAAACAAAACAAACCTTCAAGGAGTAGTACCTCAGGCCTTGGTATGCTTAGTGAGCTTCGTAAAGACTCAGAACTTGTTGCTGATGCAAAACGTCATGTTATGAATGCTAGAGGTATTGATGGGTTGTCAATGGATCAGAGGCTTATTCTTGCTTTTCATGTTGTTCGTTACTCAACAATTACAACACATAGTAAGCGTAAACCGCTTAGCTTTTATGCATGGCTTGAATTAATGACATTGGCTGATCCTGACTTGGATATAACAAAAACAGTGTATAATAAGAATTTAGATAAACTAATGAGTGAC
This sequence comes from Trichosphaerium sp. ATCC 40318, assembly GCA_038496445.1. Lineage (NCBI taxonomy): Eukaryota > Discosea > Flabellinia > Trichosidae > Trichosphaerium > Trichosphaerium sp. ATCC 40318. The sequence goes on from JALMLS010000397.1 coordinate 342,888, forward strand.
ATGGAAAAACATGGATTCATCAAGTACGTTTTATTTTCGTTTGAGAGCACAAGAACAAAAATCAGAAAAAAAAACCAATTTTTTTTGACGCATTGTTGGTCTCTTGGTGCACTAGGACGTTTTTAATTTTTTCCTTTTCTGCATTCAAGTACTAGTTTGCACTGTTTTTTGTCCATTAATTATGTTGTGACTAATTTTTTACGCCTAGAACCCAAGTATTAAAATCAAGTGGTGAAAAATGTATTACACATATTTATCCTAGATTATGTCTTTGTGTTTTATGTGGTAAGAGACCTGTTCATTCTGTATTACATCCTTGCTTTCATACTATATGTAAACACTGCTTTGAAAGAGATAAGAAGAGGCAAATACAACCTATTGGAAAACCAAGTGTACAACAAACTACAAAGTGCTTATTTTGCTTTAAACAAGCTACACTAAAAACAATTGTTATTGAAAGACCTTCATCTGGAGACCATCAAAATTCTTTTCCTTCCCTTCCTGTAGGAGAAGGAAGTGTAGGTGGAGGATCAACAACCAATACTCAGAAACTAGTAAAGAATGGTGGTGGATATAATGGCACAAGCATTGGAGTTCAACAAAAATCAAAATGGGGTACTCCTGATTCTCCTCAAATTCCACCTGGTGTTCTTTCTTCATCTCCTTCTATTGTTAATTCATCTCATCGACGTTTGAATGGTAGTAGTAATAACAATGTGGTATCACGTGATAATAATAGTAACAACACGTGGCCTCGGACTTTTAATTCAGAAGTTGGAAACAGTAATGGTAGTTCACATGGTGTTTCTTCTAATGGTGGTACACAGTTGTATCGGCCGAATGGTGTAAGCTAGAATTTATTGGTTGTAACATAATAGGAAAAAAAAACTTTGAAATGCAAAAAAGTACTTGTTTTTCTGTCTTCTCCTTAGAGTCAACTATTTTTCATTTTACTCTAGGTGAGATCTTAGCTCCTTACTTGTAGCCATAAGAAAGTTACGTAGTAAAAGTATTTCACCGTTAGGAGTGATCGGAATTCTGAAAAAAAGAAAAAAAGATCACAAGGTTTAAGTCTCCCGCTTGACTAACCGTGGACACATGCTTAGTACCTCTGGTGTCTATCTTACAGAGTAGGTGAGAGGTAGTCTAAGCAACAAGTTGTGGACTAAAAGTATGGGACGGGCAAATTCGTTTTGGCCGCTTGCAGGAAATAGTGCCAGCGCACCAACTATTACTTTTATGGCTGTTTTGCGTCTTGTGGTTTGAACATCAAAACTGAAGTGAATTATCACTTAAACGGCATAAAACACATACCAATACAAGCAAACAAGCTTCTCTGTACCTATAAGCATGGCAAACGAACAACAAACATTGAGCAATCTTATTCAGAAAGGTAGGCGTTAAATGACGTTTACTTTCCACAACTTGTTAAAACTACGCGTGGAAAGCCAATATTCGAACGAATTGGAGCTAATCACAAAGTAGATTATGACAGTCACCACATTGAATACAATGGATACTTTACAAATCATACTTTACACGCGATGGTAGCATTAAAACACCTTGGTGGTACGTCAGCGATAATGAACATTATTTCTGCAAACAACATATTTGTTTTGATTTCTTGCTCACTGTTGTTTAGCATCAAGTGATAGGATGACAGAGTATTACAATAAGTATGAATTAGATACAGGATTTGGTATGTAAAAGCTTACAGTCCTAAAAGTGACATTGGTTAGGTGGAAAATCGTTAGAACCGAAAATAGACTCTAAGTCAATAGTCAACAAAGAAAATTGGAAGGAATTGCTTGGGTTATCTCAAAACTATGCAGGATTATGTAAATTCTTCTATAATGAGTATAAACGTCTTGGTTCTAAAACTAAACTGGCACGTGATATACTCTAAAAAAAAATAACAACATTGCTTACTTTACCTTCTATAACAGATAAACGAATATGTACCACAGCTCATGAGTGGGGTATCAGGAGCTGCGTTCCATGGTCTCATACATCTTGGTTTTGGTTTAAAGAGCGATACTATCATTGGTGCAACATCTGGACTTGCTTATCTTGCCTTTTCGTACCTTGATGCAGGAAAATTACTATCAACAAGTACGATTTTTTGAATACAAGTTGCTGTTGCCAACAACAAGTTTAGGCGGTTCAGATAACATCCTGTCTATTGTAACTTCAGTAAGTGAAGATAAGAATATTGCAAAATGCCTTGATGGCGTTGAGGGGTTTCAAACACGGGTGAAGACTCTGCTCAAGAGTAAAAATGCAGAGCTACTCGAATATACTTCTAGATGGAAATTCAGTGATGTAAATGCAGGCTTAGATGAACTCAAAAAAGGATCAATGTTGGTGTTTTCTAAAGCAGGTTGTAATGACTTCTTCCTACTCCACGGTGTAACAGGTTGCTACTCAATTTCTCAGGTACATGAATGAGACTGAATCATAGTAAACAAAGATGTCACAACAGCAAACACTAACTCGGTTTTTTTGCTGTAGATTTTCAATGTTCTCCAGAAGGATGAGGATAAAAGTAGTCTGTTGCGTTATTTTCTTCATGGACTTATTGTAGCATATATTGTACAAGGACAAAAACCACTAAATGTAAAAATACCTAGCACTAAATTGTCATGGGATGATATTTCCAGACAAGCAATTCAACATGCTGATGAGCATGTTATAAAAGGAGTTCTTGTTTGCAAGGATTATTATCAACAAATGGGAACTGAATTATTTGCTGACACATCGTCGCACATGCTGTCTCAAATTAAGGTGAGCAAGGACACACTATAAATCAAAACTTAACATTGTTTTTAGGATACTAGCAGTTGGTTTTCAAGGAACGAGTGAGTTGTACAACAGCTTTTTGTGGCTCTTTATAAATAAAACATCAAGTTGGCAGTAGAAATACCATTGGCATAGTTCATTAGCGAGGAAGTTTCCAGTGTAACAATTGTTGGTGAGTAGCAATTCTAATTAATCTCGTTGAAGTAATGTGATAACAAAATACGTTGAAGTGAACCAGAAACCGACAAAATATTCAGAGTTTGAGAAATATTGCACGCAGCATGGCACGAAATGTCTTTTAGCGAAAGCAATACAAAGAATGTTAGAGGTATTACAAGTAGCTATTCTCAGTACATGTTGTGCAGCACGTGTTACTTGATGTTTTAAGTTTTTTTATAGAAGTACAGCGTTTTATTTTTTTGGTGTTAAATCAAAGTTCATACATTTGTGGTTTACTATACTCTGACCTTGCGGATGAACTCTCATCTATTGTATTACCCACACTTGTCATTTCATCTAATCCTGTAGCAACACTTTGTTTTACAGGTAAATCAGTGTAATTAGATGCACTTTCTTTCTCTGAATTCATCTCAGAATTACTATCGTTCAAATCTGCGTCGAACTGTGCAAGTGAGTCTAGTACGTTTACACCTGGTCTTGGTGGCAATACGTTGTAATTTGCGCTTATATTGAGTTGTGGTTCTTCATTCTCGTCATCTTTAAATTCAGTCAACTCAACACCTATTGCATTTTGTTCTTCTTCATCTTCTTCGTAGTCTGTTCCGACTTCATCATAACTCTTTTTTGTTTTTGAAAATGTATTCTTTAAAAAGTTACTTAGACTGGATGCCCTTCGTTTTCTCTTTATGATTGGACTCTCCTTTGATGATCCAATTGTTTTTCTTTTATCAGAGAGAATTGTTGCATCAGAAGTATCATCAGTACATATCATATCTACTCCAATGAGAAAAAAACAAGAAGAAGTTTGCCCAAAAAAAAAAAGAACCACGTCTTTTTTGCGCGAGAGTTGTTTGTTTCTGGATAAAATACAACGTTTCCATGATAGTCAACCAAAAAAATACTGAGGATACTTCCCAAATGTCGTCGAAAGAAAAGATAAAAATGAAATCATTTTTTGTTAATAAGTTTGTTACGTTTTGATTTGGCTGACGTGGCTCAATACGTACTCATGTTGTGTACTTCTGGCATATGAAATTGGTTTGCAATGGTACTAAACGTAGGTCTATCACTAGGATCAAACGCCCAGCATTGCTTCATGAGAACTTGTAGGTACGTATTACAACGCTTCTTATTTATTTCCGGTGTTTGGCCATGTCGAATTTTTAGGACAACGTCCGAAGATTCTTCGAAACCGTATGGTCTGTGACAATGTATAAGCTCGTATACGAGCATACCAAAAGACCTATATTACTTAAGTTAACTTGTTGTGATAAAATAGAAGAGAACCTCTAAGATGTCAAAGTAGAAATTCAGTTTTGGTTCGGTAACTTACCACACGTCTCCTTTGAGTCCAAAAGTAAGATTGAAGTTCTCTGGAGCCATCCTATGAATTATTAGATGATTGATTACTATAGACTAATTGTACCATCGCAGAGGCCCCTGGTAGGTGTTTTTTTCAGTTACAATTTCATCCTTGTTAGCTAGTACTCTAGCTAATCCAAAGCTTCTAATTTTTGGTCTGTTCTGGTGATCAAGTAATATATTTCTACAAGCGATATCTCTATGAAGAACATTGTGCTGGTATAAGCCAGCTAAACCATTCAGAATACCAGTGATGATCTTATTAATTTTTTGTGCTGGTAGGCGTTTCTTAGTCTTGTACAACTGTTCCAAGGTTCCTACAACAAAAAATATATTAGATTTTTTTAAACTCGTACTGTTACTTGTCAGGGATATGTACATATACACATACCTTTACTTAAGTACTCCCTAACTGCTAGTGGTAATCTTTGATCTTTACAGATACCAAAAAAGTGTATCAAGTTCGGATTATACCTTGAAAGCTGACTAGTTTTTTTTTATTAGAAAATGCATCGGATGAAAAGAAACTTGTATACGAACCGTATCAGATCAACTGTAGCCATGTACTCCTTCATAGGTGCAGTCTCTGGTTTATGTAATTGTATTATAGTAACTGGTTGCCCTTTGTACTTTCCTTTATGGTAAGTTGTATTGGCCATACGTTCCGTGTCTAACATCACACGTTAAGGGTTAAATAACAAAAAAAAAATCAAGCTTTGCTGAGTTGCAACGTACGCATGATTGCACCGATCTTCAAGTTGCTGAACTTTACTTGCCCTTCTTGTTCTACAGTACTTCTAGACTTGATAGTTTTTACAGGTGGGGTAGGATCATCATGACTTCTGTAAAGCCAATAATAGACGCCTACGAAAGCTGCTACCATTACTACAATAGTTACAGCAAGTACGCCTACAAGAACAGCTGCAGCATCGTTACTATTTCCCTGGGCATTTACACCTGCATTAGAAGATCCAGGTACTTCCACTGCAGTAGGTACAGGTTCCAACACCGTAAAACTCAGTGCCTAAAAACCGAGGTTAGTCTTTAACTACGTTTGATTAAAAAAAGCAATCTCACTTGTTGAGTAAAGTATGATTTAACTGGAGTTCTTAGTTCGACGTTAACTAATAGTTCAGAGGCTCCTGATGGCACTCGAGATATATCTAAAGTATAGCATTTTGCATCTGTACCACCTAGAAGTTAGTTGTAAGAATGAGTTGTATGAATCATTTGGGTTTGGTATCACGTGCCTGTTGTATTACTACACAAAGCATCGCCTATTTCCGTTACTGAGTATACTTGTCGTTTATCGTTAAAGCCTCCTTCGCTATCACTAGCTTTGCCTACTGAAACTATAGTTTCTAGGTCATCATCAAAACCTTCTGAGGATTCAACGATAATATAGATTGTAGTTTCTGGTTCTACTTCTGTTACATCTGTTTGGTTGACAAGTGACGTCGTTGTTGTGATAATTAAATCACTTGTTGGGTCTCCTTTTAAGTCATAACATACAGTAAAAGGGTGAAAGTTATCAGGTGTTGTTGGAGGTCTTTGTCTATAACAGTGTTAAAATTGTTGCGGAGCAAGAAAAAAAAGAAGGAAACAAGCAAGATGACATACACAGGCACTCCAGCTATCGTTAATGTTGTTCCTACTAGGAGACCATGTACTATTAGATACCTAGAACCAATAGGAACTACACCATAGTATATTTGTCTGTTCTGCAAGCCGTCACCTGTTTATTTTTGTTAGTGTTGGTATGAGTGCACTCACAAATATTTTTTACCTTCTTTGATAACCCACTTTATATCATAGTCATCAATAGCAACAATGATGGCATTAGCATCACCTACATAAATGAGTGCTGACTGAAACTAATACTTTCATGTACCAGATCCTGGTATAATCGTAGTATGTGTTCCATTAGTAAGTTCTAGATACCCAGCTGTAGTCCCTCTACCAAAATAACCAGATAAAAGGGTTGTTCCATCATCCGAAAAAGTAATATATGAAGCCTCCTATAATTAAGTGAGATCGACCTACCTCTATGCGAAACAATAATAGGATAATAATAAAAAACGCACAATCGTCATGGATGTTGGTGCTGCATATCTGGAAATATCGAGCGATGTTTCAAGTGAATCACTTGGAAACTTTTGGAATGATAGCACGCCACGATCACTTCCTAGAGTAAATATACTGTTGATTGATGCCATGCCATACGGGGATGCCTCCATATGACCTATGATAACAGTCAGCTAAGAAGACAAAAAGGTAAAAATGTTATTTGATACTTACGTCCTAGGAATGATTTTGGACATGTCGTACTCTTACATGGTGCAATGACACGTAAGTGTTTGTGTTCCGAAGGTACGATACTTATATCTGATCCGTTAAACAGTCCAGTGTCATAGTCAGCATAAATGAGTATCTCATTCACTGCCTGTAATGAATTTAATGTTCCAACATTACCATGTATCACTGTGTATTCTCTGGGTCCTTGGTTGTCTTGTCCAGCTAAACTCACACAAGGGCTATCGAAGCCCACTTTGATAGAAAGGAATTTTGGATTCTTTGCATTTAGTACAACCCAAGTTGTTCCAATAACGGTACCTACAAGGTGACACCATCAAAAAAAAAAACACTGAAGGATTGTGTAGAAACCATACTTGTTTCAAAGTGTCCATAAGAGTTAAATTCTCGGATCCAAACTGGTTCAAATAGATCATCTAATTGGGCATAATATCCGTTTTCTATTGGCCGTAACTGACCGCCTACAAGAACTAGGGTTAATTCTTCATGTTGTGTGCATGAAATTAAAGTGTACCATTCTCACACGCATTGTGCAACTCTGTACAATCATACGTGTCACAATAATCGAAATTTTTTTCTACAAGCATTTCTTTCCCAACAGTCACAGGCAGGTTTGTCCTAAAACATCGTATTAGTTTGTAGAAAATAGGAGTCTAGACTAGAATAGTTTTCTCACTTTGCCATCAGCCACCCAACGTATACTGTGCCCTCCGATGATATAGTAACACTTGTTACATCAGCAAATTCCATTACTTTTGACTAAAATAGATTCTTTAGTCAAAATCTTGCATCATAATGTGTACCGAAACAAGCAACTTAGATCCAAGTACTGGGTTATTCACTTTCATTACCAATCCGTTCCTTTGATTGGTATGAACTTCTGGTAGCGATCCTGTCAACTCAACTTCCTTAGAGGCTGTAACAAAACAAACACGACCTTGTACGAAGTAAGAATACATTAAAAAGCTCTATCAGCTAGTATTTTCTAGATACATACCTGTCGTTTGCCCAACGAATACAGACGCTGCCATTACTACAGTGTCATCTTCGGCAATTGATAACGAACTTTTAAACTTCACTTGTATATCAGTGGTGGTGAGACACTTGAAGAGAAACATGTCTATGATTTCTCCTTTCGGGTTATAATACATCAACCCTCCACCACTATATTGTGCCTCCAATTCTATGATAGAATCACCCACCGTAAAGAAACCAGGTGATGACCTCGTATATAGTGATGCCTGGACTATTGAAGGGGTTGAATAAGCACGTGACATGGGTGGAAACAACAATCTTTAGGCGTACAATAAACAATCGAATTGGATCTTGAGTCACGAACTGAATTCCCAAATTGCAGCTTTAGGTTCGTATTTTCTACTGGCAACACCTTAAGCCAAGCAACAGATGGTTTAATGAATTTGCCCTCAGCATCTTATACAAGTTAGAAGGCAAGAAGTATACCAAAAATAAGTAATTTGTACCTCCACGAATTGGTGTTACTGCAGCGGGTTCGGCACTGGGTGGTTTCAAAAATACTGGTGGGTCTGTAGCAGGCTCAGTGAACCCAACACGATTTAATACATACGTGTTACCATTAGTAACCTCGAATATAATACTCCTAACATGAAGAAATAAGTAAATTAATGCTTTAGTCTTCCAAGTTTTTTTGAGTTTGTTTCTGATCTAAATGCGCACTCGTGGGTGAATAGGTTCTCTAAACTGACTTGATAGAGTCTCCACGGCGCTTCCTGTCTTTTAAAAACAGTTATAGTATCGTAGGGATCTTCAAAAGCGCTTTAAGGAAGAAAAATCAAAGTTAGAAGGTGTAAGTCATCTAATAGGTTTTTGGTACCTAATCTGATATCCTCCTACAAGATGTGCCATGGCCACTATAAGAACTTGTCTTGGCTCATAATAGGTCATGAGCATTGTACGGTCTACAATAAGATCATTCAAGCGATTGTCAATAAGATCAGAGAAGATATATGTTTGGTTCCAAGTATCAGAGCGTATATCGTAAGTGTAAAGAGAACATGAAGATTCTGTTTGAACACCCAAAAAGAATTTCTGTTGGCTTTGGCTCATCTGAGGTCAATGAGTATTTAAAGTTGTAATAAGTTGGTAGTAGTACCGCAGCTCCCCATATTATTGAAGACACAAATCCGAGAGTTGTAGGCTGCGCTGTAGGCGGTCCAGTAGCTACTACAGGTGGTAGGCTTTGTGTCTTGTACGCTATCAAAGTTGGTTGGATATTCGAAACGTTTGTATCAACTTTGTAGCATTCCCAAGGTAGTAAAGAGATTCCAGTATTCATCCAGCAATAAATAATTGTATCTAGTCAAAATGTTGTTAGAACCTAAGATGGCAAAAAACAGATAAAATGTAAGAACGTACGACCAGGTACATTAGCATTAACAAACGTTTTAACAAAGTTCTTACGACTTCGATAAAACCCAAAACTTATTCTATGGTCCTGGAAACCAAGGAACTCAAAGGAGTTCAATGATATTTTACTTTGACCATAAGGTTTGTAGCTTGCAGTAATTCTACTGTTTACTTCCAAGTCAACCTCCGTTACATGTAAATATAGTACACCATCCTCGTTTGCATCAGATTTATCCACTACAAAATGTTATATTCACATTATTCGAAATAAAGCGCACGTGAAACATTATATGGTACTGTAATAGAGTCAATAGTTTCCGTAGTTGGATTTGGTGTATCAGGAGTAAAGTACCACCTTACAGGGAGTAAGAACAGGATAAAACAAGAAAGTTGTAATACGCTTGCTAGTTCTACTTACCTTAGCTTTTGGGTAACATCACTATCAATAAAGTGGAGCGCGTATAAGTGACCGCCAGGCACAGGTTTACATTGTGTATATTCAAGTCTAAAGTAGGCCTTTGCATTGGCTGTTTCTGTGGTGTGTACTGTTATATTTTTGTTTGTTCCATACGCAGTATAAACAACATCTTGTGGTAGTAATACAGGAGGGTCTGCAGTCTCATTAATAGTTTGCATGAATATCATACAACCATTCTAGTATCTTTATTAGATAAAAGAGAAATCACACGAACAACAGAGCGCATTTAGCAGTTACAATAATTTTAAACGTACGTGTATGTCAGGAAGTGTCACTCGTAAACCAGGAGCACCACTCAAAAGTTCTTGAACCCCCTCTGTAGATAATGTGAGAGCAGAGCCCTGTTTTTTTTTTGTTAGCACAGAGCAAATTTGACAAAAAACCATTCAAAAAGTGTCACAAGTTAACGCACTGTGTTCTGACCATAGAAAGCCGCAAGGCCGTCGCTTAGAGCACTCATACGAACTGGTTTTAAAACGTCATCGTAACCACTAAACCTAATGTTCACCCTGATAAAGCCAGGCTTTCCAGATGTCGCCACACTGTAGTATTGAACATTATTTGCTCTGGAATTTGTTAGTAGTTCATCGGAAGTGCACTTATAACAAACTGTTCGTACGTCGACTTCTGAGCAAAGTAGATGCGATCGTTAAACTCAAACCCTCCTCCCATCAAATCAGAAGGAAGAGTTGGAACAACCGTACTGTAAGTTGTTACATAATGTATAACTACCATTTATTAAACGAGAGCAACCCTTGAGAGTACGTCACGGAAAACGTACCAGCAGAATTGGTGAGAGTGAACGCAATTAGCGCTAGTAAAATAGCTAAGTGCATTATAGTGATGCTGCGACTGTAGTCGCAAGTGAGTGCTTGAATAGGAAGCTCAAATACAACACAAGTCAAACTGGGTTGACATTTACAAGACATGCCAAGGAATTAGTATCATGTCGAACCGAGGGCTATTTAGGTCTGCGCCTGGCAACACACGCAACATGGGAAGGGTGCCAGACCTTTTTTGTAAGGCAGTGGAATTATTACATTCTACAGATGCTGAAAGCACAGAAAAGCTCAGAGTACGCGTTAAAAAACACTTATATGATAAATTGTAATAAACGTTACAGCTTCTCATTGAACAGCTTCCCTCACCGTCCGAAAAGCGAGAAATGGGTCAGCGTAAGCGTTACATAAAGCCCCCAACAGTAAAATTGGGCAGAAACCCAGGTATTGGTACACGTACTTTTAACGTACCTCTGACATCTATACAAGCCATAACTGCTGCCTATGGCGGTCAGAAGTTTAACGCAAAGCGAAAACTAGAACAAATGAAAACTTCAGGCAAAAAAGCCAAGGTACGCTTGCACTGTAATGAAAATGAATTCAAACCGATTAAAAGATAAATTAAATCAAAACATAGTATGCAAGACGAGAAAATTCGCTCGTACGACGCTCAAGAGGTTTTAAAAGTTCTAACATTGTACGTGTGACACCACATGACATTGACTTACAAACTATGTAGAGATCAAGGCTCAAAGTAGCTAGCCCACCTGCAAGGTATATCTAAGAACGCAATGTTGTTGACATTTTGACATGGTTGTTTAGACCTGCTTTATCTCGTTCCAACAGTGCAGAATTACAAAAGAAGATAGTGGAGTCATCGCCTACTAAAACAACTACTGGAACGAAGAGAGAAGCATCTGAGATGCGAAATGATACTAGAGAATCTAAACGGCGTAGGACAGCTACTCCAAAGAATTATGCAGGCACGTGGGCATTTGTCAATTGTTTTCAAATCTTTTTTTTTGTTACTATCATTGTGACCTCTTTGTAGAATTGGATGGTGCCGATAGCGATGACGAGTTCATGGATGAAGCAGATGAAGAAAAGGAAGAATTAGAAATGTCAGATATAGAGGTAACACAAAATAGTTTTGACTATCAAGTGCCGATTTACGTTGACATGTTCTTTTTTGTTAGAAAATTCTACTGAAGAGATATAACCCAATCATTGAATCATACGAATATTTGATAAAATGGTAAGTAGGAATCAGTTCTAAAACTGAGCAGCTGTAACCAAACGACGTTTATCTGCAGCGCTTCTTTCTATCACTTTATTGATATTGTTTAATTATGTTATAGGAAAGACTGTGGACCTGAGTATTCGTCGTACGTTCCAGAATCTGGCGTACAAACCGGTTCCATGTTAGACGAATTCAATGATTTTTGGGATGAAAATGTAAAAATGGTGCGAGAGTCACAGCATGCTGAGCAACAACGATGACTTCTGTTTGTTTTGTTTTTTTGACATAAACTAATCAATGAAATAGAGACAAAGCCTAAAGGATGGTGATGATAAGTTTGTAGTAGGTCAAAAGATATATGTGCAGTATTCTACGTTCCCTTGGTGGCCTGCGGTACGAAAATCTAAAAAAAGGTATTGCGCTAACTTTTCAATAGCGTATAGCTCTAATTGACCCTAAAAAGGGGTGTCTAGTACTGTACTATTCAACGTACGACTATGTTTTTGTAGATAAGAGCCCGTCAAGTATGAAACTTTATTCAGAATACAAAGATACAGACCTTGGTTCAAAGGCTCCTGCAGAGGCCGAAGAACATGCGCGTGTTATGCGTGATGTAAAGTAAATGCCGTTGACGGCAATGTTAATAATAAACCGCTATGTGCTAAAAAAAACTGTTATTTGTGCATCATCAGACTGTGGTATGCAAGGAGAATTAGCGGCATTACTTTGTAAAATGCATTTGTAGGTTGTTTGAAAATACGAAAACAAGACAAAAAATTTGACATCTCGGAGAAAAACGCTGAATAACGCAGAAACTTTTTACCCAATAACTTGATAATATTGAGCACTAGTAATAGTGATCAATACCACAGCAATCGTTAGTATCTACGAGTAGTAGAAGCAACAAAGGAGCGAATAATCACGCTAGTAATGAAGCAACGCTCCGCTCCCTCGGGTTTGCATTTACGCGTATCTGGAGTGCGTATAGCACGCTTGGAGTCAGTATTAACTGCTATTGTACAGGATTCTCTTTACCATCGTTCAAGAAGCCACTCTGAGGCCGTACTTGTACCAGATAACGCACCCAAAACAGCGCGCTTGCACACGAAGAATTACGTCGAGATACTCGACTTTTTACTTTATTTCAGAGGTGGAGATAGCGGTACGCTATAAGAAATACGTGAACTTGTTCTCTGAGAAACTTTTAGACATTGACGTTGAGAATATTTTTCTCCTTACTTTCAGGTGTGATGTAACACCAGAAGAACTACTTTTGATGCTTTTGACCAGGTTTCAGGTATGATCACGAATTTAACTGTAACTTTGCGTTCACTAAAGAATACAGGCCAATAATGATGCACATACACGTTCCCCACGCCTAGAAGAAAAGAGAAGGTAATGAGGAAAAAAAAGAAACAATTCCCACTTCCTTTTCCTACTTTTCATGCGGAGAGTTTTTATCGGCTTAGCGTCCAAACAATCATATCTAACCATGTGTAGGATATGCCTTCTTATTATGAAATGGTGCAGTAGATATTACATTCACGACTTTATACCAAGACCTAAACGCATGATTGGTACTCTACAAACGTTTTTAAACGCACCAGCATGGGATGAATGGGAGCAGTTATTTCCTTTACGGAAAGTACTAAAAAATGTACGCGAAAACGCCATTTCTAGTTATAATCCAAAGATTTACATCGCTCTTTCCTATTTCTAACTATTTTACGGAAATGAACAAAAAAAAAATTTCTCCCTTTGTGTTTTCGGCATCGTTGCTTTGATACTAAAACCATGCCATTGTACATTATATAAATTACACGTATTGATTACAGATAGTTTTAAGCTCGTACAATTTTTTAACATAAAAATCATTCAAATGTGTGATTTTGCTTATTGTTTCTCTCGTATTTAGGCAAGTATTCAGTACTCTAATCAAATAGCACAGTGTCCATTTATTCACTATGGAGGACTTGTAGTACCTACATCGCGTAGTTTAGGTGTTAGCAGCGTTATACCGTTGCAAACACTAAGAGCGTTTCATAACTATCAAGTTGATAAATTGACAAGACAAATTACGTTAGTAGATGCTTCATTATTTAGATCTATAGCACCTTGTGAGTGGCTTCAAGTTAACCCTTGTGATACGCCACACCTTGGACAACTTGTAAATTGGTCAAATAACATAACTAGCTGGGTTGTAACGCAGGTACAGTAACAGACATAATTATGGAAAAAAAAAGTTTAACAAAAACATTTATTCTTTTTTGACATGTTTCTTCAATAACTCACGTCACATTTTTTGTAGATTGTATGCGAACCAGATCCTAAGCTACGTGCTATGACTATATCTAAGTTTATTGAAATGGCAGAGTGTGCCGTGAAGATGGGTGCATATAGTACTCTTACAAATATAATGGGTGGATTATCAAATGCAGCTGTATTGCGTCTTGAAAAGAGTAATAAGATTACAAGATTCAAGAAAAAAAAGACAAAGTTGGAGCAACTTACAAAACCTAAATTTCTTACCTCTGTTGCTCTTTCAGAAACACATAGCTCTTTACTTATGCCTGCAGGACATTCTATACGTACTTTTAGACTAGTATCAGAGTTTCATAATAATACTTATAAGTATAATGGAACAAAAATGATAAACTTTACAAAACTTAATACACAATGGCAAGCAGCTCAACATATGGAGATGTTTAAGAAACTTGCTTGCTATCCTGGTCTTACAAGAGATACACGTATATGGGGTTATTTAAAGAACTTACCTGTATTATCTGAAGAGAGTATTTGGGATCAAGTTCTTAATGCAGCGAATAGGAAAAAGATTACTTCAAAAAAAAATAGTATTAAAAAAAGTAGAAGTAGTGTTATGCTTGCTTAGCAAGAAGAACAAAACAAGAAAATAATGAATATAAAAATAAATCTAATGTACATATTAATAACATCGGTAAATTCTTGCAGTTATATTGCACGCGATTAACAATCAATTGCTAATTAAAGTGAGATTGGCAGCCTTTATCTTTTCCCTGCCAAAAGTTGTCTTTGACAATCTCGGTGGTTGAGGCCACCCCCTTTTGAATGCTGGCCAAGTCTATGCGCTCTGACTCTAAGACACCTAACCAATAGGATGGTCTTAAACGTAGCCCGTAGACCTAACAAACTAAAATTCATTCAGATAATGTTAAACCTTTTTTTTATTTGATAATTCTTGGTGAGTAATAATGTACAGTGCTGAGGTGTTTATGGATTAATTCAATTACTTCCTACTATGAACATGCACTTTTATGCCTGTTTTCGATAGAGTTATAATCTTAGGGATAGGCTTAACTGTATGAGAAGGATCAAGAGAAAACTTGAATCTTTGGAAGAGCATAATCAAAAGTGTCTTTGCTTCCATTAATGCCAATCCCTTTCCCAAGCATATTTGTGGCCCAGCGTGGAATGGAATGAATTGGTAAGGGTGTTTAAGTAAGTTAGGATCATCCCAACGTTCTTTAAAAGAAGAGTTAAAACAAGTCAATAAAGAGCTCTTAACGAACCTGGTAAGAATTCTAGAGGTTTATCCCACCATTTAGGATCTCGGTGAGTTAAGTAAGGACCCATACGAGCACGCATACCCTAATACTAGTTTAGGGGTTTTTTTTAATGAATTAATTATCGTAAAATCTGTCAATTTTGACGGGATTGTACGGCTTTCAGTTTGATTCCAGAGGGCAATATGTCATCTTTTAATGCGAATCTACCATTTAACGGTACTGGTGGATATAATCTGAGGGTTTCTTGGACAATCTAAAGTCACAAGTGTCAGTAAAGAGGAGATTAGATAAATCTCACATTGTGAAGTTTATTCATGTTAGAGTATTCCTTCTCATCTGGTTCTTGTAAATCGGGAAACATGGTATCAATTTCTTTTAATAGTTCATCATAGCTCTTTGGATTATTGCAAAGCAAGTAAGTGAGCCAAGACATGAGTACAGCTGTTGTATCTAACAAGGTATTCGGTAAGTAAATGGCTAATTTACAAAGGACTTTGCGGTGGAACTCACCTCTGCCAGCTATTAGAAAGTTCATGAATATGTCTCTCAAGTATTTATCTGAGTATGGGTCACCGTTATCATCGCGTAAGCACATGAAACGTGATAAAAGATCCTGATTAATTCGTTAATTTTTTTGAAAAAAAAGAAAAAATATTGGACTGAAAACAAATTGCTTCCTTACTGTGCGCTTGAGTAACTCTTCACGTGGTAACTTTCTTCTTGAAGATATGAAAGAATACACTGTGTCTTCTATTGTTTTAATACATTGGTCAAAGTCTTTATCAGCAGAAGTGAACTATTACAAAGTAAGAACAAACCTGGTCTAGACCAAAAAAAAAAGAAGCAATGACAAAACGTACTCTTATAAAAGGGTTGCGGAATGATGCTGTAACAATCTCTTGTGTTTTGTCAAATGAAGTAGCAAACTCTGGCTTCTCCAGTAGAGCATTGAGCTCTTCACCAAAACCCAACTTTCCGAAAGTATCAAGGGTGTACCTAAAGTACAAATCTTGGATGTCTATTGGTTCACCTGACTTGACATGTTCGTGCAACATGTCAATAACTACATGAGCATTCTCCTTAAATTGGGGCATCATATCACGAAGAACCAGCTTGTGGAAGAGCGGTCTAGCTGTTTTTCTACGGTTGCTTTGAGAGACTGCAAGGAAACAAAAAAACTGGCTTCTCAGAGCTCCGTGTACCTTTGTTCGCGCCAGTTTTCGCCCCAAGCGTTGAAAATACCACTTCCAAGCCATTTAAACCAATACTTGTTTTTGTTTAAGCCTGGTACAAAAACAGCTATGTAAGTACGCATAACATGTTAACGTTATGCTCCCTTACCTTCTCGCGTGTAGTTCTTGTTGTTAGTGTACAAAATATGCTTGTAATCTTCAGGATGTAAAAAGAATACACCGTCCGTAAACAAGTTAAATAGGTATATCTCAGAACCGTACTAAAAGTCGTTATTCAGGTTTGGTTTTTGTGTAGTGTGTAGTACGTCTTCTTGTAGGCCGGTGAGGTACTTGAATGGGTCGTCACGGTTTTTGTACGCGTCATACATGATGCCAATAATTGGTAAACCGTTAGGCCCATTACAAGGCTTGTTTTGTAGACGTTGCTATTTTATGGTTAAAGAGGTACGAGACGACTGTTTTTAAAAGCATAAAGCAAATCGTCTTACCCAATGTCTAGCATAAATCACTGTAGCAACTACAAGAGGAAGTGCTAGAGCTACAACAGCTACGAGAAGGTACATTGATGGCAGAGTTTAGAATATTCTGGTTTGTTAATTTGATGGACAAAAGGATAAACTAATGCCCGCGATTCACAAAGTGAATTCAGTCCGCTTTAGTCATACTAGCAATGTTCCAAACACGTCGAACTATATTCCGATTCGGTTCAGAGAAGAGCAATTTTTTTCGCTCTTAAAGTTGTTGGCTTTTTTTTTAATCACCAAGAGCTTTTTTTTCATCCAAACTACTCATATGTTAAAATGCATAGTTATATATACATAGAGTGGTTGAAAGCCCTATATTGAGTGAGTTTAAGATATCTGCATTTTAGCGCCTAGCATATTTTGACATAATTTTGTAGTTTGATCTGTTCGTCGCTTTAATACAAAAAAAAAGTCTCATACGTTGTGAGGATGTAAAGAAATGGTTTTAGGACAGTAATAAGGATATCATTGTGCCATTTTGTAGCACCACAAAAGCGAAAAAGATTAAACCAAGACAGTTTTTTTCAAATACGAATTTTGCAATCTATCCGTTTGGAACATCGCTAGTACATACCTTTGTTGCAATATGCGAAGGATTCATGTTGGCGCAGGGAACCAAATTATTTGTGCATAAATCTCACTTTTTCTTTTCAGGGCGGCTACTACCTTCCATTAGAAGAAAACGCTAGCTGACACTCGTAAGAACTCTCCTGGAATGCACTGTTTTCAAAACGGGAAGAGGAGCACAAGCGTGTGCATCACATGAAAACCTCCTGAAGTACACTTTTTCTAAACTCAAAGGTGAGTACCAGCGAACGCGTGACACTGGCTAGACGTCAAACTCGTCCTTCAAGCTAACGTTACTTCCTTTTTGATTAGTTATTTTGTGATAAGAAATCACTCAAACCACTTGTTAGTTTTACGGTGAAACAGTCAAAAAGTCTTCAGTACAAGAGATGTTTATTTATCAACTGTACTCAATATCAACTGGTGGTCTTGGTGGTCTTGGTGTTAATCCAAAGGATCTCACAGAATCTGTACGAGCAGCTTGCTTTGAAAGCTGTGAACGTGAGTTGACTGAGTGTACAGTAGACCTGCGTGAATGACCTCCCCATCTTGCTGGATACACTCGTTCGCGCACATAAGGCAAAAAAGAAATGATAATACAGCCAACAATAGCTAATACAGCTACAACAACTGTCACAATAACAATAATCGTAAGGGAGCTGTTTTTATAACAAGGCTTATCATCAACACTAAAGATAGCAACAATTGCACCTACGAGGAAAAAACCCGTTTAGCAAAGGGAAGGACTTACACTATATCACTCACCTCTCCGATCGTCTATTTGCGCAGATACACTTTCACAAGGGTCGTTACCAGTTTGAACTGAAATGGCATCAAAGGTGGCTACATTAAATAATCAATTGTAGTGCATTATCACGTTTTTCCTTACCATTAATGCAGCTCTCAAATGCTCTGTCATACTCGAACAAAACAGCTTCCTGCTTATTACTTACACTATTTGTGATAACAATCAAGCTACCATTAAAGCTAGCACACCCTTACCAGTATGTTAACAACTTATTTACGGAAAACATAAAAAGCAATAAAAAAAGTAGCGTACCAACGATGGATACCTCCGAGGAGGTATCAATTACTGTGTTACCATTCTGCTGTATATTACCTGATATTTGAACAGTACCACTAAAAGTTATATTTTTTGTAACAAGTGTGCCATTAAACATCCAAGCTGAACCAACACATATAAATTCAGGTGTAGGTGGCTCACCAATGCACGCCAACGTTGGCACGAGCGTAGTAGGTGTTATTGTAGGAAGTGTAGTTGTTGGTGCTAGCGTTGTAGGTGGTTGTGTTGTAGGTGACGCCGTTGTTGGTGCTAGCGTCGTAGGTGCCATTGTTGTAGGTGGTTGTGTTGTGGGCGCTAGTGTTGTAGGTGGTTGTGTTGTAGGTCGAGTAGGAGGGGGCAGTGTTGTAGGTGTGAAAGGCCTCTAATGCTACTATTAGTGGTAATCAGAGCTTAAGCACGTGCAGCTTGATAGGCTCCTACGTCAATTTCTGCTACATTTCGAGTTCTGCCATCTATCTTCAAGTTAGAAAAATACGCTTGTGGTTAAGTTAGAAGTGTAGTAGTTGTACCCAAATCAAAAAGTGGAACAGTAGTCGAGGCACCTATAGTACGACACTTAGATGTTGGCGGAACGCAGGTAAAAAAATACCTGTAAAACCAAATACTTCTGTAGCTGCTGCTGTTAAATGATAATCACCGCCGGTGACATTAAGGAAAGCATTCGTATTCCCATCTAGAAATACATACGAAAGAGTTGAAACATCGTAAGAGTCTAATGATGAAAACTGGCTGCTTGCATCTAAAAAAAGAACATTCACCCATGCACTGACATTAAGTGCGGATTCAAGATCTCCAACATCTATTATTTTCCATTAGTTAAACAATTTTGGTGGGTCAATCGCACCTTGCCCTATTGTCAGTGATTGCCCAAAGAACCTCTCGCAATTGACCACTACAAACAGTTACCAAACATTTTACCCACCAACAAAGTATTTAAACTTGTTTCTTACCCTTGTCACAGTTGTACACAACTGCGTTTGTTACTGTGAGTATTGGTGCTACAAGATTCATTGGGTTAGCGCCTGTAAAACAAATAAATGCGACAACATTGTTAAAACTTAAAGTTGTTTCTGCAACAACAAGTTGTCAAATAAAACGCAAGTCTACGTACCCATTGGCTCTTTAGCGCACCTAAAACTATTAAAAATACGCAACAGTCCAATTGTACGTACGCAAATGCTTCTAAACTTTGTGTTGTTCCTCCACCGAATATAACGTTTTCTAAAGCTAAAACTCCGGACTTGGCGCGTACAGTTGCTGATATCGCTTTAATTAGTACCCAGCTAAACAAGAATTGTCCGTACACTCATAGCTCCCGAAAATCTTGGCTCCACTTAGGAATAAATTGCCATCTTTTAATTCTATCGCTTTATCGTCCATCTGAGATACGCTAGTTAGCATGTTTCTCGAAGAAAAAATAAAACTTGCAACAATACTTACCACTAAATCTCTTCCGTATATTTCTAAGTTAGTGATAGTGACTGTTCCGAGTTCAATATTAATTGCACTATTCCAACATTATTTAAGAATTCTGCTTGTTTCTGCCGACGAGAAAAAAAACTTTAACTTGTCTAACCTCTCTATCACATCTGTATTCTCTTGATACATCACTATGTTGTTCATAGTAACTGTTCCTCCGCCTATCCGAGAGGTTAAACTACGAATTCATGATTTTCGCACTTTGTATTTTTATAGCCTCGCCACCATTCCCAACTAAGAAGGTTGTGTTTTCAACAAGAATTACGTCAGTATTTTGTAAATCAAGCTGCTGTATATTAATGTTTCGGAGAGTAAAGTTTTGGCAACTTTGAACACTAAGAGGCGGTTGCAAGTCCTTAAAGTACGGTTTAATAGCTGCGCAAACCAAATAACGTACATTGTTTGTTCCTTGCACCAGTAAAGAATTGCAATCCTCACCACTGAGCGATTCCGCTGTCATACTAGTAACAAGTACACACCAAAAACCTGCCTGCAGTTTGTTAAAATCGCACGCAAACAAATATCCCACCTGTTTTGCCTCTGCTATAGTCGCATAGTTCCCAGGAACGTTAGTGCAACTCTGTGTTGCCGAAACCAACACCAGGAGGCACAGTGAGGTTATCAAACACATTCTGGGGTCTCCGTAGGCTGCTTGAGGTGAAAAGAATGCACTTTGAGAATAACCTAAGTCACTAGCAGAAAACCGATTTTAGGCTTTTTATGGGAGTTTGCTATTTTGCTAAACGGCCAAGCTTGAACTGAGTTTTTGGGTTGTAGGAGTTGTTAAAGAACACATGACGCAACAAAGGTAAGTGGCATTTTACTAAAACTACAACGCTGGAACTCCTTCAGCTCCTTTGAAAGGCCCAACGATTTCATCTGTCACCCAGCCACCATAAAAACCACCTGGTTGTGGTCTTACGCGCTCGTCATCAATGTAGCATTCAAAGTGTGCTGGATAAAAGGAAATAAATCCGGCAATTTGTTCAAAGCCTGGAAACGGTTCATCGTAGCTCCAGGCGCACTTGGTGCGTTGTGTGTCGCCTACAGAAACGTTCCAGTATGTAGCTACCCCTTTCCACTCACAAATTGAGTTGCCATCCACTTTTTGTAGGTATTTCTGATCAATATCACTTGGAGGTATATAAAACGTTGGAGGCCCTGCAGTTTCACAAACACGAACCGCGTTTGTCGTAGAAGCGATTGTTGCTTTGTTCAATACTACACGCACTTTGCGCTTGTCTACAGTGGCGCGGGGTGGCCTAGGATAATCGAAAACACTCTCTTGGCCAGGTTTTGGTTCAACAGCAAATGGAGGACGCTTTTGGCCGCGATATTCCCAGCTACTCCTAGACTGCTCCAGCCTTTTGTAGAGTGATTGCATTTGGTTTTCAGTTCAAGCAAAATTTCTCCGCAATTTAAGTTTGTGCCTCCTTAAAGTGTCATGACTTTGGCATTAAAAACAAGCTACCAGCGGTAGTTACGCGTTATGTGGGCGTTACAAGGGACATTGGAGAAAATCCCATCCATACATACAATCCCAAAATCACCGGTTCTACGTAATCCATGATTGCAACACGTGTCAAGTTGATAGAAAACCACCAATACGATAAAACACCCCAATTCTCTTTAGCCAACGCCCTAGCAATACTATTAGCTACAATCAATAGGGTTTTATAGTACTTGGCTGCTTCTATAGCGAAAACGCGGAACCTGTCAACTATTGTATGTCAGCTAGTTATTGATGATGAGAAATGTACCAGGTATGCCCAATTCATAATTGATAGACCTCACAATATTCGTGTTACGCATAAATAAAAGAAGCTCTCTTGGTAGATCGTTGACTGCTTTTTTAGCACCGCTCACCTAAGGTAATAAGACAAAAGCTTTCTGTAAGAAGTTTCAACATACAACTTTATCATACTGTGCTTTTTCTTCTGCCGTCAAAGATCCTGTCTTAAGTTTTGATCGTAATTTACCATACGTACTCCTATAACTATGTCTTTAATGCGTACATTTTAACCGTCGTACCCTTTCGGTCGCTTCATAAAAATAGCGCCAACAGCGAACCTCCAATGTGGGAATCCGAGCGCTTTACTATACTTTGCTGTACCCTCTATGTCATTGAGTACATAAGACTATACATATGATACCGTTAGTGTCGCCAAGTATTGTTACAACTACTCACGGTATAAAGGTTTGTTAGATTCTCTCTTATCTCTGTAGACAGCTCTTGATATAGTCCATGATCTAGAAAAATTACCTGGTGTGAAGTAAAAAAACAGAATTCTTTTTGAGTGCTTGATGTGAGTTCACCTGTGCTTTGCCATTTACTTTACGAACCAAAATATTACCAGGATGAGGGTCAGCGTGTAGAAACCCTTTTGAATTTGTTCAGTAAATAATAAGTGTTAAATCCGTACCATGCTGAAAGACCTGCTCTGCTACACCTTTCATCATCTTTGTAAGTGCTTCTTTAACTGATATTCCCTGCGCATTCAAAGCCTCAGCGTCTGTAATCTTAACTCCTTCCACGTATTCCATAGTTAATACATGCTGGAAAGTTTTAATGAAGTGAGTTTAAAAGTGAAGGTTATACTTTTGTTGTTAGCGATTGATAGACCTTTGGTACATAATAATCTGGATTATTACCAAAATTCTCTCTAGCACGAGTTCCGTTTCTCCCTTCATTCTCAAAATCTAGTATTGGGATTAATGACTGTTATTTCATGTGTGTACATACCCAACTCTTGATACAACGCTTTTTCAACCTCTTCAATCATCGATAATGTCTCAATCTCAGGAAATTTAAACTTGAATAGGAGCATAAACAGCTTTAGCGCGATCATCTCACCACGGAAATTAAATGCCACTGATGGGTATTGCAACTTTATTGCAACCTGTGTGCCATCAAGTAGGCGCCCACGGTGAACTTGCCTGATAGAGTGTCAACATGACAATAGCAATACCAAAAAGAACTAACGCAATGCTGGCTGCAGCAACAGCTTCAGGTTCTATTGATGCAAATAAATCAGTGTATGGTACGCCAAAATCTTGTATGAACGTTTGTTGTAGTTCGTCAATGGTGACAGCTGGCACAGAATCATAAAGCACCTGTCAAAAAATTAGGCACATTATTGACACCAGCATACATACCTTTAAAGTGCTTGTCCATTCTTTTGTTAGCGTAACGTTAGCGCTAAGCATTACTTGACCAATTTTTATGTACAATCCCCCATTTTTGAGGCACAGTCGAAGTACACGCTCGGCGGAACGAGTGTTAAACTACATATCAGTTAACGGCGTATTTTAAGCGTATTTACGTCGGATAGAGCTTGTTCGTAGTCCTTTGATGCTTTGTCTGGGTTTTTCCATTCTGTAAGCTCTAAGTCTCCTGCAATTACACCCAACTGTATGATAGTAAGCAATAGTACAATTAGGCAGTGTTGTAAATTTAATTTCGCGTGTGGTATTACGTACGGCGTACAAGGCTCTACTCACGCGCGTAACACCACTTGCGAGCTGTTTAGCCGGTGTAACAATAGACCGGTTACCAAATTGCTCCCAAGCGTAGAGAGCAATGGCACTGGTTGCTGCAAGTCCAAGAACAGGTGCGAGCCCTATGTTATGGTTATTGACAAAGCAAAAAATACATTCGTACACCGTGTGTTTCTTGTTTCAGTGGCAGTTTTAACACCGTCAGAAGTACGGGATGAGTAGCAGCGGGATCCAGGTTTATACCTAGACCTGTTAGCTCGGGTGTGAACTCGTGCCAAACGCCACATTTCTGGTGTAGTGACTTAAATTAGTACACAAAACACGTTTGTCACGTGTTTTGAAAAAGAAGACGGAATACCAAAAGAACAAGTAACAATAAAGTTCCATCAGTTATTTAGGTACTCAACTTCTTTCTGGGCTACATTTTCCCGTTACAACTATAAAACCTGTTTAATACTTTTGATCTTTAACTTAAATACACCAATTTCTTACTGAGCTAATTGTAAACAGCTTTGCATGAATCCGCGTTAACAAATGTCTTCAGAGCCACCTGTGAAGAAGAGAAAGCTCGCAAACTCTACAGTTGGCTTGGCGGCCATTGCGTGTGCTGCATGCCGAAAGAAGCACTACAAGTGCGATAAGAAGCTTCCAAGCTGTAGTCATTGTTTAAAATGCAATCGAAAGTGCGAGTACCTCATGCCACGCAAACGGGGACCTAAGAAAGGTACAACATTATTGATTTCACAATTTCTCTCTGAATTGCTAACATACAATAAGTAAACAAACAGGGTGACCTTGCCGAGCGTATAAAGCAGCTTGAAAACCAATTAAAACAACAAAAAGTAGAATCAGATTATTACAAACAACTTGTTACAACAAACGGCGCCTGTCAGCAACGCGTGGTATCGCTACAACATCAACGTCGCGGTGTTAACTTGGTACGGAATTATTGCGAATTGCTGGTGGTGCTATCGTTCTACAAACATTTTCTCGGCATAAAACACCAACGTTGCGGCGGAACTTTTATCCTAAGTATGTTTTTCTCCACAGGCAGCTGCAGCAGATGCCTATGGCTACATGCAATGTTTCTTGGGACCACAAAACGTGTATCCAACGCCTACGCTCAAGTTTCCGCAAGTAATTTTTGATGACCTCTTTTCCAAAGCAGGTAGTGTCACTGCCAAAACAAAAAACCTCTGACACGATCTGTAGTTACGCGTGATAACATGCAAATCTATGCAATGATGGCTTTTGGGGCACTGTTACGCGGTAATAGCGCAGAGGCTACTGAGTACTACAACACATCAATCCAAATGGCTGACAGACTTTTTGACCAACCATGTTACACAACAGCAGGTATGATCAATAGCCTGAATGCGACTAATTTTGCAATGTAGTGGGTTGTTTAATTATTGCTTTATATCAGCTAGCAGCCTGTAAAACGACGAGCAGAAAGTACCTTGTAATTGCTGACTCTATGTGCAGCTACATGCAGAATACTGGTATAGATAAAGGAGGTACAAGACTCTTACCTCGTAACAATCACTTGATAACAATTTCGCAAAGAGTACGATGACCAACCTATAATTGCGATATCCGCAAAGTTATACAAGGCAGTCTGTGAAAGAGCGTTGCCAAGGAGTGAATGGACTGAAGACTACACTAAAGTAAGTTAATAGGCTATCACCAAACACATTTATTAACACTGTTGCAGACTTTACCGAAGCAAATAGAAAAAATGACTCAATATCAAGATGCCACTAATGGAAGCAAGAAAGTCGCTGTTGAAGCTCTCCAAAGTATAGTATTACTGACAGCCGCCTACGTACCGTGCATATATTGCTGTCACTTGTTTATTTACCGCTGCGCAGATTAAGATAGAAGTAAGAGGAGCGCAAAAATTTGGCACTCCATTTAGCATTGATCTAATACAACGTTGTGTTAGTATGCTGGATAACGCAGATAAAGTTATTGCAAGCGTAGAGCATATGAATCCGTACTTGAGGTAACCTCATTTTTTTTTTTATTTGATTGTGCCGCTCACACCGCTGTAGACCGTGGTTGAGTAGTGCCAAAGCCTTGTTCTATTTACAAATAGGCAACGAGCACATGAGTAGACTCGCAGCGGACTCTACCACAGAACAGATTGAAGTGATGACGGCTGTAAATAATTTATCAATTTCTCCATTCATAGCGCTTGCAGTGCACGAGACGTATACTGTGCATAAACACTACAATGATCTAGACATGATGAGCAGAGATGAGGGAATACTTGAGGCAGTCGCCAGGATGTTGCCAGTTGGTAACACTATACTAGCAGTGCGTTGGAATGCACCCTTCCAAAAGGGTCTTTTTCTTTGTTTAATTTATTTAAAGTATTTATTTGTTTTGCGCCAAGGCTGTACGCAGTGGCCAGGAAATACGCTCACCAATTGGTGTACTCAACCGCCTCATCAATACAGAATCCATCTCGGTGCCTTCATCACCAGATCTGTCCTTAACGGAGGATCCTCCAGAAGCTGTGGAATTGTTCCCATTGCCAAATGATAGCACACTTGATTTGCGGCTGAATGCAGGCAGCGAACCAGAACAGTTTTATACTCTAGACGCACCACAAAATGAAAACTTACTGTACTTTTGATAACCTTTGTAAATATATCCACAACCATAGAAAATATGGGTACAAACACATCCCTTTGTTGCTGTTAACACAATCACAAACGGCGAAGCAACCCCCACAAATGTCCATTTGTTTTTATTACCCTTTTGATATTCACACTCTAGCGACACGAATATGGAGGCGTACAACGTCAATAAAAATAGGCGTGTAACATAATATAAGGCTTTTTTTTTTTTGTGCTTGGCATGTTGGCTGGAACGCGCCCCATAGGGCAGCAAGTGAATAAAAGACAAACTTGCAACGCATCACGTTTTTTTTTTTTCTGTGCCAGACTTTTTTCTGTTTGAACGTAAAGAAATTTTGGCAAAATACCACATTAAACTGCCAAATTACAAAGCTGGCCACGCAAGCATTCACATCAAACATAACCAGCGAACTGGTGCACGCTTTAGGGCGGTCACACATCAATTGTTATTAATTTTTTTGGGTTTTTTTTGTATTTGTAGCAAAGCGGCATGGCCAGGAAAAGCTTAGATATCTCGCAAGAGGTACCGCCATGGTTTAACAACATTAAAGCAAACCCAACAAAAACTCTGGATCTGAACGCTATTTACTGCGTTCACGAAGCAGAGAGGCAGATCAAAAAGGATACAAAGGGAACGCAGACGAGTTTTATGGGCTTTCCCAGCGACTTTATTGCTCCGTTCTGCGCACATCTGAGAGAAGACCAAACAATTGAACATTTGAACCTGGAAGGCGTCAATTTTAACATACATGGTATCAAAAAACTTGGAGACGCGCTCCAACATAATTCTACGCTACGTAAGCTAAATCTGAAGCACAACAACCTACCAGCCGTGGAAATACATAAATTTGTCACCAAGCTCGCCCAACACAATTTTACTCTATGTGAATGTATAATGGAGGAAGAACCAGACAAAGAAGAGGAGTTTACAAAAGCTTGCGAGTCATACGAATCGTTCACCCTTAACACTGTTTGGGGTGGCATGACAGGCGGAACATCTCATGTTGACCCTCAAAAACTCTATGATCACGCGTTGGATGAACTACAGATAGTCCTTGAAGGCAATAGGACCTATGTCAATGTACGTTAACAGTGAAAAACCAAAAAAAAAAAAAAAAACAAAAAAAATCAGAAGCAAACAGTCTTTTTTCCCTTTTTAACCTTTTGGGAACTCCCTTCTTTTTTGCTTTTTTTTCACGTGCTTATTATTTTTCATAGACGCGACATAACGGTGGAGATAAGGTGGTTCTACCCAATAGGGGTAGACCTTCTTCAAATACAATTGCGTCCCTCTTGAGATCATTAGTTGTACGCTTTTAATGTTTGATTCTAATGTGCCATCTCTTTCGGGCGCCTACATGACAATTTTAACTCTTTTTTTTGTAGACCACCAACATACGCGTTCTTGAATTTGAGAACACAGAGTTACCAGTACCATTGCCACCAGAGATTGGTTTATTAAGTTCACTTGAAGAACTGAGGATAATAAAATGTGGATTGAAAAAGCTACCGAACACTATTGGCTTTTTATCTAAACTCAAGATTTTGAACTTGGCGGGCAATTATCTTACGCAGCTACCTGATGCCTTTGCTTTACTCACGAACTTGGTCAAAGTATCTGTGCGCGACAATGAAGGATTAGCCGACTTGCCTCTTAGTCTCGTTCAATCAGAAAAACTTAAAGTTTGCATGACTCAAAAATGTTCCTTGAAGGCACTTGGCGGTCTTCCTAGTGAAGTTAAGAAAGATAATACTGGCGAAAAGCTTTTGGGGTATATGCGCGGGTTGTATAAGGGAAAGAGATACGTGAATCGCTGTAAGCTTATGTTTGTTGGAGACGGTAACGTTGGTAAAACTTCGCTTGGTACGCAGTTTGTTTTTTTTGGTTTTTTTTTTTAATTTCTTTTACAACGTACTTACTTTGTACAGTGTCTTCTTTGAAAAAACTTGTCAGTTACGGCAAAAAAGCAGCAAGGAAAGTGTCGAAGAAAAAGCTAGTCCAGGACCAAGTAACTCCGTCGTATAACAATATCGCAACTGATGGCATTGATATTCACTTGTTACCGATGGTTGCGAGCGTTAAATATAGTCCACCAGACGAGAAGAAGATTTATTTTTCGTTATGGGATTTTGCGGGTGCGTTGGGAGGCATTTTGAGATGTTTTTGAATTTTTTTTCACACCCCAAATCTTGAAAAAAGGGGTTGGTGAACAATTATTTTTTAATTCGTTGAAACTATACCCAAATGACGCCAATTTATTTTTATTGTCATAATATTATTGGTGGCATCATGTTATAACTTCTGTAGCTTAGTTTGTTTTATTTTTGTCGCTGGAATTTCGTCTGACATTTCGTTAGGACAAGAAATTTACTACGCAACGCATCAGTTCTTTTTGAGCGACAGGGCAGTTTATTTAGTTTGTATGAAGAGTACAGCTGATGAAAACGAGTTGAGTAGGGTTGAATATTGGCTTCAATCAATTCAAGCCAGGGCACCTAAAGCTCCAACGTTTCTAGTGTGTACGTTACAGGGCTCAATTTTTTTTTTGTTGGTGGAATTCTACAAAAAAACTTTTTATTTTTGTAGCGGAGTTGCGCTAACTGAAATGCTGTTTAGGCTCTCATTTGGATAATAAGATATGTACGAAACAATATTTGAAGGACCTAAGAGCTAAGCTCAGCGCACGTTTTGGCGTACGATTCAAGTCTAATCTTGTTGGCCTTCACTTCATTTCGAACGAAACTTTGAAGGGTGTAGCCGGTACGTCTCATTGTTTCTATTCAACGAAAATTACAGTTATTGTGCTGCTCATCGAAAGTTTTAAACTGATCAATCTTTTGTAGACCTTAAATCAGCTATCATCAAAACCTGTACAAATGCCAAATACAAGCGCAAATGTGGTATTGAAGAAGAGCGTCCTACGTCGTGGCTACGTTTAGAAGAAGCATCTAAAGGTCTCGCTGCTACATCACCAGTTCCAGTTATTCTGTATAAGGTAATAATAACGCAATTTGCGGATTTACAAAAAAAGCAACCTAACGTTGGTTGTTATTGTAGAATTGGGAAAAGAGAGCTCTGGACTCTTGCGGTTTTGATACAAAAGAGGAAGTAGCGCTTGCTACAAAGTTTTTGCATGATACCGGCGCCATTGTACGCGAAAACTTTTGTTTTTGAAAACGCTTCTTGTTCCCCCTTTACGCGTTCAGCAAATTGAAGGTGACCTAGGTTTACTTTGACGAGCAAGAGTCGGGTCTGAGTGAGCATGTTATTCTAGACTCAGCCTGGCTTACGTCGGTATTCGCCACAGTGGTAACAATGAAGTCGAATATGGTTCGTGGCGGTATTCTTAACCACAGGGTACGTAATGGGACGGTTTCCGGAAGAGTTTACAACAAGCTAAAAGTTTTTTCTTTCAGGACTTGGGCCATATTTGGAAGCTACCTTTGTTTCCACCTGAGATTCATCCCTTCCTCCTTGCCACACTGGAGAAATTCGATTTATTGCATAGACTTGAAGGAAATGCAATTAACAATATTGATATGCTTCGTGCAAGCCAAAACCTTGGTAATGTATCTGACTTGCTTGGTTTTGATAATTTCATGCGCTTGGACGGGTTTTCGGTACTGCCACAATTTTTAAAGCCTTTCATGCACTGTTTTTTATTTTTTGACACATTTTAGGGTGATCAAGTGGTTGCTGGCTCGTTGATATCACCAAGCGTTGCTCCTATAGAGAATCAAGGAAGAAGTTTAATTCCATGCCTACTACGAGATACACCTCCAAAGCGAGATGCCATCGAAGCTGTATGTAAAAGAGCTATCCTTCTATTTTTCTTTTTTCCACAAAGATTGATTGTGACGTTTCCATAGGCGTTTCCTTCTGACGTTGACACTGCAACACAATTGAACCGGGTTTACACACTCTCATTCTTGCCTAATGGCTTTTTTGAGCGCCTGATGGTGCGCTTACTTCACTCGCACTGGGAAGCAAAGGTATACCTTTTTTGCCACACAAAACTTGGACCCAGTTTTCTTATGTAAATTTTAGATTTTTTGGCGTTTCGGTATTGTCTTGGAAAAGGAAGGGTCACGTTTATTCTTAAAGCTCATTAAAGAAGATGGAAGTTTCCGCATTGAAGTCTTTTTGCGTGGGCCGGACGGCTCTAAGATGGGACCGCTTATGGAGAGTATTGATACACTCATTAGCGATTGGCTTTCTGTTGACTTTAGCATTTCAGTACCTTGTAATAATTGCATGGCAAACGGTCAACTTAATCCACACAACTTTGATATTAAAGGTATGTTGGTGGTCTTTAAACCAAACTGCTTTTCCTCTTGTGTAATTCATTCCTCTTACTCTCCTTTAGAACTCGAACTAGCTATTGGTAAAGGAAAAATGTTGGTCGTATGTCCACGTGACAAGCTTCCTGTCAGGGTAGATGCTTTAGTACCTGACTTGACTATGGGAGATATCTTATCAGATTCTATGAAAATCCCATTTCATACACTACAACTTACTACGGAGCTCGGTGTTGGTGGTTTTGCGGTTGTATATAAAGGATCATATAGGGGTAAAGATGTAGCAATCAAGAAGCTTACCATAACAGAGCACGATGAAGATAACGACACACAGAGTCATACTAAAATTTTTGGTGAATTCCGACGTGAAGTCTGGCTAATGAGGTTCGCTCCTTTTCTCTTTTCTCTTTTCTCTTCCCTTTGATTTACTAAACTCTGTTTTAGTCGTATATCTCATGAGAACATTGTATCACTTGTTGGCTGTTGTACTAGCCCTGACCCGTATTGTATGGTATTGGAGTTTATGGATGCTGGTGATTTATACGAGTTTGCTCATGGCCCAAGATATGAGACTGCCTCATGGGACTTATTGTTAAAATTAGCCCTGGATGTAGCTAAGGGTATGGAGTATATGCACTCTTTAAATCCACCGATCATTCATCGTGATTTGAAGAGTCCTAACGTGCTTTTGACGAAGGTAACCTCAATTTCCCTTTTACCACTTCCATTTCTTTTTTATTGAATTGTTTCTTATCATGAGTAGCGTGGAGCACCACCTGGATTTATGACTGCCAAAGTAGCTGATTTTGGACTATCAAGAGGTCTATATTGGACGAGTGGATATGTTGGGAAAGACGTTGATAATCCTGTTTGGTTAGCGCCTGAGGTTCGTGTTCTTGCTGAGAGCGCTTTTTTTATTTTGTTATTATTTTTCTTCTAACCCACTAAACAGGTAATCAAACGCAAACCTTACAGTGAAAAAGTTGATGTATACGCCTTTGGAGTAATTTTGTGGGAGCTTTCATCAGGGAAAGAGTTTTTTGGAGAGTGCAAATTTTTTTCTGAGGTTGAGAACCGAGTTTTGGCTGGTGAACGTCCTCTCGTACCTGAAACTGCACCAGTTTATATAAGCGTTATAACTCAAGGTAAGTAGCATCGTAATCTTAGTGTAAGACAGAACTTCAAAGCTTTTAAAGCTATGAGTCCATTTGTCAGCCTTTTTCAAGTTTTTGTTTCTTACATCTCTTCTTAGCTTGTTGGGACGAGGACCCTAATAACAGGCCTTCTTTTAAATCAATTACAACTGCAATTGAAACAAAAGAACCACCACGCATCACAGAGCCGCCAAAAGTGAAGTTTAGTGCAAACTATGATCCTCGACCACAGACGAAAGCAGAAGCGAGACGTGGTTCTGTGCAACTCAAAAGTGCACCGCGTCAAACAAAATCGCGTACCTACTCTCACAGTGGTGGTATGCGCAGTGCTTCTTACGGTTCTGCATTAGCGTCTAGCGCACCTCAACAAAGCCCTGCTGCTTTCGAACCTGGCAAATACAATGGGTGCGCTTCCTTTTTGTTATTGGTCTTTTTTTTTTTTGTTCTTCGCTTTTTTCACGTGTAGTCCAACTAACTTGACAAAGATACCGTCCACCCGCAAATCAAAGATTCACAATTCAAATGACTAGATCCGCTGATTTTCAAAAAGCAAAACGACCTGCCAAGAGGTACGTGAGGGGGACAGTTAACTGAATTTTTTTTTATCATTTATTTTATTTTATTTATCTAACTCATTTGGTAGGCAAACCATGCCCAATTTTCCGACTAAAGGGCTACCTACACCGCCACTACCAAAAAGACCACCTAATAGATATAACTCTACCCCCATTCGCGCAGCCGGTGTATGTGTGCACTTTTTACTTTTTATTTTGTTGCTTATATCTCTTTGTAGCCTGCAGAAGCTGGAAAGGCAGCCCAAAACTCTCACCCAATGTATAAACCAAGAATGTAATGTAAACAAACTGTACAACTAAAATAAATGTAACACTGAGCATAACAATGTCCCACATGATTTATTAGATATCACAATGGGTGCTTTGCTTTATTAACGCTATCAGAAGAATTGGTCTTTTTTAGGGTAAGGCAATAAACAATTAGCGAGTTACAACCATCAAACAAAAGGTGAGGCGTAACAGACAAGCTGAGAAAAAACTGAGAATGTCTCACCGAAACGAATCATTGGACATTGCTAACATACTGCATGTAGGAGTGTGCAAGGTATAATGCTATTAGAAAAGAGGGAAGGTTGTAGGAGCTGCGGTTGGGCGTGGTAATGTTGTCGGCGCTACAGTTGTAGGTATAACCATTCGACAAATATATATGTCAGCCTTCACGTGAGACACTGTCCAATCTTCGTCAGCCTCATCTCGTTTTGTCTTTAAGAATAAAAGTTAAGTTGGACACAAACCTGGGAATATACGCAAGTGTTTGTACAGGACACAGTGAGGTATGCACACAATATTTCGGGATTTCTGAAACTGCCCCTTTGGTTCTTGATTGTTGTTTTCCTCAAGCACAAGCTGCTTATGTCTATTGTTTGACTCAGAATATAACGAAATGGTCGTTGCATGCCGCCTTTGATCATGCTGTATTGACTACCTTGAACCAATTTAATTTACTATGTACTAGTACGGTACATTACCGTCCTCACTGGCAAGCATCCAAATTATCGATGTTGAAATTCCGTGTGGCTAAGGGTACTCGTGTTATACCACGTATGACTTTCACGTAGCCCTTGATAAAGCAAGACAACACATAGTGCTATTTCTCATTTGTAGCAAATTTAAAGTGCTGATTGTCATAGACTTCCCTCTAGCAAAGTACCACTTGCGGAGTTTTACAATGGAAAAATGCAAAAAGTCCGTTCCTACAAAAGTCGATTAATCACAAATATGCAAAAATTGTCTTTCGACCTTAGAGCTACGGGCCACCACCAGCTCTAGACAAGACACCCATGGCCTTATTCACGCACTGTTTTCCAATCTAGCACGCGAGGTATCGTCAACCGGTCATTTGCAAGCAGATTGTTAATATACTTACGGGCGTTCGACGCGTGTATCCTGCTACCCCTGGTGAAACAGGGCACTCTTGAGAGGACGTATTTGTACCACTGCGAACACCCAGTTTAACGCCCCCACTAACAAAATGGATTTAAAATCCTTTTATTGATCACTATTTTGATCAAAATTTAATTGTGGTTTTACCCATTCCTTCTAAAACTGTCCATAAGGTAGCCGTGGTGCATTTACGCATACTTGTTCGCATTTCGGATTTTATATGCGAATTTCGAGTTTAGTTCATGTATTGTGAAGCAGTGCAGTAAATTTCGAAAAGACTGAAAAATTGGTGGAATTCCACCAAAATAAAAAAAAAGTTAATTACTTACAGACGCAGTATTTAGCGTTTTAACGTCCTCATTGTACACTATAACGCATTGCGCATGATTTAACGTTGATATGGGTCCCTACGTTCATTTGTCTGCTTGGTTAGTGAATAGTTTCATATTTTTTTCAGAAAATAGATGATAAATGTGCTCCGCACAATCAAAAGTGCGCAAAGATTCCACAAGGCCATTTATATGATACGCAGTACTTGCTATATGATAATTTGCGAACCATCAATGTCACGAACAACGTAAAGAAAATCAATCGTCAGTATTGTACCTTCGTAGAGCGAGTATGAGGAAGCGTCATCGTCGCATTATACGCGCAGTAAATTTGCAGGCAAAGAAATCGAATAAAGTCTGTCTAACCTCACCAGTGCGTGTATTTCCTCACAATAATGTAATAAACCCATTGTTAGGTCGTTTTACTCCTGTTTAACCGATTTCAGCAGCTAGTGCTGTAATAGTTGATTTAAAAGCGCTTCCACAAGCACTAGCTACCAAAGCAACAGATACCACGCCGATACAATACCGTTGGGGAACTCTACGGAAATACGACCTGTAATAAGTTCATCAAACGTAGATTGGTGAAGCCTCGCACCAGTGAAATATTGGTGGCTATCTAAGACAGTCAAAAGTAGTCTGTACCGTTTTGCTTAGCTACGACACCAATATTTTATCACCAGCGTGTATGAGTGCGTCACGAAAGGATTTCGAAACTGCTAAGGAACTGGCCGCTTCCAGCCCAGATAAAGCTGTAGCAATTTACTCGGGCATTTTAGACTCAACAGGTTCGTAATCAATACTGGTATACTGTATTAAGAGTGGTGGCGATATTAGGCAACTCCACAGATGATATTAAAGTAAAAGAGCAAACGATCACTAATCTAGGCGAACTATACGCCAAACTAGGGTACGGTCGCAATATCGATGGCATATGACGCCCAAAATTATTTATTCAATGTCAAAACAGCGCTAATTGAACCTACAGGAAGGCAGAAGAACTAAGCGGATTGCTCAAACGCGTTCGCCCTTTTTTTAATGTAGTACCAAAGGCCAAAACGGCAAAGATTGGTACGCAACATTTCAACAAAAAAATAATCCCGTTAACGTTGTAATGTAAAGTACGTACCTTGATCGACAAGGTAGCCGCTGTACCAGGCAAAACCGACATTATCATTCGCCTCATTATGGAGTGTATTGAATGGACAAAAGAAGGCAAACGTACCTTCCTACGCCAAAGATTGGAATTAAAACTTGCTGCATCGTACGTATATGGCTTAATTTTAGTGTGTTTCCATACATACTGGCGCTGTTCGTAGCTGTTCAGTGTTCAGTGCGCCAACTCTTGAAAAGAAAACAAGGCATTAATTAAATCATTTTTTTTTGTAAATTTCGCGTTTTTACAATGACACTAACGTTGACTCTAGTTATTTTATCACAAAGCGTTACCAAGAAGCTCTGAAATTGATTTCACGCTTGGTTGTCGAAGTCAAAAAACTTGACGATAAAGCGCTGCTTGTAGAAATTTTCTTGCTAGAGAGTCGTATTCAACATGCGCTATCACACTTGCCTAAAGCGAGGGTACGGGAACAAAACGATTCAACTAAATTAGATAGTTGATTTTAAATGCCAATTTAAAACTGTTCTGGTGTTGTTAAGTAAAAAACTTGCTCCCAGTTAGCCTCACACTAATCACTCGCACTAGGCGTCGCTCACTGCAGGTAGAACTGCTGCTAATGCTATTTACTGTCCTCCTTTACTACAAGCCCAAATCGACTTACAATCGGGTACTCTCCATGCAGAGGAACGCGATTATAAGACAGGGTACGCAACCCAACAAATCGACATTATTCGAAAACTTTTTATCATATTATCAAAACGCTGAAATTTCCACCATTTTTAGTCTGTCTCGTTGTCTCCTTGTCTAATTCTCCGTAGTTATTCCTACTTTTACGAAGCTTTCGAAGCATTGAGTACCCTTAATGACCCAAGCGCAGTACAGACGCTAAAATATATGCTTCTTTGTAAAATCATGACAAAGCAGGTAACTAATCCCAAAATTGGCTTGTGCCTTTTGACTCAAAAATATTTACCACGCTTTAGACTACTGACATTACAAACATCATATCGGGAAAACTTGCGCTAAAGTACGATGGTAAAGACTTGCAGGCGATGAAAGCTATTGCCGCTGCTTACAAGAAGCGTTCTATCAAAGTTTTGCAAGGAGCGCTAGCTGAATACAACGCAGGTGAGTATCTCCGCGAATTCTTAAATTTGTTAGTTTTCAGAATTTACTTTCTGCTGTTGGTTCTCACTTTGCCACAGAGTTGTCGGAAGATGCCATTATCACTAGACACTTGAAAGACTTGTACGACAACCTGTTAGAGCAGAATCTAGCAAAGATTGTGGAACCTTACTCCGAGGTTGAGATATCGCACCTTGCTAAGCTCATCGAGCTACCTATTGCTGATGTAGAGAGAAAGTAAGTGCCCCCGGTCACTTGTGACCTTAATGCTGCTATTTTTGTTCGAACAAAACGCACAGGTTTTTTTTTTATATTTAGTACCGTTTTTTTCGATCTCTAACGTGGGTTAGGTTGTCACAGATGATACTAGATCACAAGTTGAGTGGTATTCTAGACCAAGGAAGGGATTGCTTGATAGTATTCGAAGACAAACCGGCTGACGTACGAAAAGCCGGCAATAGGCTAAAAAAGGCACTTGTCTATTCTTACCTTCCCTTTTAGAGCACATACACAGACGCCATAAATACTATCGCCGATGTCAGCAACGTAGTAGACAGTCTCTACAAGAAAGCCGCCAAAGTAATGTAAAAAAAAAATGAACAAAAAAATACAATCTGATTGAAAAAATGTGTGCTTCTTTACGTTTTTTTTTTCACTTTTAACTCGTTAAAACCAAGACTGATTTTTTACAAAAGCCCACGAAGAGCTCCTTTTAAATTGTATTATTATTACTATGTTTTCATTATTTGTTTCAGTAGTGTACAAGGGGTTTTTTTTTTTGTTTTTCTTTTCTTTTTTCCTTTTTTCGTTGGCGTTCAGTTTCTCTTTTTTGTTATTACACGGTAGCGCCACGAGTAGGGCGAAAAATTGGCTTGTGGTGTTTTCGAAATTCTTCTATCCGGTATTGCGTAAGCGCTGAGTGTGCTACCATTTCGTGTGGTGGGATAAACTAAACGTTGGTTAGTTAAAATACATTACAGTTTTTTCTTTTTTTTTTTGCTTTTTCTCAACGCCGTACCTGATTTTTAGGCGACAAAGCTTGTGTAGACGCGCTAGAGTTTGAGAACTTGCCAGGTATTGGTATAGGCGGGGAGCTCAGTTCGTTTAACTCTTGCTGTTTAGTTTTGTTTTGTGACTGATCTGTTTGGCTAGCGGCAGAAGTGGTTTCAGAGTCGTCCTTACGCTTCGCAGAGCTTGAGGCTTCAACGCCAACGCCCACAGGTTCTCCCCACTCCATTTCGAATTGTAGATCCATTGCTGTTTCGTTGTTTGGTATAAGTGATTACTGACGGGACCAAAGGAAACTAACAAAAAGTTTCGGTCGTTTATTTGCCGCGTTCTCTTTGGGATTAACACTAAAATGGGCAAATTTTGGGCCGCAAAGGATTTGCCCGTGAAATTCTCGAGAATACAGAAACTGCAAGAGCTTATTTGCACCACCTTGGATCGGTAAAGCGCATAAAAAATGCGGTCTGCACTCTTTTTTGGGTTTGACTTCGTTTAAAATTTTATTCCACAAACCAAGCCGTAACTTTTGTTTGTACGAGTTGCTTTTCGGGGGTTAATGAGGACACATCTCCGTTTACTTTCGAGCGTAGTTTCGCGTTCTTCTTTACAGGTGTTGTGTGGCGAGTGAAAAAGTTTTGTTCATTCGTTCTAGTTCATTTCGCTGTTTTACAAACTGAAGACTTCACGACAACGAGACCCTTTCGCGCTCTTCCTAAAGTGGGACCACCTCAAGGATTGCTGTAGAAAGCAACCAAATCGTTGCGTTTTAACCAGCTAAACTATTATAAATAGTAACTGGTTGTAAAGCGCGAAAAGTTATCGTAGTCCACCAATTAGATCGCGTCGATTGGTTTGCGAGTGGTGTAGCAATGCAGTTTTGTCTAATTTTTTCGATGGTATTTTTGTATAAGAGCTCTTCTAAACCCTCTCAGGCTCGCTAAATGAGTGCAACATACACACTAACGCAATTAGTTCAGCGCTTCCAAAAAGGCAAGTGCCTACCTTTAAGCTTTTCACAAGTTGCCGCGGGGACCATACGCCACTTCTTGGTACTCCCAATGAACTGGGCTTAGTTTAGCAGCTTAGTTTGACGTACTTTGCAAATTAATTTTTGTAGTATTATTGCTGTTCACGCTATGTACTTCGCTACAAAACGTCTCGACTACTAAAAAGAAAGCATCTTGAGATTGATAAGTTCACTGAGCTGTTTTCTGTTTATCGATAGGTAATCGAGTGGTTTTTATGGTTACATTATCAATACGTAACGATTGATTTCCCATCAGGAGTGTTGTTACAGCAAAACGACTAGGTGGTACGTTTTTCTTGTATTTAGTTTAGTTCAAAAATAACTTCGCCGTCGTGTTCATCTGCCGTTTCGTTGTACAAGAGGTTGCCCTCAAGGTAGGTATCTATTCGCGAGTTGTTCTTCGCCTTAGAACAGCGCCTATTTTCGGTTAGTGACACGTGTGGAAAGGCAATTAAATATAGGTACCTGAACACGATAATGCTAAGAACTATTCCAGCACCTAGTATAATAAACGCTCCCAGTGCAGCCGCTACATAAAACTCCTCTATTTTTGTTGGTAAACTTAGCTATTTTAGGTTGCTGTTATTTTAAGCGTACCTAGACGAGCAGATTCTGTTACTACTGCTGGTGCACTAGGTACATTCGTCGGCGCATTTGGAGCGATAGCAGGATTTGTAGAGGGTTGTACTACAGGTGCTACATTAGGAGCTTGAGTAGGCTGAACGGGCGCATCTGTAGCATTCGTTGGTGCACCGGTAGTAGGCGCTGTAGTAGTAGCATTAGGTTGCACAGATGGTCCAGTGGGGGACATAGGTTCTTTAGAAGGAGCAACACTAGGTGTTGCTGTAGTGGGTGCTACAGTAATAGCATCGCTTGGAGCTAACGTAGGCTCAGTTGTAGGTTCTGCCGTTGGTTCTTGTGTTGGAGCAGGCGTCGTGGGAGCAGGTGTTGGAGGACTACTAGTAGGTTCTGCAGTTGGAGGTACTGTTGTTGGCGGGCTGGTAAGTTCTGCAGTTGGCGCCACTGTTGTTGGAGTAATTGTTGTTGGCACCATTGTTGTTGGCGCGCCAGTAGGTTCCGCAGTTGGCGCTACTGTTGTTGGTGCTGCCGTTGGTGTTGTAGTTGTTGGCGCAATACTTGTTGGTAAGGATGTTGGAGGATCTATCAAACGCTGTCACTTTTCCTGCACAACGAAAATAGGTTACCTGTAGTGGCCGTGGGTGACTCTGTGGTAGGTTGCGTTGGCGGTGGAGTTGTGTCTTGAGCCTGCAAAACAGATAGTAATGCCAAAGTGCAAACAAATATCAATGTTAAGCGCCACATATGTGCTAGAACTACGAGGAGTAAGATACGAGACTCTTTTACCAGTTCACGAGGTTTTTTGTTATATAAGCGCTATACGCGTATTATTTGAACCTCGTAACCTTAAAGCTAGCTTTTGTAGCGTAAAAACATCAAACAGAAGTTAGGTCACGTACTTTTAAGATTTCTTACACGAATGTGAGTTAGTGTACGTTGGGTACAGACAGAACTTCAAAACAAAAAAAAAAGGCAGGACAGACAAAAAAATGGGCTGAACTTTCGTGGTGGGTCACCATATTAATTCACACTGCACTCCCTACTCCAAGAATGAACGCTCAGATAATATTACAAAGCTTAACAGAATATCAGTGCGTTTAACTCCAGAAACCGTTCAAAAAAGAAAAATACCGCAAGACTAACCTTCAAAAGATTTGCCATCGCCACCATCAACAACGGCGCTAATAACATGCATGTATTTGATAAAAACGATGTTAGCACAGTATGCGAATTACGGACGTTATTAAAGCCACATGACAGATGTCTTCACTACCTTGTCAAAATAAAGCCTTCAGGTACGGTTATTTCCAACATTGTATTCACACTTTTTTTTTGTTTTATGGAGAAAATTTAACACTCCTTCAAGGTGCCCTTGATCTAAATTCATTAACAAGCGCATCACAGTATGAATTTAAACCCCAAAAATTATATGTGTATGCCACAATAAGCGGTACGTGCAGTGCACAAAAAAAAAGCGTGACTGTAATTCTAGATATAATGGCAAGCACCTTTTGGCGAGTTGGAGCCGTGTACGATAGAACTAAACCTCTTCGTAAGGCGATGAAAAGTCTATCAGTGAAGAATAAACGTGCAAAAGTTTCAGATGGGCGCGTTACCAAACGCAGGCTTTCGCCTCATAAACGCCGAGATAGGCCAAATGCGATACGGCGAGTGCGATTAAACACAATGGATTGAATTCGAGGTTTATATTCACATAATCTCTCAGAGACAAACAAAACCAGCAAAACACAACACCTCCACACTCGTTGTTAATGACGCAAGGTTGTAGTTGATTGAAAAAAAAAAATAGTTGAGTGAAAGCATTATTTCACAATAACCGTTTTTTGTGCTCATTCGTTGGGCAGTGTAGTTCTATGTACAAAAAAATAAATAAATAGTTAGTGAACAGCTCATACATGTCACGTGTTAGCATGTAATTTAGCGCTATTTTTTTGCGTAAAAGAAAGGTCAAGCCCAATAAATTGAGTTGTCCAAAAAAACGTGTAATCACTCAGAGAGCATTTTACAAAATACTCAACACGTATAACAACAACAGCAAAACAACAGCCTAGATGAGTTCAAGAGGTCGTTCACGCGGTGGCGGTAGAGGCAGAGGCGGCAGAGGAGGTCGCGGTGGCCGAGGAGGAAGTCGTGGTGGCAGCAGAGGCGGTTACAGCGGCGGGGGTGGTCGTAGCGGCGGCAGAGGCGGTAGAGGAGGTCGAGGCGGCGGCAGAGGCAGCTACGGTGGCCGTGGTGGCGGTAAAGGTGGAAGAGGTTCGTTTTGTACACTTTTGATTTGTTTCGCTAACGTATTCAAGTGCAAATGACAGCAACACCTCAGGACCTCAAAGGTGCGTATCGTAACTTGGTTTTTGAAAATCTATCAAAATATTGATTATTAATTTTCAATCTGTTTAGCGGGAGAATTGATGATGAATTACTTCACTGTATCTATTGCAGCGAAGGATCGCTTTTTTTTCGAGTACTCGCCTGATATCTCTGTACGCGCATTTTTTTATTATTTGATTTGTGTCCAAAAAAAAACCTTCTAAACTTTTAACGTTCTGAATGCATTCAGCCTTTCTGAACGTCCGGCCTTTGCGAGCCCTTCTGAACGAAAACTTTTTATGTTGCAATCATTTGCAAGAGTAACAAGTTGCTTTAGGTTGTCGGAGAAGGTTTTCAAAAGGACATGTTTACTTTGGTGGAGATGTTCTTTCAAAACTTTTACTCGCCCAAGGAACGCGAAGGGATAAAGCAAAAAGGTACAAGCTTTTTTGGTTTTGGTCAACCCTAACTGAACTTTCAGGTGGCTATTACTTTAATGGCACCACAATTTACACGTGGAAACCATTACCTCGTATTTTACCGAACAAGTTACCTCCGCCTCAAGCGTATCGCTTGAAGGGAATTGATCAAAAGTACATGTTTTCAATCAAGAGTTGCAGACGCATAGCGATGTCACCAAAGCCTGGTCAAAGAAAGCTTGCTGAGAACTTTTTGAATGCCATCATAAAGCAGGTATATTACAAATCAATCTGTCAATTTTTTTTTTTGTAAATACTGATGTAAACGCTAACTCTATTGTGTAGATGACAACTGAAGCCATAAATGACGAAAAACGCGGTTTAATTATGATTGGTAGAAATCTCTGTATGGTACGAAATTAAATATTTCAAATTGGTTTTGTGATTTACTGTTCGTATAGACTCAGCAAATTGATGGCCCTAGAGGCGTGGAGATTTACCCTGGGTTTCACACTGATTTGTGTTGGAAGAACTTGACATCTCCTGATGGAAAACTTATTCCATCCCTTGTCATCAATATCGATACCACGTCTAAAGTGCGTAGTACAAACACCGTGCTAGACTTTATCGATATTGAAATGGATAATGGGCAATCGAGAGAGCAAGTAGAGCATGAGCTCATGGACAAAAAGGTCTACACGAAGTACGTTGGACTCTTAAAGCAAAGTGAATTTTGAATGTAATCTATCAAGTTTGTTTGTTCAATTTTTTTTTCAATGACCGATTATAACTTGCTGTTAGGTATAATAACCGCACGTACACAATTGAAGCTATCGATTGGGGTCAGACACCAATGGATACATTTGACCGTGGTGGTGGTCGCGGTACGTATTAATTCGCAACCTTCTTTCTCTGACAAGTTCCTAAGGGCGTGATAGTAATGTAATTTCATACTATGATTATTATAGAAATCAGCACAAGGTGACCATTCGGGATACCAAGCAGCCTTTATTGGTTAGTCGTATGTCTAGACGTCAAGAAATCCGTCTTATCCCAAGTTTATGTCTATTGACTGATATGTGCGTACAGCTATTTTCCATCGATTAAACGCTTTCTGACCCCTTTTCCCTAGCCCTGCATCTGCAAGACGTGAGTTGCCTAAAATATGTGGTGTAAAGCCACCAGATCGTATAACACGCATGAAAAAGTTTTGTAACATTTTGAGTACCAACAAGCGTGTACGTTTTGATCTTTTGTTTGTTTTTGTACAACTAACAATGTCTCGTAGTTCGCTCAATACATTAAAATTCAATCAGATGGCACCAAGGTCACAAGACCTTTGTTGTTTTCACCTCCTGTAATTCGATTTCCAATTGCGAACAAGAGATTTAACAGTTTCTTGGCTGATAACGATTGGGGTCGTGACATGAAGTCTAACCTCAAATTCCACTCGCCTACAAGCGGTCGTAAGGAACTTACTGTGTGGGTGACTTATGCAAGTACAAACTGGGATCGTGATGCTGCACAAGATTACATCGATGAGATCTACAAGGTCCGTTTTCTTAGTTTTGTTTATTGTGCCCAAGATTTCGACTATTAACAGCATTTTGTAAGAACATGCGCAACTTCGCGTCGCCTATAATATTGAAAAAGGCTATTGAGGTTCCTGTACCTCGTAATTCGAGTCCTGAAAAATCCTTGATGAATTTATGGAGAAAGAAAAATTACAAACCTGTTCCTACTACCACTCTCATCATTGCTTTCCTTGGCGAAGGAGCTGATCAATACAATCGTTTCAAGACGTTCTGTTTCCAACAGGGTTACACCTCACAGGTGGTAAAATTGACGTACGCTGAACATTGCACTAGTTTTTGTTGTAAACTTGCACTTTTCTAACTTTTTGTAAAGTCGTAAATCTGAGCAACAACGCTCACGACAATACGAGAATATTGTATTTAAAATCGCTGCCCAGATCGTAAACAAATACGACTATTTGTGTTGGGACATTGACATTGCTCGTGCAGCACCAATCCTTAAAGGAAAAACAGTACTCATGATCGGTATTGATGTCTATCACGCTCCAAAGCGTTACTTTAGAGAGGGTTACTACCAACGTAGGTCCATCGGTGCCTTCGTATCCGTTCTCGTAACTCCTGATGGCAAATGGACCACATCATCCATGATTGTTCCAAAATTGGTAGGTTTTATTTTTTGGTTTATTGTTTTTTTTTTAATATTAACGTCTGATTAGGCAAGAAAGGAGATAATTAGAAAAGAAACCACGACCAACAGAGATCGTGGTGACGATGTAGCCGATGAGCTCGAATCGCCTGAAATCACAGAAAAAGAGGAGTTAAAGAAGGTACTTTGAGTTATTTCTTTGATTTGGTACTAATTAATTACAATGTAGTTTGTTCAACGCATTACTAAGGGCATTAAAAAACTTGATTATTGCTTCGTTTTCAGAGATGGTGTTGGTGAATCTATGTTGACTGCAGTAAAGAACAAAGAGGTCACTCAGGTCACTCAAGTCGTTCCAAAAGACACCAACGTGGTGTACATGACAATCCAGAAACGTATTCACTCTAAGGTCCTATTCCGAAAACGCACAAGCGCTGGCGCCACATACATGAATCCACCAAAGGGACTTGTAGTGCAAAATGTCAAGTCTATGTTTCCAACTGGCATGACATGGAAGGACTTTTACCTCATCCCTACTTCTACCAACTTGAGCACTGTACGTCATCAAATTCTTTCGCCAAAATCAAAACCAAAATTAAATTAACATTTTATTCTAGGTAAACCCTGTCAGATATGTTCTCTTGACATCTAAGGGCATCGACCTGAAAGATATCCAAAGATTGACCTATCACATGTGTTACATGTATCCAAATTGGTCTGACTCTGTAAAACTCCCAGCTCCAACCCAATGCGCGCATAAGGTAAGCTTTTATAAACAACAAATATTTTTGATACTTATGGATTATAGTTGGCATACCTCGTGGGTGAACTCAAAGTCACTGATCCAAAAATCAACGCTTGTTTGGAAAGCAACTCTATGTTCTTCTTGTAATTGTTGCTCACAAGCGCTGCCTATCTATCTTGTTAGCAATTTGTAAAAAAACCCCAAAATAAATTTTTAGTCATTTTCAATAGTTTTCTCTTCGTGTTTTTTGTTATTTACATTTAATGTCGTGTCAGCACTACGCTCAAATAACATTGTGACGAGTGTTTTCCGCGTTTCAGTCAAAATACGCAATAACACGCGTAAAATCGCGATTTAAGCACTCAACAAGTAAAGATGCTGGTAAATAAGTCTATTTCTTGTCGATGGTTTGGTGTAAAGTCACAACACCCTCGAGTGTTGGCT
Source organism: Trichosphaerium sp. ATCC 40318 (assembly GCA_038496445.1). Lineage (NCBI taxonomy): Eukaryota > Discosea > Flabellinia > Trichosidae > Trichosphaerium > Trichosphaerium sp. ATCC 40318. The sequence goes on from JALMLS010000397.1 coordinate 387,675, forward strand.
AAGCGAACAGTAAGGGTAATGAAAGGTTCTGAGCTCGCTAGGCGGTTCGCAACAGCATCACCCGAATTTAAAGAAAAAGTGCTAAAAGGACCTACGTTGGGTGATTTCATACAAGAGGGTTAGTTAGGGCACTAGTAGCGTACTTGTAAAAGCGTAGTAATAATTCTTGTTTAGATTCGGCACATGAAGTTGACCAAGAGCCAGATGTTGCTCCATACTTATCTAGAATGCAAGGCCTCGATCAAACAGTATACATTGAAAGTTATGGATGTCAAATGAACACAAATGACGCCGAAATTGTTTTAGCAATTATGCAACAGGAAGGTTACAAACGTTCAGATGATCCTTTAGAAGTACGATATTATCGTGTCAAGTTGATTATATTTATGGAAATAATTTTAGTCTGACGTGATATTGCTCAATACGTGTGCTATTCGCGACAAGGCCGAACAAAAAATTTGGGAGCGTCTCACATGGTTAAACTCTGTGAAGAGAAAGCGCAAAATTAAGAAAAAAGGAACTGTCATTGGAGTGAGTTTTTTTTACTTGCAGGTTATGTTGTAGCCTGACATATTTGAGGTACTCGGTTGCATGGCAGAGCGATTGAAGGAGGAATTACTTGAAAAGAGACAAGTGGTTGATATTGTAGCAGGACCAGACTCTTATCGTAAGTTGCCAACTTTGTTATCAAAAGTAGAGGTACATTGCTTTCGTACAAGCCTGTCTCGTAACTCACATAAAAACATAGTCAGGATCCCGTGCAATTAATGTAATTCTTTCTCAAGACGAGACATATGCTGATGTAGCTCCTGTACGCCTTGCACCAGATAACGTATCAGCGTATGTTCAGAGTTTTTCTCATTGAAGAACTTACATCTACCATAGTTTTGTATCTATTATGCGCGGTTGCAATAATATGTGTACCTACTGTATTGTTCCGTTTACCAGAGGAAGAGAGCGTAGCCGAGATCCTGATTCCATAGAAAGAGAGGTAGTAGAGTTATACAAGCAAGGAGTACGAGAGGTACATTTGCAATCACGTCCAGGTTGGATTTATGACATTCTCACAAATCCGCCTACAGGTAGTTATTCTCGGTCAAAACGTAAACAGTTACAACTACAAAGATGAGAGTGTTGAAACAAAACCCGCTGACGTTGTAGATGGATTTAAAACAATATACAAAAAACCTCAGTACGTTGACCTTTTTTGTTTTTCTTCTGGTTTTACTTGATAAAGTTGACGGTAGTCTATAGAGTTGGTGTATCATTCACGGATTTGATGGATAGACTAAGTGCACGTGTACCAGGCATGCGTATTCGTTTCACCTCACCACATCCCAAAGACTTTCCAACATCATTGATCCATCTTATCAAAGCCAGGTAACAATGCAGTGAATCATATTTCATCTAACACAGCTTCAGGCCAAATATTTGTAATAACTTGCATATGCCAGCTCAAAGTGGTAGCACCAATGTACTAGAGAAGATGAGACGCGGTTATTCTCGAGAGGCTTACCTTGCTTTGATCGATTCTGTGCGCAAGATAATCCCAGATATTACTTTGTCAAGGTACTTGTGGTAGCTGGTTTCTTCACTAACTTATTTACTTTGTAGCGATTTTATTTCAGGATTTTGTGGGGAAACTGAAGAAGATCACAAAGAAACCTTATCTTTGCTCAAAGAAGTTCGATTTGATCACGTAAGTGTTTGAATATCCCTCTAAAGGGTTTACTTTGTGACCCCGTGCTTAACAAGAAACTATTCTAGGCGTTCATGTTTGCATACTCTATGAGAGAGAAAACGCCAGCGCATAGAAGATACGAGTGAGTGCACCGCTCCTTTCGTAAACATTGATTGTAATGACATTTGCTTAGGGATGATGTCGAACCTGAAGTGAAAAAGAGGAGACTGCAAGAAGTCATACGCACATTCTACGCTTTATCGGAAGAAAAAAATAAACAAGAAATTGGCAAACGCCATCTGATTTTGGTTGAAAAGGTAACACTTTTGTTTTTGTTCCAAAGGCCTTACAGCGACTAGAAAAGTAGAAAGTCTGACAAGGAGTGGATGGGTAGAAGTGACACTAACAAAAAAATTGTGTTTCCTGATGCAGTATTGCCCAGTCGCTTAGAACCCAACAAGACATCGCCCATAAAGAGCGGGGACTTTGTTGAGGTTGAAGTACATGGCATTAGCGCTGTGTCGTTGAAGGGTACCGCAATCGCCCATTCTAGCATCAGTAAACACAACGACTTGTACCATACCTAGTGTAAATAATACGCAAAAAAGAAACCAAATAAAAAAGAGTAAAACGAATTCTGAAGAAAATTATGTCATGTGTTTTGCCTGTCAAAAATCATTTTGGTGCGTTACCACGTGCAGAGAAATGGCCCGCACTTCGTATCCTTGCGATGTACACATCAGCACAGCGCGGTACTTTAGAGCAGTTTTTGCAGTATGCTATGGTAGTTCAGCTGTTATTGTCTTGCTGGCGCTCATAAAGTTCAGCATAAAGCACAAGTTTTCGCTGTCGACTGTGTTACATGGTAGGAGGCGCAATTAATTACCGTTTACAGTATTTTCTTACTTAAACCTCTAGCAATGATTCCGTTGTCCATGTTACGTATGTAAAGTAAATAGACGCCCACTACTAACCCACGAATAGTAAACATATCTTTCATTGTTGTATTTTGGCGTGACCTACCAGTGCTGTACACGTGCCCACTGGAAGCTCAGCTGAATCCTTGGTACATTGTTTTTGGATCTACTGGTAACTACGTGTTCGTATGTACTTATTTTTTGCTGCTACTATTCTGGTGCGTAGATTTCCATGTTTTGTTAAATGAGTTTGAGTAATGACAAAACTGTTCAAAAAGGATAATGTTGATATTCCAATCTTGGAATTCGTCAAAAACTTTCATTAACAACATGGCCACTATATACAGCACAGTGATAGGCGCTATCTTACTAGTATGGATGGCTATAATGACAATTATTTTAACAGGCTACTACTATGTGTACAGGCAACATAAGCGCCTTGAGCAGTACAAACACATTGTTGGGATTCTACACCAAGTTGAGGTAGGTTTGATACTTTTACCTTTGAAACTCTTACAGCTCCAAGATTTACTATTTTTTACTTCTCTACATTGTACTTGGAGTCCTATTTGCAGTCACAGGAGTAGTACTCAGCAGGAGGCTTCAACGTAATTCAGTAATACCTAAAGTTAAAGCACGTGACCCGGGGTTTTTTGTATGCCACTTTGACCTTATTGGTGTCTGTAGGTGTCAGTGCTAACAACCTTGGTTACGTTTGCTTGTTTAGGTAGGGCTATTCTAGTATTTGTTCTCTATTATGATTGGATTGGTGGTCTTACACACCTAATATTGCGGTTAATTGCACTTTCAATATTTGATCTCCTCCCTGAACTTGGCGTTGTATACATCCTCCATATGAAAAGGATGCAACAAATGTCAACTTGGGGGTCCACAGAGGAATCTTAACATTTGTTTTGTTCCAGTTTTTTTTTGTAAATTAAAGAATGCTTCGGCAAAGCGACTAGTGTACTTTTTCGTAAAACCCCTTAGATTTCATGTTAAGTCAAACGCGTAGCCTGCGCACAGAAGGACGATGGACGATAAATACCACTTTTTACTATTTTGTGTAGACACTTTTGGCAAGACGCAAGATTTTCAAGATGAGCATGAACGTACGCTGGAATTCTGTTCTGTATGCTTACTTGTAACAAGAAATGGTCTACTATGCAAAGCAAGCGCTCATTAGGTGGGCAACGTATGCCAGCAATGTGTTCGTAAACATGGAGCGACCTATGGTTATCGCTGTGTTATCCGCATCTGACAACATTCAGGTACTACGAACTAGATTGTTGAACGATTTAATAATACAATGTGTCAGATACTTCTCAAACCACAAAAATTTAACGTGTTACATTTAATTTCAGCGATTCAAAAGCTACAATTTGCGCCTACGTGCGATGGTAGTAAGTATCCTGAAACTGCGTTGTTTGAGATGGTGTACGACTATGTTCAAGGAGTAAAATCCAAAGTAGCTGCGCCAATCAACACAACAGTTGTATACGTCACGCCAAATCTGCCTGTTGTGTCGATTGATATACAAGCCAGTTTGAAGGTACCTCTGCTTTAATCACGTATCCAAATAGCCAACGACACTCTTCCCAGAAACTTCAAGCTGCTGAGATTGTAGTCAACTTTGTATATGTAAAGTTCGAAACTCTCGAGCATGTGAGTGGCTCAGTTACCAACGACGCATTAGCATCTCTCGCCTCTTTGTCATGTAAGCAAAAAAACCTGGTGGTTCAACGCGTAGATAATAGTACGTACAGAAGTAGATATAACAGAGGTTGATTCAAATAATTTTTTTAGATGCAATGGCATTTCTAGATTTCATTAAAGTTCTACTTGTAGACTTTATGTCAATGCGCATTGGCGCAGCATTAATATCTTTTCCACAAGGCTGTGTCGTACCTTCATTAAAGTGTAACATTCGCCCCATGATGCTGCCGACTACTAGACTTTCTTCTACAAAGGTAAAAATAGTAAATACAAACCGATACTTACGCATGTACAAGGTGTGCAAGTGCCACAAGCATCCCTTGCGAAGAGAAAACTCGGGATTTTGTGCTGTGGATGGCTCAAGATTAGCAGAGAGAGAGAAAGAATTTGCGCTAACGCTTGGAAATACAGTCATTGCTTCTGCTGGCGTTCAAAGTCACGTGATCGAATTCAACGTAAAAAGTAGGATAAAGTTGTCATCAGTGTGCCCCAGTCAACTCTTTGGAGACGTATACATAAAATTATTTTACTTTTGTATTACTAGTTTTAAATATTTGCTGACTCATACTTGAAGAGTATCACTCTCGAGGCCAGCGAAAAG